>JAWNLD010000295.1:1432500-1895000 GCA_035041545.1 Drosophila colorata | reverse complement strand
GCAACTCCGGCGTTTGCTCCTCTGTATTTTCTGTATTTATAGTTGGATTCCAGCTAGAGGAAATGTTTTCTTCAGTTGAACTAGCTGGAGAAGAGGTACTTGGCTCTGTTGAACTAGTTCCAGGTTCCTCTGAGGATGATTCAGGCAACTCCGGCGTTTGCTCCTCTGTATTTTCTGTATTTATAGTTGGATTCCAGCTAGAGGAAATGTTTTCTTCAGTTGAACTAGCTGGAGAAGAGGTACTTGGCTCTGTTGAACTAGTTCCAGGTTCCTCTGAGGATGATTCAGGCAACTCCGGCGTTTGCTCCTCTGTATTTTCTGTATTTATAGTTGGATTCCAGCTAGAGGAAATGTTTTCTTCAGTTGAACTAGCTGGAGAAGAGGTACTTGGCTCTGTTGAACTAGTTCCAGGTTCCTCTGAGGATGATTCAGGCAACTCCGGCGTTTGCTCCTCTGTATTTTCTGTATTTATAGTTGGATTCCAGCTAGAGGAAATGTTTTCTTCAGTTGAACTAGCTGGAGAAGAGGTACTTGGCTCTGTTGAACTAGTTCCAGGTTCCTCTGAGGATGATTCAGGCAACTCCGGCGTTTGCTCCTCTGTATTTTCTGTATTTATAGTTGGATTCCAGCTAGAGGAAATGTTTTCTTCAGTTGAACTAGCTGGAGAGGAAGTACTTGGCTCTGTTGAACTAATTCCAGGTTCCTCTGAGGATGATTCAGACAACTCCGGGGTTTGTTCTTCTGTGATTTCTGTGGAATCAGTTATTTGAGTTGACTCCCAGCTAGAGGAAATGTTTTCTTCAGTCGAACTAGCTGGAGAGAAGGTACTTGGCTCTGTTGAACTAGTTCCAGGTCCCTTTGAAGATGATTCAGGCAACTCCGGGGTTTGTTCTTCTGTAATTTCTGTGGAATCAGTTATTTGAGTTGACTCCCAGCTAGAGGAAATATTTTCCTCAGTCGAACTAGCTGGAGGGGAGGTACTGGCTCTGTTGAACTAGTTCCAGGTCCCTTCTGTAGATGATTCAGGCAACTCCGGCGTTTGCTCCTCTGTATTTTCTGTATTTACTAGTTGGAAGCTTCAGGAAGTTCTGGAGAAAAGTACTGGCTCTTTTGAACTAGTTCCAGGTTCCTCTGAGGATAATTCAGGCAACTCCGGTTTCCCTCTGTATTTTCTGTATTTATAGTTGGATTCCAGCTGGGAGGAAATATTTTCTTCAGTGAACTCTGGAGAAGAGGTACTTGGCTCTGTTGAACTAGTTCCAGGTTCCTTTGAAGATGATTCAGGCAACTCCGGCGTTTGTTCTTCTGTGATTTCTGTGGAATCAGAATTTAGAGTTGACTCCCAGCTAGAGGAAATATTTTCTTCAGTCGAACTAGCTGGAGAGGAGGTACTTGGCTCTGTTGAACTAGTTCCAGGTTCATTTGAAGATGATTCAGGCAACTCCGGGGTTTGTTCTTCTGTGATTTCTGTGGAATCAGTTATTTGAGTTGACTCCCAGCTAGAGGAAATATTTTCTTCAGTCGAACTAGCTGGAGAGAAGGTACTTGGCTCTGTTGAACTAGTTCCAGGTCCCTTTGAAGATGATTCAGGCAACTCCGGGGTTTGCTCCTCTGTTATTTCTGTGGAATCAGAATTTAGAGTTGACTCCCAGCTAGAGGAAATATTTTCCTCAGTCGAACTAGCTGGAGGGGAGGTACTTGGCTCTGTTGAACTAGTTCCAGGTTCCTCTGTAGATGATTCAGGCAACTCCGGCGTTTGCTCCTCTGTATTTCTGTATTTATAGTTGACTCCCAGCTAGAGGAAATATTTTCTTCAGTCGAACTAGCTGGAGAGGAGGTACTTGCTCTGTGAACTAGTTCCAGGTCCCTTTGAAGATGATTCAGGCAACTCCGGGGTTTGTTCTTCTGTAATTTCTGTGGAATCAGAATTTAGAGTTGACTCCCAGCTAGATGAAGTGTTTTCTTCAGTTGAACTAGCTGGAGAGAAGGTACTTGGCTCTGTTGAACTAGTTCCAGGTTCCTCTGTAGATGATTCAGGCAACTCCGGCGTTTGCTCCTCTGTATTTTCTGTATTTATAGTTGACTCCCAGCTAGAGGAAATATTTTCTTCAGTCGAACTAGCTGGAGAGGAGGTACTTGGCTCTGTTGAACTAGTTCCAGGTCCCTTTGAAGATGATTCAGGCAACTCCGGGGTTTGTTCTTCTGTAATTTCTGTGGAATCAGTATTTGGAGTTGACTCCCAGCTAGAGGAAATGTTTTCTTCAGTCGAACTAGCTGGAGAGAAGGTACTTGGCTCTGTTGAACTAGTTCCAGGTCTTTTGAAGATGATTCAGACAACTCCGGGGTTTGTTCTTCTGTAATTTCTGTGGAATCAGTATTTAGAGTTGACTCCCAGCTAGAGGAAATGTTTTCTTCAGTTGAACTAACTGGAGAAGAGGTTCTTGGCTCAGTTGAACTAGTTCCAGGTTCCTTTGAAGATGATTCAGGCAACTCCGGGGTTTGTTCTTCTGTAATTTCTGTGGAATCAGAATTTAGAGTTGACTCCCAGCTAGAGGAAATGTTTTCTTCAGTCGAACTAGCTGGAGAGAAGGTACTTGGCTCTGTTGAACTAGTTCCAGGTCCCTTGAAGATGATTCAGGCAACTCCGGGGTTTGCTCCTCTGTGATTTCTGTCGAAACTGTGTTTAGAGTTGACTCCCAGCTAGATGAAGTGTTTTCTTCAGTTGAACTAGCTGGAGAGGAAGTACTTGGCTCTGTTGAACTAGTTCCAGGTTCCTCTGTAGATGATTCAGGCAACTCCGGCGTTTGCTCCTCTGTATTTTGTGTATTTATAGTTGGATTCCAGCTAGAGGAAATATTTTCTTCCGCGCTGGGAGAAGGTACTTGGCTCTGTTGAACTAGTTCCAGGTTCCTCTGAGATGATTCAGGCAACTCCGGCGTTTGCTCCTCTGTATTTTCTGTATTTATAGTTGGATTCCAGCTAGAGGAAATATTTTCTTCAGTCGAACTAGCTGGAGAGAAGGTACTTGGCTCTGTTGAACTAGTTCCAGGTCCCTTTGAAGATGATTCAGACAACTCCGGGGTTTGTTCTTCTGTGATTTCTGTGGAATCAGTATTTAGAGTTGATTCCCAGCTAGAGGAAATATTTTCTTCAGTCGAACTAGCTGGAGAGAAGGTACTTGGCTCTGTTGAACTAGTTCCAGGTCCCTTTGAAGATGATTCAGGCAACTCCGGGGTTTGCTCCTCTGTCATTTCTGTCGAAACTGTGTTTAGAGTTGACTCCCAGCTAGAGGAAATGTTTTCTTCAGTCGAACTAGCTGGAGAGGAGGTACTTGGCTCTGCTGAACTAGTTCCAGGTTCCTCTGAAGATGCTGTCATGGTCGTCTTGGGTGTAGTTCGAGTCGGGCGTGGCGGTCGAGTGGTCGGTCTGGCTGTAGTACCTGCTCCGGGCTCGTCCGGCACGCAGTAGATGTCATCGCACTTCGGGTAGATGTTCTTGCCGAACAAATGGTTTTTGCACTTGGTGAGGCTGGAGGCAAAGCTTGTGGATTAGCTGTGGCCGGGGCAAGGCGGAAGGCCGGAGCTCACCTCAAGTGGTGGTTGGAGGTGCAGGCGAAGTGGCACTTGGAGTGGGTGACAAGGCGATGCCTCTCGCATATGTGATCGGGGCCTTCCACTGCATTTGTGAGGGACGAAATGTTTTGGATGAGCTTCGTTCCAGAGGTCGACAAATGCGCCTACTTACCGGCGGCCTCAAAGCCCTTGCAGTACTTAGACTGTGGCCGTGATTTTGGCTGAGCTGGGGTCTGCGGCTTGTCCGTGCTGACTATAAGTAAAGCAACAGAGAAAGTAGGCACATTGCGATCGGCTGCAACCGACTGCTGAATACTCTGTTCACGGTGTGAAAAGAAGTAGGGAAAGTTAGCTTCGCCGTGTGCCTCCTAAATACTGTTGTGGACGTATGAAAGATGTGGGCTTTTTATCTATAGGTATAAAAGTGGGCGTGGCCTACATTTTAGGGCACGATCTTTAGAGAAAGTCATCAGAAAAGTGTCTGGCTAGATTTTCGTGGCTTAGCCCAGGTACACACATTTTATTAATTTGCCGGGCCCCGAAAAATGTTTGCGAGGTCCTTAGAGGAGGTCGTCAGTAATCTGTCCGTAAAAATTTGATGCATCTAGCTTTTAAACTGAGGGAGATATGTGGATTACATCCAATTGCCACGCTCGCAATGGGCGTAGCAAAAAAATTTGAGCACTCTATCTGACGCGGGTATACACGAGCATATATTCCCAGTTTCAAATCTCTAGCTTCAATAGCGGCGTACAAAACTGCGTTCATACGGACTGACGGACGGACAGCAAGACGGACATTGCGCAAATATACTCTTTTCACTTTGTAAACTAGTATAAGAAGATAAAGATTTTTTTTTTTAATTTTTGGGCTGCATTTCTGCAAATTTCGATTTAGGATTATTTTATGTAGAGGCGGAAGTGGGTGTGGTTCGACCTTCAAAGGAGATCTTCACTAGTTTCCAACCAAATTTTGTGAAACTATCCATCTCTAAAATTGTAGATATTCCAAGTGTTCAAGCATCCAGCTCGCGGACGAGACGAACTGACACGATATTGCACGAAGCCAATATGCCCTATGTCACAGTGTGAGCAGAGTAACTTGCGGGCAGTCGCGTCGCGCTGCGGCTCGTCGCTAACTTGCGTTCGCCGGAAGGGTCTGGGCGGCCACCAGCTGCAACTCCGGCACCAGCAGCAGCAGCAGCAGCGACAGCGACAGCAGCACCTCCGTGAAAAGTAAAAGTTTCATTCCGTTCGCTTGCGCGGGAAGGGCGCCACGCGCTAATACTCCAAAAACTTTGGTCGGCAAATCCAAAAACTTCGACTAGCTGCCAGTGGCGGATGTGCGGATATGCGGATGTGCGGATATGCGAACGCGGATGTGAGTTGCCCCTCGACTGCAGAGTTTCTGTTAAGGAGCGCAGTGCACTGCCGCTTTATTTATATGGCCAACAAGGGCTGAGGGCTGAGGCAAGCACTTGAAGCTGTCTGTAAAATCGTATAAATAATTTCTGGCAATTCCTTTCTTTAGACTCGGCACTCATCGCAATTTTGAAGTATGCACTAACGAAAATGATTACAAACTTTGCCAAATGACATCGTAAAAAGTTAAATAAGTTTTGGCAACAACAGCAGCAACAACAAGCGCCAACAACAACAACAACAGCAACAAGAAGCGGGCAAAACGCGACGATAAGTGCCAGCGAATTCCATGCATAATTGCATTCTGAATATTTATTTGCCGTTCAAGTTGAAGTGTTTGCTACCCTGCTGCCTACTCCCTACTCCTTTTCGCCTCTTGCATGCTCAGTCACTGCTGCACTTTTTTATTTTAGCTCACAAAAATTCTAAACTGCCGACAGCCAATCAACTTTCAATATTAAATGTTACGTATACGCCGTGTTGTACTGCGACGGTTTTTCAAGAAGACAACAGGAATGTTTTTTGTTTTTAAACGTTTTGTTGTTCGCTAAACTAATTTTTTCCTGGCAAATGATTTGATTTTAATCTATTTGCGAAAAAGAGTAGACTGCAAAATCATTATGTTTAACAAAACTAAATACAACATTTTTAATTATAGCTAAGAAGTAAAATAAACTTCAAATTGTTTACAATTTAAACAACATTTTTGGCATTCAAAATCAGTCTTCAGATTAATTTGAGATAATAATGCTGCATATCTGTATTTAATTATTAGTTAAAAACAATTAAGTTTATTATTACAAGCCAAATGTTTCGTCTTGTCTTATTCGAGTTAAGGTAAAGTGATTCATTAAATGTAAATGAAACCATACAAAATACATTTTAATTAAAAGCTGGTTCGTTTCAGGTTTCGCTGCATGATTATCAACAAAAAGATAGATTTGGATTCGAGGCGACTTGGCTTGAAATTGATTTGTCTGCCACATATATAGAAATTACAATTTAACCATTAGCTCATTTGCGTCGTGCTGAAAAAATTCGACAAGCATCTGAAACCAAATGATATTTTTTTTGTTTTTGTTCATTTTGAAAAATTAATAATTCAACAATTAAAACGAAATTGAGCGCAGAATTTCGCTCGGCTGTCGTCGCTATTGGAAATGATTTGAAGCGCATGCAACTCGTGATTTTAATACATTCAGCCATATTAGCATACATTGTATGCGTGACAAAGTAAAAAAAAATAAATAAATCATGTAATGAAACTCATATTCATATACATATTCAAATATTCTTGTATGTGAGTTTAAAATCAGAATGGCTTTTGGCTTTTGTTTAAAGATCAAACCGGTCCAAAATTACGTTCAGATACTTGGGGCGTTTAAAAGGCGGCAAAATGAATATGAAATTATTACAAACCCATTAAATATTAAAAAAATTAAATTTGGTTCGCTTCACTTCAAGGTTCAGTTCATGGCTTAAAAAAGTTCCTTTATATTCTTTATCTTAAATATTAAAAAAAATGCTCTGTTTTTTTGTTTTTGCTGTGGATAACTTTAAACAAAAATGCGCTCGCTTGTGGGGAGCGAAATTTAACTGCTCGCGGTTTCAATCAGTTGCGACAGAGTTTAAAGTAAGTCTTTCAAGTAATTTAATTTTATTAAATTTATTATGAAACGCTAACTGAAGAACAAAGCGCTTCGGGCGAATACTTAAAGCAATTCCCGGCCCAATTCAAACCCCGCTCGCATTGGTCAGCGACCAGACGGCAGTTCCGTGTGCCTGGCACCCAGAGACGCCGGAGATGCCAGAGATGGGCCATAGTTATATTTAGAGCACGTTGCGCCCCAACGAGCAGCCAGCAATTAAGTTTGTAAAAGTTAAAAGTTTTCCCAGCGACAACATTGTCTGGTGCGACCCTTTGTTTGCACGTGGCCCAATACGTTGCCATTGTTATACCCTGTACGCGAAGAGGCTCCGCAAAGGGGCCACACATGTTGCACAAAATGTTTGTTATAGTCAAAAACATTTAGAGAATTAAGAAAATGGTCCTTTTTAATGTCCCATATTAGGGAAAGGAAAAAGTATTTTAAACTTAGCCGCTTCAAGCCCTAAACATAATTTTATTTTAAGGCATTTTTTTGAGTTGAGAAATTTTTGAAATTCGTTATTTTAAGATAAATAACTGATGGTAGCTTTTTACTGGAAATATCTCAATGTTATTTAATTTTATATTTTTTCTACATTAAAGTAAGGCAAACGGATTTTAAATTTAGCCAGTTTAAGCCCGGAAATTAAATTTTTGGTCATTAATTTTTTTTTTTTTTTAAAACCCTTTTTTTAAGATAAATTACTGACAGCAGTTTTTTCTGGAATGTTATTTTACTTCAATGCTACTTTACGCTATAGTACTCTATAGATTCATTTTCTAGGTGCACTGGCATTCAGGCAACGGAACAACAATGAACGAGGTTCGAATCCCAGGCTAAAAAAAAACTTTAAAAATTGCTAGATAGCTAGCTTATTTAAACTTTAAACTTTAAATAATCATAATAATATTATAAGCAATATAAATTTCGTACATCTTTTATAGGCAATCTGTCAGTCGTGCAGTGGCTTTCAGCTTTGTAGTTGCGTATATTTCCACCCTGACGAGCAGCCCTAATGCGATACGCATTCGTATCTGTAATTGTGGCCGCGTCTGCACGTGTTGTTGCGAAAGGCGTAAACTGTATTTTTATGACACTAAACAAACAATTAACTCGACGCCTCAGCAACGCGGCCAAGACAATGGCCAACAGGCACACTCACGCACACACGCACACACCAACACACACTTAGAAGTAGAGCTTAACTGGTCTCTGCGCCTGGTTACTTCATTTTTGGGCCTCATGTCAATTAGAATGCTAATTTTTATGCAAATTTTTGCGGATAGGTTTCAGTTCCTGGAGTGGGTCTTCAAGAGGGCGAGGGCTTTTGTTGTTTGTTGTTCTGGCTGTCTGTGGAGCGGCTTTGTCTGGCGCTTTGTTTATTTGCTTGCTGTTGGCGCCAGCTTGTACTTTATTATGGACACGAGCAGTTGGCGGAAATAAACTAAGTAAATTCGCTCCAAAGGAAATTGCCAGCAGGTTGGCACAAATTAATGGACACTCCGGCCCAGCTCAGGCAGTAGGCCTCGCTGCCTGCCCCGTGTCGGCAGCGCTGCCCATAAACCAAGCACCAGGTACCTGGAAACGCCCAGCCCGCCCCCTGTCGCAGACATTTCCATAAATTCTTAAATGAGGAATAATCGTTCAAATTTATTTTATGCATATGCTAATATTTGTTGCTAGGTTTCTATATAAAGTAAGATACCCCTTTCATACACAAATAAATGATCGATTACATACTTATCGATTACTTACATACATTTCCATAAATTCTTAAATGAGGAATAATCGTTCAAATTTATTTTATGCATATGCTAATATTTGTTGCTAGGTTTCTATATAAAGTAAGATACCCCTTTCATACACAAATAAATGATCGATTACATACTTATCGATTACTTGCATACATTTCCATAAATTCTTAAATGAGGAATATTCGTTCAAATTTATTTTATGCATATGCTAATATTTGTTGCTAGATTTCTATATAAAGTAAGATACCCCTTTCATACACAAATAAATGATCGATAACATACTTATCGATTACTTACAAACATTTCCATAAATTCTTAAATAACGAATAATCGTTCAAATTTATTTTATGCATATGCTAATATTTGTTGCTAGGTTTCTAAATAAAGTAAGATACCCCTTTAATGCACAAATAAATGATCGATTACATACTTATCGATTACTTACATACATTTCCATAAATTCTTAAATGAGGAATAATCGTTCAAATTTATTTTATGCATATGTTATTATTTTTGCTAGGTTTCTATATAAAGTAAGATACCCCTTTCATACACAAATAAATGATCGATAACATACTTGGCAACTTATCGGTTAGTTCAACTACACAAACTTGTAAACCGTTCGCTCTAATAACTGAAAAGCCAAGTTCTGTGGGCTAAGTCTGCATATGTACTCTGATTACAAAGTATCGATAGCTTTTTATCGATTACTTAGCAGCGTCAGCAAATATACTTAAAAACAAAATCCAGAAAAAAATTTTAAATTTAAAGCTCTGAAAAAAAACATAGAAGGAGGTGTATTAAAAAGCTATCAAATAAATTAAAATATCAACGCGTCAATTTATCAATAAAGTTATCGATAATTTTGCTAAAAACTAATAGCTTTTAAATTAAGATTATTATCGATTACTTGACAGTATCGTAATGCAGTAACCACAAAATTGAGAATTATCTTTACTGTGTTTATAAATATTTGTAAAGCCATGAAAGAAACAGCAGCTGATTATCGATAACTTGTATCTGAATATCGATCAGGAACAGGAACTAGGAAATTGCGAAAAACTGTTTATATTTTCAGTAGATATTTATTAAAGCATACAAATTAAAGATAGGCAAAAAAAAAAATTGTGCGTATTATAGAGCTACAAAATTATCGATAACACCAAGGCGCTAATTAATCAATCGATCAAACGATAATAAGCCTTTACTGAGTCTGTGGCCGAGGCACACATTGCTAGTCCAGACTATCGATCGCATTATCAATAACTTTGCAGCTCTTGTGCTTAAACTCGATAACAGGAACCAGGCGAAGGAGCCCTTCGACAGCCGAAATCACTCAATAGTTGTGCTCGCTGCCAAAGAACGTGAAGGTCTCGTTGCAGCGCACCTCATAGCAGTCCGGAAACGATGTGAAGTGCCTCGACAAGCGCAAATCGAATATGAACTCGCAGTACGGATAGCTGTGAATAAATACATTTATTTTTCAAATCGAAAGTTATGCAACAACTAACTAATATGCCGAAATCGATGAGTACAATTAACGGTTTAGTGTATGGGGCCCACTTCTAAGCCAACTCAGGTCTTCTCTGGAATTAATACTTGGTCTCGGACCACCACGTGCACTCGCTATATTATTTGGCTTTGCTGAAATATGTATTTGGACGGTGGCAACACTCGCATCAGCAATTGAAACCGGGCTGCCAGCTATTTTAATTGTTATGCAATTCAAATGCTTGGCCCAAGCCCCTTCGACCCTTCGCCCCTTTTGGCAGAAACTTGGCAAGTTTTGTTTTAAAATGCAATTCACACGAGTTGAAAATAACATAAATTCTGAATTGTAAATTGTAAATTGTAAATTGTATGTGCAGCTTGGGGTCGGGATCTGTGTATGCGTGTGTGTGTGTGTGTATATGCTATATGTGATTGTTGATTGCTTAACTTACATTGGCGGAAACCAGAGGAAGCAGCGATATGTGCAGAGTATGCCAAATGGTCGCTTGAATTCACCATCCGGCGTTTGTATCGAACCGGAATTGTGCTTCTTCCAGCACTGCGAAGCCCAGCCTGTAAACAGAAAATATCCTTGAGTTCAACAACAAAGCGCAAACAGCAAATTTTCCATTCGATTCGAGGCTTTAATAGGGCCCACTAATTTGGTCAATGGAAATTCGTTTAGAAAAATAAAACATAAAAATCGTTTGGAAACAATATTCTTTGATAATGGGGCTGACATGGCGTATGCGTAATATATGCGCAATACATCAAATTCAATTTTAGACGCTCATTAACACACACACACACACACACACACACACACACACGAACACTTGCATTATGTGTGCCAAATTGAGTTTGTTTTAAAATGCACACACCCAGAGAGACACACGCACAACACGCACACACGCACACCATGCATTACGCATACGCAACGTGCGCCACAGAATATTTTATGCAATTTTCACAAACGAGCCATAAATTAGCAACGCACAAATACAAAAACAAAAATAAATAAATAAATAGCAAACAGGAAAAAAAAATGCGAAAAAAAATATTAATTATTGATAGACGTTGAGCCGCACTTCGATACGATAAACGATAAACGATATACGATAAACGATATACGATATACGTACTGCCATAATTGTAATCACATAAACAGCATAAAATTAAGAGCAGCACAAATGTTATTGTCGTTGTGCCTTTGCGTGTGTGTATGGCTGTGATTGTTGTCGTTGTTGCTGTTGTTGTTGCTGTTGTTGTTGTTATCGATTTGGCCATTGCATAACAATCATTGACACAACCGTCCTCGCCTAGCATGTTCCAGTTTTTGGTGTCTGCTCTCAGTGCCAGCGCCTGTGCCCGGGCATCAGCATCGATGTTCGGCGTTTGTCTCGACGCGTTTTTAACTGCCATCAGCTTTATGCGCGCCACGTCTAACGAAGCCTATGATAACACACGCACACACACACGCACACACACACGCACACACACACTCGCACTGCGCCACAAGACCAGCAAAGAAATGCGACAAGTTTGTTTTTGTTCGCCTCTAAATTGATGACAATTGATAAATTATCGCAGCCGCTTGCGAGTGCCCGTTGTGAGTGTTTTTCTGAGTGCCAGCCAATCGGCGGCTGGGCCCACTCAAATCTGTATGTTCAGCCCAGCCCCAAGCTCAGCTCACCTCACCCCCCAATCCATTGACGGGCTTAGCGTATCTTGTATCTTGTATCTTGTATCTTGTATCTGTAACCACATGCCCAACTCTATATCTCACTCTGTTCTATCTTTATATTATTTATTTATTTTACGCTCTGCCAAACACTTGGCATCTGTTTCTGGCCGTATTTGCATTTTCTCCCTAGGCACCTGTTATCCAGCCGGAAAATACACTATATAACCCACCTGCTGTATCCTTATCTGTACATCTATCTTTGTCTGTGTCTCTTTGCTATTTTCTCTTTTTTTTTCTTTTTTTTTTTGCCCACACTCTTTCTGCTTATTTTCTGCATATAATAAAATAAATATCTGCACCTCTTACAACTGTATCTATATCTTTATCTATGTAGTTATGTGAATCTCTCTCTAAAGCTCTGTCGGTATTTTTTTCTCCATTCTTTTACTTCTTGCGCCCTCTTTCTCTCTCTCCACCTCTTTCTGCCTCCATGTTAAATTTTCTTTATATTTATCAAACATTATTCTGTTCGGCATTCTTCTTTTACTATTCAATATATACTTTTTTTCCTGTTTTTTTCCATCCGTGTATATAATTTATATAAATTTATTTTTATCTTTAGTTTATCAGTATCTAAATTTTCTTCAGTAATTATATTTTCTCTATATGTATCTTTCTTTCTTTTGATCTCATCTTTATTATATCTGTAACTGTAGCTAATAGGTATCTGCATCTGTAAATGTATCTGTAAATGTATCTGCATCTGTAAATGTATCTGTATCTGTATCTCTATTTGAATCTGAATCGGTATATGTTCTATATCCCTATCTGTATCTGCATCTGTATCTGTATTTGTATCTCTATCTGTATATGTCTATGTCTCTGTATCCGTATCTAAATCTGCATCTGTATCTGCATCTGCATCTGCATCTGTATATATTTAAATCTCTATTTCTGTATCAGTAGCTGTATCTGAATCTGTATCTCGTTCGCAGCTTGTATCCGTATCTTTCTCTGCGCTGGATTCGGTTGCAGGCTCCATCGCTCACATCTGATGAAATTGTTGACACCTTTTGTGTTGCTGCGTCAATCAGTCACTCATCTGGTTGTCTGTCTGTCTGTCTGTCTGTCTGTCTGCCCCTCTGTCTGTCTGGAGCGGAGTAGATGTAGCCAGAGGATAGCTGCCTGAGCTGCTTCTCATAATTTGTAGCCACTTTTGTTGTGCTATTTATAAAAAGCATTTTGCGCTTCGCCAATCTCAATGTGAATTTCGGGATAAATTCCCTCACAGACACACTCACACACTCAGACGCACACGTACACAACTTTTGCTCGCCTTAAAGTATTTACAATTTATGGATTAGAATTCGACTTATTCACTTGCGTTCCCGTTAGTTGGCACAGGAAAATCGTGCTTTAAATTTCTCAGCTGCAACTGGAACAAAATATTCTCTAAAATTATATACGCTAAATAAATATTGCTGCAGACCAAACATGTTTTTATTCATTGTGCATATATTCACTTGTATTTGGCACTTTCCAAGACCAACTTGAATATCGAATTTAATATTTTAAGCCAACTGCAGTGAGAGCCCAAGACAAACACAAACATTTGCGACGTAGATTTAATTCTTATTTTTATCACACATATTTTTATCGCTGCAAATTCAACTTCATTCACTTGATACTCATTCACATGTATTTACTGTAAATTGCTGTACAAAAAAAAAATAAATAAATAAAAAATAAGTAAATAAACGCTTTAATTTTGGGGTTGACGGCGATGGCTGTGGATGCGTTGCATTTTGTACGTAATGCGCAATTAATTTGTTTATAACTATTTCGAAATAATCTAATTTCATGCAAAAATTGCCGTAATTTGCCAATCAGCATTGAAACTAAAGTCCCGGCAATGCTCGCGCCCAACAATAAACGCAGCATCTAAAATTCTAACAAGCCAATCAACGCACAACGACCACGACCCAAATCCCAGATACAGATACAACTACAGCGACAGTTGGGGAAACAGATACAGATACAAATACAGCTAGAGAAACAGATACAGATACAGATACAGATACAGATACAGCTACAGCTAGAGAAACAGATACAGATACAGATACAAATACATCTAGAGATACAGATACAGATACAGATACGGTTGAAAATGCGTCGCATTGCTGTTGATCTTCTGCAGAGGGCACAGTGTGTATGTGTATGTGTGTGTGTGTGTGTGCGTGTGGCCTTCAGCGATCAATGTCATTTCGTTTGATTCCATTAAAGTGCGACCCCAAAAAAGTACTGAAAACTGCGAACTACGCAACGAGGGCAAAAATCAACAACAAAGCGCAGCGAAACGCGACAAAGCGAAAGTGGAAATGGGAACTGGGCACTTGGCACTTGGAATTGGGTGCTGCACACTGCACTCAGAGAAAGACCATCCCCAGAATTTGTTGCTCAAAACCAAGGCTGGCATATTTTTAAAATCATTAACTAGTTGCTCCAAAAATCAGTCCAAAAATAATAAAATAAAAATAAAATAAAATAATAAATGTTTCAACTTCAAAAATGTTCTTGGTCTTGGCTTGTGGCTTAGACGATATTGTATAATATTTAAAAATATTTTTTAATATTTAAATCTGATAATTATACTCTGGACCCCTTGAAAATGGATAAAGCGGGTATATTGGTTTTGTGCAAATGTATGTAACAGGCAGAAGGAAGCGTTCCCGACCCCATAAAGTATATATATTCTTGATCAGGACGACGAACTGAGTCGATTTAGCCATGTCCGTCCGTCCGTCAGTCCGTCTGTCCGTCTGTATGAACGCAGCGATCTCGCAAACTACAAAAGCTAGAAACCTAAACTAAAAGACTTTAAATTATCCCAATCCATACGCAGTACAAATTTATCTTTTTTTTCGATATCTTGCTCCGTTTCATTGTTATCGATAAAAATCGATTTTACGACTTGGTTTTCTTGGCATATCTCGAAGGCTATAAGCGCTAGAGCCATTTAATTTAGTTTATTATGTGGATTTCGGATTTTGACGAACTGAAACAAACCGATTTATAATATTTAAAAATATTTTATAATCCTTAAATCAAATATTTTAAAACTATTTTATTTATTTTTGCAAGTATTAAGTATATAGAATATTATTCTGTTAAATTCTTAAAAGAATGCTTGAAATATTGGGTGCAAAACGCTTCGATTTCGTACCTCGTTTTTCGCTGAGTGTGCGGAGCTTGTGTGTTGTCTGGTGGAATCAATCGCAACCCTTTTGCCACATCACGTCCGCGTCCGCGTCCGCGTCTCCGGCTGTGGCTGCGGCTTCCCGGCGGGTCTCAGGTGCGTAAGTTAACAGCTCCATTGACTACAGCCACATAATTTATCTTATTTTTAGCTTGGCCAACTTAGGGCCATGACTTTGGGGCCACGTTTAAGGCAAGCCAGCTACCAACCGCACAAGCCCCCGACCACGCCCCCACTCCTCCACTGCCCCTGTGCCAGGCAATACACAAATTTCAGCATAACTTTGACTGGCTTATAAATGTCGAACGATTTATTTGCGGCTGTTTGCACAGGTACGCCACCAGCCACCAGCCTCCCCTTCAAAGCAGGAGGGCAGATATATATATATATACTAGATATATATATACTATATAGTATATAGAGCCCATATTCCTACGCTGACGCGGCTAACAAAGTGCTTCAAATTTGTTTACTGCTCCACAAAAAAAGAACAAGTCACAAAGGTCCAGTCGGAAGTGCTCGACCAAGCAGATACCCTGCACCCGATCGCATTGTTAGCTGGGCCTAAATATGCTACTCACAAAAATCAGCGCCTTTCCTCCGTAAATATGTGTGTGTTTTTTTTAAATCTGTAAATATATAAAGCTGTACCCATTGAAATGGGGCAACGGGTATATTGGTTTTGCTCGAAAGTATATAGCTGTTTATTGCAAACATTGGCACGAAACCAATATGCGCATTTTTTAGATATTGCCAATTGAGTGCAGGGTATAATGATGGAAAAAAGTCCGAATTGCTTTTGGCCAGCGCTCAGGTGGGCGTAAGCTGCAGGTAAATGGGGCGTGGCACTTGCACATGGCCAGCATTGATAGCTACCTGCGGCCTTTTGGCCACGTCTTTTGGCATCAGATGAACTGCAAATACCGTTATCGACTTTGGGGGCAGAGAGAGAGCGAAGGGGGGGGGGGGGGGGGGGAAGAGAGAGCAAGAAAGCGAGCTAGAGCTTAGAGTGCAACTTTAATGGGCCACTCAGCTGCAAAATGAATGAATGAATGAGTGAGTGTGTGAGTGAGTGTGCGAGTGAGTGTGCGAGTGAGTGTATGAACTTGCAGCATGCAGCACACGTGGCGTATACGCAATCCGCAATCCGCAGAGTCCGACGCAATGCGAAGCACGTCGCCGGAGTTGTCGTTCTTGTTGTTGTTGTTGCACTTCTTCGCTCTTGCTGCATTTGAAACATTTACGAGTGCCAGCAGCTGGCACTGCATAAACAAGCGAATAGCTGTGAATCAAGTCAACAAGTTCCCGCGCATTATTAGCCGCTTGCTCTCTATGAAAAATATTTGAGCAGTGCCAAAGAAAAAACATATTTTACACAATTTATTTAATTTGTGGCTGCAAACTAAGTTTGCAATTGTCTGCGGCTCGGTTTTGAATTTTTCCAAGACCAAATTTTGGCTCGAAGCTCAGTTTGTCAGCTTTATCTGCAATTTTAAATGCAATAAATGGATTTTTTATTTTTCCAAAAATAGCTCACATTTTTTAACAAATATTTCTAAAATCAAAAACTTGTCTAAAAAGCAAACAAAAATCGAACCAAAAGACCACAGGACCGCAGACAATTTTTTTTTTCAGTTGCCAGCTTTATTATTTGTGCTTTTAAACTAGATATTTTTCTCGAATAATTTACGAATTCAAAAATATTAAATATATATTTGTGACACATATCCCATAAATCATTTAATTTGAATTATAGCCAAATTAGCCCAAGAAACAACACTCAATTAAAACACAAGACACACATTGAAGTGTAAATGATTATAGAATTGTTTTTTTTTTTTTTTTTTTTTAACTCTATATGCAGGTCATATAAAAGTCTATATAAATTAAAATAAATATAACATTAACTTAAGAAATGCACGAAGAAAAAAAAACAAAAAAAAAAGTGCTTAAGATTAAACAGCTTAAAGGACTAATGAAAATACATATAGAAATTGAGTACAATAGCTAACAATATTTGACCGGGCCAAGAAGGCCAAAAATACCGATATGGCAGACCGATAGCTAACGGTTTATTGCGCTGGCATCTAGCTGAAATAATTTAAGAGCGTGCACTTGACGTTGGTGCAATCGGGCAGTGAAGTGAACAGCACGCAGGATAACTTGTAGTCGTAGATGAATTCGCAAGTGGGATAGCTGCAACAAAAGAGAGAGAGAGAGAGAGAGAGAGAGACAGACAGAGAGAGGGGAAAGACAAAAACGAAAAGCGAGAATTATAAGCAAAGGAAATTGCCAGAATTATTGAATTGTTGTATTGTGAAATGGGGAATTGCAGTTGGGCTTTAGCTGAAGTTGTTGTGCGCTTAGAGATGGGCGCGTGTTTCGTGCTTTTTCTGTTCGTGACAGAAATGCATTCAAATATAATTTGGAACTGGGAGTGGCGAATTGAACTCAAGCTAAACTTCTTATAATATTATACTCTATAAAAAACGTGTGATTTTCTTTATTCGTGACACGACTAAGCACGATAGAGCACGACTCAACATGACACTCAAATATTCAGTAACAATATATGTAAAAGCTGTTCACATTGAGCACAAATTAAGCTTAATATTACAGAAAGGTAAACCTATATTGTGATTTCTCTCGTGACACGACCCAGCATGACGTGCGTGCGTGTCCATTCTGACCACAGCACGATTTACTCCGATACTAAAATATAACATAATTTAATTGGGCTTCAGCGAAGCTTCATGTGGCTTAGAGTTGCGTGTTAATGGGGTTTTTGTTCGTGACACGACTTCAAACGACACGTGCGTGAGTGGCTAAACAAACACAAACTGAACACGAATTATTAAGCAACTCGGTAAAATAATGAAAGTAAGAAAACATAAATGTTATATTAATATCGAAAGGTAGTTGAAAATGTTAATACAGAAATATTTAATATTTATTAATTTTTTTTCCTATGGTAAAAGAGCTAAATAGAATATGTTGCTTAAAAAAAATCGATCCCTTCTTTCTGTGGGTAATTTCGCACAACAATCAATATTAAGTCTTTAATGCACATCAATAAATAAATACAAAATAAATAATAAATAAAAAAATAATTCAATTAAATCTATAAAATAATTATAATTTCTTAGTTTGTGCACATCTCTAGTTATACACTGTATATAAACTACAAAGGAGCTTATTGGGTTTTTTGCTAAATACTGAATTTTGGAATACGAGTTCGAGTGGCGACAAAAAGGGTCGAGAGCTAAACAAATAGATGATCTAGCTGTAATTAAAATCTAGATCACTGCAAATATAGGGTATGGCGTAGTCGGTGCACTTGTTTGCGCATGAAGAAAGGGGAGTCGGGAAATTCGAGGGCGGGGCAGCCACCTGCTCACCTGATTGTAAAGAACCAAGTGCACTTGAAGTTGCAGAGGATGCCATACGGTTTCTTCAGCTGCTCCTTCTTGTTGACAATGGTGTTCTGCAGATTGTAGCCATCGTAGCGTCGCCAGCAGTGATTGATGTTGCCTACGGAGTGGAATAAATAGTTCGGCTTGGCTGCATTAGCTGTCTGCTTGGGTATTGGCCAGCCGAACCACTTACGTCTTATGTGATGGCTGCCGCCATGGTGATGAAAATCGCGTCCCTCCAGCTGGCTGCCATGTCCGTTGGTCGCCTCCACGCCGAGCAGGAGGCTGCTGCCCGCTCGTGAGCCGCCGAATAGCAGCAGATACCAAAGTATCAGCGAGCTGACGATGAAGATGTAAGTCACTAATTTGGCCATTTCCTGTGCCCGCTCTCTCGCTCTCTTGCTCTCTCTCTCTCTCGCTCGCTCGCTCTCAAGTTTTTAGCTAGCCCAGGTTTCCTTTCTGCCTCGACTCGACTTGGGCTGGGCGTCTTTTTTTGTGGGCGTTCGCCTGTTAAATGCACTTTACACTTTTCACACTTGGCAGTTTTCCCGCTGTTTTACCCGCTGCTCATGTGTGTGTGTGTGTGCGTATGTGTGTGCGTGCGTGCGTGCGTGTGTGCGTGTGTGTGTGTGTGTGTGTGTTATGGCTGTCGCTTTCGTTGCCGCTGCGAATGTCGCCCCTGCACTGAATACATTTTTTGAAAAAGTGAATTTGTTTTGCTCCCAGCTCTGAGCTGCTCCTCCGCCATGCACCGCTGTTCGCTGTTTGTTGTCCGCTCTTCGCCTTCTTTCTGTATATTTATGTGCCTTTCTGTCTACTATTCACTCTACCTTCGCTCTGTGGAATTCACATCTGCACACCATTTTTTTTCGTAAATACCCTGTACCTGTTGAAAATTGGTAAACGGGTGCATATTGGTTTTCGGGCAAGTTTATGTAACAGACAGAAAGAGGCATCTCCGATCACATAATGTATATATTTTTTGCTAGCGAATTCAAAATTGATATATAGAATATTATAATTTCTTTCCAATTGTCGATAAAAGTCCCCATTATCGGAAATCGATAATTATCGGTTTCAAGTCAAGGATTTTTTCAGCGCATTTCTGAAATTTTTAAGAGCTAGAGTCATAAAATACCTAAACCATAACTACTTTTATCTTTCAGATATCTCTTTTTCAACCGCAGACACAAAAAAAATATTTTCCGAACTTTTACCTTGATTTTTGGTATACACACACTTTTTTTTATTTTTTATTTATAATATATAATTAAAGCTTCAGCAAAAAAGTGCACGTAACGACTGCTTGTAATTGGTTACAGGGTATCTCCAAGTCGTGCACACCCGCTTAAAGCACTCTTGTTTTCAGTTTGTTTTTTTTCTTTCTGTCTTTTTGCTCTTGTCATATTTATTTTTTCGGTCATCATTCATGAACCTATTCAATTTAAGTGAGCGAGTATTTTAGTATTTCGGCTGCGCTTCTCGTTGCTCGTGCCGTTGATCTGTCACTCATCTCGCTAATTTAAGTAATCAACAGCGAATTAGCTTAACGGCCATCTGGCTATCTCCCTCCCTCGCCTGCTCTCGCTCGCTCTCTCGCATTCGCACCGCGTCGAAGGGGCTACGAACCCCCATCGCAGTCAACGCACCCAGGAATCTGTGTGCATCTAAATTTAGCTCTGATTGCGTTGAAGCCAGTGGCGAGCTAAGCACAAACGGCATGTTATCGATAGAAGGCCGACTGGCATATCGATTGTGTTATCGGTAAGCGTACAAATATGCCCAGGTTGCAGATTGGTTTTCATAATTTCCATAATAAATATGGAATTTCACTTGATTCTGCATTTGAGTGCATTTACAAAAAGTTATCGTTATCGATCATATTCTTATTGCTAGATTATCAAAAGTAGGTTAATATGTTAATGTATTTGCATATATCTTATTCAAAATATATATATATATCGATTTTTATTGGAAACACGTGTTATCGATAACAATTAATCGATATTACATAAGTTGCTTTTTAAAAACAGGTTACCTAATACACCGATCAGCAAGTATTTCATTGAATGCATTTTTATCGATTCCGATGTACAACACACAAGCTATCGATAACAATAAATCGATAACTGAATTGCAAATGATTTGCTTAGGACAATTTATGTGTTTAGTTGTGCGAAAGATCTGTTATCGATAACAATGTGACTTTAATACATGCTTCTATCACGTTCCTCACATTTGTGCTCCAATTAAAATTGACTGAAAAGCAGCTGCGCAAAAGGATCTAAAGGATGCTAAAGTTGTTAAATGCGTGCGTAACGCAGTCGCAAATCAGAAATAAAAACTTGATGGCGCAATTGTGGACAGACTTTACAGCGGAATACGCATGTTAAATGTCACCTCAAAAACTCCTCGGCACGCGCCACATTCACGGCCACAACTTCATGCCCATCCCCAGTCACAGTCACAGTCACATTCACATTCACAGTCGCATTCAGCGGCGCACTCACATTGACATTCCCAGCTAGTCAAAGCGTAATAAATTAAAAATTTATTTAACTGCAGTTGACAATTTATTTGCATTTAATTTACCACAAAAGGAACAGAAGAAGCAGCAGCAGAAGCTGAAGTAGAACAAGAAGAAGTACAAGAAATACATGGAAAATGCGGTTATTGCGATATGCCGAATTTTAAATACCCTTGCCAGCATACTGAAAATTATATATATTTTTTTAATACAAACTTAAGCAAAGCTAATTATTCTTGAGCTTGCTTAAGATATCCTGAAGAGGGAAAAAAGTTTTTTATACAAAATTTCTGCTTAATAAATTTAGCTGCTATTGACGATCGTAATTCCTGAGATTTATCAAAATATTTTGAAAAAGTAGAAATCTGTTTTACCGAATGGTAGTTTCCATGGGATTATATTATATATATTATATTTGTATAATGAACAGTTCGTTGTTTGATCAAAAATAAATATACAAAATATACCATAAATTGAAATGTATTATATTTCATGGCATAATTATGAAGCCCCTTCGAGGGTATTCGAAAACTTGCCAAAAGACCGAAGTGCGAGGAATACGAGTCCAAAAGACTGTCGTCGCGCCACTCAAAGGATTGAAGGAGAAGAAGGAGGAGGAGGGGAAGCAGGGGGAGTGGTTGTACAATGCGGCTATGGCTATGTATGTGGCATATGCAGCGGCAAGTTGCAAGAAAACGCAATGAAACGAAATGAATGTCGCTGAATGAGTGTCTGAATGTATGAATGAATGAATGAATGAACGCATAACTAACACGAACTCAACCCCAGCAGGAAGCAAAGGCGACGCATGTTTTCCCCTCTCTTCAGTTGGCTGTCTGCTTGGGAAAACCGAAAAGCTGAAAAACTGAGAAACGGAACTGGAACTGAAGCTGGAGCTAAAACTGAAACTGCAGCTCAACTGGCTGAATGAAGTGTTTGGCAACACTTTAACTTGATTAAAAATTTAATAGCCAGCAGGGTAAACATTTGCATCAATTTCTCCGGCTACCCCTCCTTCGGCTTTGCCACATATTCTTCGACATGTCTATTCAATTGCACAACTTGCCACAACATTTGCTTGTCTCCTATGTGTGTGTGTGTGTGTGTGTGAGTTATACCGTAGAATGCATTTAATTAATTTACTATAACGTTTGAGCGTCTTTATATAAAGAATTATGAAAATATCTGTATAGTATACGCTGTAAATCAATCGATGAGAACATTCAAATTATCGATAACAACTAGAAATAATATCAATCTTTAATTAAATTAAATTAAATTATATAAAAAACCTATTTTCAAATATTCAAAAAAAATTTCGAATTATTTTTATTGAAGACATCGATATTTATCGATAAACAATACTTCTACGCTTACTGCAGTAACACACAAAATACTTTATTCCACAATTTTAGAGATAGAACAGATTTCACAAGATTTATTTTAAGGTTCATCTGATCGGTATTTATTAATAAATAAACAAGGTTCGTCTGATCGATATTTATCTATAAAAAAAAAAACTAGAGTTAAATAAATGTCGTTATTTAATTATGCTAATAATATATATACTTAATAATTTTAAACTTTGTTCGCCCCTAAAGCAGGCAACTAAATTATTGAACTAAACTTGGAAGCTTTGCATTTGGCATTTTTGATATTTCTAATGAATGCTGAGAACTTAAAGCTCAGCCAATCACGAAGCACTCGAAACGAACTATTTAGTTCAGCGAAAGGCCTAGAAACCCGTTTCAAAGCTCGATCGCTGCGAAGCTTTGGCTTGATGCCGACACACATAGCCCCAAGTACCTTCAATTATTGACTTTAATTGTGCAAACTGTAATTCGAAACACACACACGCACACAACAACAATTCCCCGAGGCAGAGCAACAGCCCGACTTGTAAATGATGAGGCACTCATCCCATTGGGCCAGCCCACAGCCGAGCCCGGAGACTGAGGCGATGCCATGATAAACTCGCTGACCCGAGCCATGGGAGAAGAGACGATGCCGACAGCGGCTTCAATTAAATAGTAATACATAATAATCAACAAAAAACAAAATAGACAACGAGAAGAAAAAAGCACCGACAACTGCGTATTGGCGAACGTCAAATACCCTAAGATAAGAGGGTCAAAATCGAGTGCAACAAATGGGCAAATAGGCTAAAACAACTTAGCTGTCAATGTTTTTTACCGATTAAAAAATTATAGTCCTATTTAAAAAAATAAATTTAAATATTTGCAAAAACCTAGGCTAAAAATCGGGCTAAAGTCAAACCGGTTCGAGCCCCGAATTCAAACATTTTTTTGAAAAAAACAAAAAAATTGTCACAAATAACAACAAACAGAAGCGAATCCGATCAAATAAAATCAAACTATATAAAGCATACTTAAACTTTTAACGGATAATATAAGAAAGCCATTATTGGGAAAAAAAATAAAGTAAATATATCTGATAAATTTTTCGAATTTTATATATAATATTATTTGGCATAACTTTGGCAAGGGAATGGCAAAAACTCCAATTTGAGAAATTTGGTCAACATATTTATGAAACAAAAAATTTGCATAATTAAATAACTTAATTTAAAAAATATTTTTCATATGGCGTACTATAGCACACAGTGCACAAATCGCAATCATTTTGGCTTATGCACTACATAAGGCAATGACAAGTTCCTGTATATATTATATATATTATAAGTAAATCAAAAGCCAAGTCTATACAAAATTGAGAAAGCAGACTGATATACTATACTTACATACTATATATATATATACAAATGACAGCTGCAATCTGTCTCACATTGCAAATGCCCTTTGTTAGGGTACAAAAACAAACCAATTGATGAATCTAAGCCAGAAGCGGGTGGACGCGCTGCCGCAGCGACAACAAAAAAAAGCAACAACAGACCGAAACTAGGCAATAGCAAACAAGAATGCTCCAGTTGAGCGCGCTCGACTAGGAAAATACCCTGCAAAATACATTTGACAGTTGATAAGTAATACTCAGGGCATTCTATTTATTATTATAGAAAAAATATCTCTGCATATTAATCACGTAATTATTTGAATTATAACATTTTTGGAACTCGAATATGTCATGCATAAGGTTAAAGAAAATTATTTGTAATAATAGCAAAATTAATGGCAATCAGTTTAGTAATAGGAAAGTTCTTCTATGAGAATCCAAGCTCGTATAGTCTCCGAGATATGCTCAAAAAACTAAAAACAAAAATCGATATATATCGATTTTGAGAAAATATGAGAATTTATGGAAAAACAAAAAATTCATTTTGATCTACGTTTGATATGCGAGAACGTTATACAAAATTTGAAACTACCTTTAATCAAGAATATATAAATATATGTGTATATATACATATATAAGAATTTGTACTTTATAAGATCAAAAGTGCTGCCTTCCGTCTGTTGCAGACTCTTGCCCAAATGCATGCAACCCATTCAGTAGGGTACAGGGTAGACCAGCACAAACGCCGATGCCGATGTCGATGTCGATGACGATGACGATTTCGATGCCGCTGCCGCTGCCGCTGCCCAAGTGGGCCAGGCGGTTCTCCGCCGATCGCGCTGAGAGCTGCTGGCAGTGCCATTTCGAACACGAACGCGTCGCCATGTCTCAGGAACGCTTGCCAATTGCCCGGGGCGGCTCCGGTGCGCTGATCTTCGCCAGCTTCGCTGTGCTCCTCGTGCTGCAGCTGCTCCAGCTGGCGGAGGTGAGCGCCTACAAGGCCCTAATACCAGCCGATCCAGGTACGTCCAAGACTCGATTGAAATTGAACGAAAAACACAAACACTCACGCTCTCTCTCTCACTCTCTCTCTGTCTCTGTCTCGCTCTCGCATTCACTTCCTCGCTGCCTCTCGCTTTTGTGGCTCGTTTAGCGAATCCCGGCAAATGCATTTATCGCGGCGACGTTCTCAAATCGGGCGTCAACAATGGCATCCCGCCCTGCCAGCGGCTGACTTGCAATGAGGATGGCTCCATACATATCGAGGGGTGAGTCTGGCCAGGGACACACACACACGCACACACGCACACACGCACACACACGCACACACGCACGCACTCTGGCAGTCTGACAAAAACATACACACAAACATTCAAAATGTTTTGCACTGATAAGCTGCTGTCGCTGCTGCGGTCGCTGCTTCTGCCGACGTCGACGTCGACGTCGACGCCGACGTCGCGCTGACGACAACAACTTCGAGAATTGAGTTTTAGACGTCGTTTTCGAAATTGCGCAAAAGTTGTGACTGCACAATACACAATATATAGGTCAAGACTGACAGCTAAATAGATCAAAAAATCATATTTTCATGAAACAACAGCCAAAGACTGTTCTTTTCGGTTTGCCGAATATTAAATACCCTTACCTCTTACTAAAGTCGGTTTTCGGCTGATTGTTTTCATGTTTGGTTTATGCAATTTTCGATTGTAAGGCTCCCAAATTCCTCGTAAATCACACTCCTAGAATTCAATCTTCCAAAACTTTGTCAAAAACTGAACCAATTTTCATGTTTGGCGGCATTTTGTCCATCGTTTGACCTCTCAATTGATTCCACATTTAAATATTTTGCATTTTGGACATTTTTCGAGAAAATATCATTTTTGGAAATAATTTTTATTCAAAATTTAGAATCCATAATTTTTCCTTTTAAACGAATCGGGGTGGCAAAATTAGCAAAATTAGTAAAAAAAAAAAAAAAAAAACACATTTAATGTGATTATGAAGGAGTTAAATTTTTTGTCAAAAATCATGCCAAAAATGAGAAAAATTTTACTTCTAAAGTTTCAAATTTCTCTCCCATAGCTTTGTTAAAACTAAACCGAATTTCATGTTTGATAGCATTTTTTTCCATCTTTTGGCCTCTGCATTGTAATATTTATAATTTTGGAAAATTTAAATTTTATGAATGTTTTTCGAGAAAATATCATCAAAAAATCAAAATATATATCAAACAATTTTCAAAATGTAAAATCCTGAATTTATGTTTTTAAAAGAATGTGGGTAGCAATATTAGTATAATAGCAATATGAAAAAAAACTGATTCTGAATTTTTAATCAAAACCTTGTCGAAAACAGGAAAATTTTCTCCCATAATTTTTTTTTAAATAAACCGATTTTCACGCTTGATGATAGCCAATTGCCGGACAAAAACAGAATGTATTATAGTTTTTTTTTTTAATATTTCTTTACTTCCTGAGATTTCAATACGTAATATATGTAAACGAGCAAGATGGCAAATCTATTGCT
Source organism: Drosophila colorata (assembly GCA_035041545.1). Lineage (NCBI taxonomy): Eukaryota > Metazoa > Arthropoda > Insecta > Diptera > Drosophilidae > Drosophila > Drosophila colorata. Next base: position 1,868,956 of record JAWNLD010000295.1, on the reverse strand, counting down.
GTCTCTTTCTTTTTCACGCAACCGAAATCATAAAATCCGCTTTGAAAAAAAGCAACATATCGACCTGCGTTAACTACAACTTCAGAATTATATCTCAAATTATATCTAGCTAGTCGGGAACACGCATTTATATACACTTAAAGTATTTACTGTTTCCCTCTCACTCACTCTGTCTCTCTCTCTCCCCGTCTGCCTCGTGTAGCTGCGGCAAATTCCGCATCGATAAATGCAATCAGGGCGAGCGCATCCATCAATCGAAGCCCTTCCCGGAATGCTGCCTGCTGAGATACAAGTGCAAGGAGCCAAACGGCGCCCCCTACTACATCGAGCGGGACGCCGCGGAGGGGCGTAGGATGCGGCCATTATCCACCTGGTATCCGTTGTAACTGCCCAGAGCCAATCGGCCAACAAGCTATGCTAATTTATTTTGTACATTTCCATTTTGTATATCGAATCAAGCAACTGTTTTTTACTATACATATACCTTATATATATATATATATATCCAAAAACATGCAGCTGTTTCACTTGACTGACTGATTGAATAATTGAATGATTGAAGATCTGTAAACTATTTTTGGAAAACTCCAAATGCAAGTGTGAAAAATTTGTGAAAAACGTATCAATCAGCCAATTAACTGAGAGACGTGTTTTAGACTTTTCGGAAAATCGTTTAGTTGGAAATTATAATATTTTTTTATTTTCAAAACTCAACGTACAAAATTCCTGAAAACCCAATTCACATATTTTTTGCAAATTCAATTTAAAATTCCAACTGTAAGTTTTTCAAGAAATTGCAAGATAAATTTCAATTTAAAACAATGAAAGCTAGTATTTGCAGAAAATAAGGTAGCCCGGGCAACGCCGGGTAGTTAATGCTGGCATACTATGCACTTACTTCCTTTTGATGTGTGCTGCCGGATGCAGTTGCTCTTCAATGGCAGCGCAAGAAGTTGTTTAATTACTGGGCCAACCCGCTCATAAACAGCAATTAACGCGCCCCGCACAAGTGCCCCCCGGAGAGGCGAAGAGGGGACGCGGCGGGGGCCGACAACCGGAGCGGCAATCGGAGCAACTGCAAGCGGAGCAACAGCTGCAATGAATGTAACCGACTGCCCAATACTCTGTTCAAAGTCGAAGACTATCTAAAATATTATAGGTAAGTATTAGGAACTAGTCGGCTATAGCCGACTGCGCAATACTCTATCACAGGATATAGGAGTGACTGTCAAAGTGTCATTTATTATATATTTATTTTTGGCGATTTTTTTGGAACCTATCTAGCTGACAAGTTTCAAGTGCACACAAAACTAATAAACTCCTTTTGCACTTGAAAAGCAGAGTATACAAATATTATAAAAAAGAAGGAAATAAATAAATAAAGCGCACCTTTTGTCGCAAAACGTTAATTAGTGCGAAATAATGAACCAGTTGAAGAGGGCGGGCGAGTGGCAAAGTCTGTCAAAGTGCCCCCAAATGGCTGGCAGTGTCAAAGCTTAAGATGCGCGTGCAGCACAAATTGCGAAACGCTATTTTTGGCCAATTCCCCAATGCCCCAGCCGGCCCCCAAACCCGCCCCTTCCACCCCTTCGCCACCCTGCGCAATCCCAGCGAAGCTGTGCAAATTACCCCAATTAGTTCGACAGCTTATCGCATGGCAACGCAGCTTTTTGTTCAATCTCCAACATAGTTGGACACAAGATAATTCCATTTTTTTCCTCTGTCTACCTCTAGCTGTCTCTTTCGCTCGCAGTCTAGTGTACAAAGTATGTTTAACTAGCATTTTTTCCAACCAAAATTGGATTCGAGAAAAAAGGTTTAGACAACCCAGCGAAACTGTTGATTCTCTATATGTCTCATATATTTATATAAGATGCGAGGCTTTGGTTCGAACCTTGAACCGAACCCAAAAAATTTTAGGTTTGGGTTTATTTTCAAGAGTAATACATAAAATTTGTTGTTATTTTTGCTGCTGCTAAGTACTTGAAAAAGCAGGTTCACGCACCGAACCTAGAGCAAGACTTTGGCTCGAACCTTGAACCGAACCCAAAAAAAGTTTGTGTTTGGGTTTATTTTCAAAAGTAATACATTAAATTTGTTGTTATTTTGCTGCTGCTAAGTACTTGAAAAAGCAGGTTCACGCACCGAACCTAGAGCGAGGCTTTGGCTCGAACCTTGAACCGAACCCAAAAAAAATTTGGGTTTGGGTTTATTTTCAAAAGTAATACATTAAATTTGTTGTTATTTGTGCTGCTGCTAAGTATTTTGTATGCATTCTTTAAGTATTTAGCAAGCTTCTCTGCTTGGCCGAGGGGCGCGGCGGAGGGGATGGGGGAGGGGCTGGTGCTGGTGCTGGTGCTGGGGTCAGGCAGGAGCGAATGGTATTAAAAATGCACATATGTGCACCCACTTACTGGATAATTGGGGCGATGCTGTGTGGTTTGGCGGGGGTTATTAGAAAGTTTTGCACGTAGCTGCAAGAAATTTTGATGGGGCGCACTTAAAGTTGTGTGTTTTTTTTTTCTTCTAAATTGCAGCTGGCCTGGAGCCGTACGGAACGGTAAGTGAATCCTTGGGCCATATTAGAGAAGCGACCGCCACTCAATTTATTTATGGCTTTGCTGCATAACTGCGAGCTGCTCGCTCAACTATAGTTGACTCTTTTAATAACCAATTTGGCACAAAGTCAACGGCAACTTGAAGGATATTAGCGTCGTCCTAGTGCCAGGATAACAGCAACTTTTATACGTGTAGCCTGCACGCCGCATGGAACTGCAAGAAAATTGTGTACGGGGCAGGGGGAAGGGGGAAAGGGGGAAGGGGGGAATGGGGGCCAAAGGGGGGAAGAGTCAAGCAGTTGCTTAATGGAAAAACGCACACGCACAACAAGGACACGCACACACACTCGGAGAAAAAATGCTGGCAAATCCTTGTCGAAATCTGGTTTAGGTGGAAATTTTTTAACTTGAGAATAAAATTCATATTTAAAAAGAATTTCTTTAAATATAAAAATGCCTAAATACAAGCCTTAACTAGTTAGAGTGCTCTTGTTGGGAGTGCCCGACTAGTAGATACCCTGTCCTTCCAAATTTGAAGGCTCTGGCTTTTATAATCTTCGAAATATGCTTTAAAAAAATGTGAAAAAAATATCGACAAAAAAAAATTGCAACGCTGCAGTCGGGTGTAACCAACTACGCAATACTCTTTCACTGTTTATTTATTTTAATAAGAACATTGTATATATTTTATTTATATTAGAACATAAATCAAGAGTCTTCAAGAATAAAACGAATAAAACTTCTTTTTCTCTCAGTGCAGATAAGTGTGAGTGAGTGCGTGGTGTGGGCAGGTGGGCAGGTGGACGGCGTTCGAGCTTAAGTCGTGTATTTTGAAAAGCTCATCTAATTTCAATCAATTGTGCCAGAGTTGAGGGTAAATTTTAAGTGCTTCTTCGTCTTCGTTTCGGCCAAAGGTGCTGCCGTGTTGATAGGCAGCCAGCTGGGCGTGTGGGGCGTGGCCATTAGACACTGCGCCAAGTTGGCCTCAAATGAAAAATAAAATTTAATTTAATAAAATTTAATACAATCAAAAATAAATTTAATAACAGTCTAAATAGAAGTTGAGAACGAGCGAAGCTGCTGGCCGAAAACAACAACAATAACGATAGCAATAACGATAACAATAGCGACTGCGATGACGATAATGATAACTTATCGCTCTGTCGCGCTCAGCCATCCATCAACTGAAACGAAAGCCAAAAACTTCGCTTTTATAGACAACGCACTTATGTGCTACAATCCACCCGCCAGCCCACCCTCAATCCACCCCGACCCAATCCCACCCACCGTAAGCCAAACTTGAAGTTGCTCGGCGCAGCTCCACCGCTGAACCACTTAATCATATCAGCATAATAAGTCAACAGGAGACGCGCCAAGGTAATAAAATTAAATCCTTGCCGCGCGCTCAAAGGCTCAGAGCGGTGCCAGATGGGGGGATGGTTACCCCCCGGTTACCATCTCTCCTATACGGGATATTATAGTCTAACCCCAGCCCGAAAAGCCAACAAGCGAAATCAATGGGAAGTCACCCGCCACCCGCAGATCTGCCCGCCCAGCCACGCACTCGTCGTGGGCGCCAGAAGGAAATAAAGAAAATAAGTAAGGCAAACGCGTTACTTTACACAGCTCTGGCTCGGGTATGCGCGACTATGCAAATACCCTAAGCGGATGATAAGTTTTTGTCTTTAATACAGTTAAGCTTTCAACCCATCCAAAGATAATCCTAGCACTATTTCAATAATCAACAATTCAAGAACCCTATTCAAATCTTAAAAGAAAATTATTAAATGATAAAAAAAAATATTATGTACAAAAACTTTTAAATGAGACTGCTCAAAGTTTCAAATGAAATAGTGAATAAAAAAATAAAACAAATTAATTATATAAAACATGGTATTATGTTAAAAAAAAATAAACAAATGCAAAAAAAAACCATTACTATATTTAATTACATAAAATATGACACCCTGAAAATTTGGGTTTGAAAAAAATACTTCATTTAACAAAATGTGTTATGCATTTAAGAAAAACCATATTAAATAAAATATGACACTTAATTAAATAAAAGATTTTATTCATTAAAGAAAAACTCTATTAAATAAAATATGATTTTTATTGAAATATTTGCATAAGACAATAGCTAAAGAGATATATTGCAATATAGTCGACATCTGCATATATCCAAAACAGATTATCGCAACTTATATACCCTACACAGTCACCGATTAGAGTATGCAACGAAAACTGCTTACGCGCATATTAAAAATGGTTTATTTATGTTCCGGAGCGTGGCAGCAGCGGGCGGAAAGGCGCGACGGTAATCGATTTATGCGCTGCTATTTACAATTTGTTATTTAGGCGGCACAAACAGCGCCCGCTGCCCCCACCCCCGCCCCCGCCCCCGCCCCTGTCCCCTGGTCGCCAGCTCGTGGCTCGTAGCCAGGCAACTTGAGCGTTGCTTTGTGAAATTCGATGCGAGGCATATGCAAAAATTCACGCAAATCATTTGGCAAAAGTATCTGGAGAAGGGGCAGGGGAAGAAGATGAAACTGTAGATGAGAAAACATAGGAAAGTGTGCGCGTGTGTGTGCGTGTGTGTGTGCGTGTGTGTGTGGCATATTAAGAGCTCTTTAGTTGGCGCACCTTTATGAGCTGGGAGCGAAGACGAGCGCGCGAGTGCAGCCAGGACCCAAAGCCTTTGGCACAAGTTCAGCTCAAAGTCGCATTTAATTTGATTGTGCGGCCTCTTTAAGAATGGATCAAATAAAATGCGAGCCTGGTCGACAACTTTTGCCCAACGAAAACAAAGCGAAACAAAGGAAAATCGCAAGCGCCGCAAAAGGGACGAGAAAATAATAAAATATCTGGCGCAAAACTTTGTCCTTCAATAAGGAACGAAATTTTAATGAAATTAAAATAATGCCCAGTCGATGGGCGCCTCTAAGCCCCGGCGCGTGTCCAGAACAAAAATGTAAACCCAAGCCGATGGCTAAGACACAATTTCTAATTGCTCTCAAAGCTGATTTTCTATTTACTCTGCCGGCTGGCAGTGGCAAAGGGGGCGGTGGGCGGGGTGTGGGTGGAGGAAAACTGGCGATAAACCAACTGGGTTTGTTTGCGTTTCAGTTAGCTTAAAGATACAGCAAAGGACGCACATATTCAACGGATATACCATAGCATTATATATACCAAAATATTGATTGATTGACTGACTGGCCGATTGACAATAGTTTCCAAATAAATATATATAAAATACGCTGTTTTTCTGACTGACTGATTGATTGACTGACTGATTGATTGATTGATTGACTGACTGATTGACTGGCCGGTTGACTGACTGATAGCAAAACAGTCATCTACAGTCATCCACAAGCACAACAATATATATGCATATATAAAATCGTTTATTTCCACTCACGGACTGATTGATTGACTGATTGACTGACTGATTAATTGATTGATTGACTGACAGCCCAACGATCAGCCACGTTATCCAACCATAAGCACTGCAATATATATACATATATCAAATCGATTGTTCCTACGCACTGACTGATTGATTGACTGAGTGATTGATTGACTGACAGCCCGGCGGAAGTACCACAATCTACATATATAAATAAATATATGTATATATATATATATATATATATTTTTTTTCTGACTGAGTTATTTATTGACTGACTGACTGATTGATGGGCAACGCATAGCCCAAGCCGTAAGAGCTACCAAGCTGATTTTATTTTACGAATTTCCAACCTGATTGAAACACATTTGCCAAATTGTTTGTGAAGTGGTCTACAAAATGGCAAACTTTTTAACAAACCTAATGTTGAAAACACGAATACATGAGGCTTTCGATAATAAATAAATAATAAATAATAAATAATAAATAATAAATAATAAATAATAAATAATAATAATAATAATAATAAATAATAAATAATTTTGTATAAGACAACACTCTGTTTGAAACTGAAGTTTAACACTAAGAAGTTCATTGAAAAGGCAAATCAAGATTTCCTAAGATCATAATTCCCATTTTATGATTATAACTAAATATTTATGAAATAAATAAAATATGCCAGCTGTTACTACAAAAAATGTCTTGTTTATTGTTTATTGTTCGACTTTAAGCTATATGTGTATGAATATCGAATAACGCATACTCTAGTTTAGTACACCAAAAAAAAAAAAAAAGAAGGAAAGGCGGGAAGGAAACCCCTTTTGATTTACACGTGAGATTTGAGCTCATCTGTCGCGCTGGCATTCAGTACAAAATATTGAAACGTTTAGGCCCTAATTCGCAGCCCGTGTTGGGTGGTGGAAGGGGAGGTGCCAAGGCCGAGTGCACACGCACTTGCGACAGCGAGCGTTAATTAATTTGCGGCAGGTGCAACAGGCGCGAACTTTCAAAGGCGCGACACGCCCTCGTTTGCATAGAGCTGCCCATTGTCGGGCGCTGCGGTAGGGCCGGTGGTAGGGGCTGCGATTGGGCCTGTGGCTGGGCTGTGGCTGCCACCGTTGTCCGCTGCGTTGAGCGTATCTTTGGTGTCCTCGTCGAAGCGCACTTTGGTTTCGGGCCTCACAGCGGAAATGGCGACTGTGGCCGACATCGCATCGGGACGGGGAATTTCGGTGCGTCGCAGCTCCGTGCCGATGGCCTGCAGCATGTTGTAGCAGCGCCTAAAGGTGGGCCGCTCCCACGGCTCCGCGCGCCAGCACTGCAACAGCAGCGCATAGCTAAAGGACAAAAGCGAGAATACATTAATCGAGCTGGTCTGGGCTGGGCTGGGCCAGGGAGAGAACATTGAACTCACAGCTTCTCGGGACAGCGCTCGGGCTGCGTGAGGCGGCCGCCCTCCTTGACGTGGGCCAGCACCTCGAAATTGTTGCGCGCCGCGTACGGCTGCTGGCCGAGCGTCAAAATCTCCCAGCACAGGACGCCGAAGGCCCACACGTCCGACTGCGTGCTGAAGAGGCCGTCCACCAAACTCTCGAGTGCCATCCAGCGCACGGGCAGCAGACCCTCGCCCTCCTTGCGATAATAGTCGCTCTTGTAGATGTCGCGCGCCAGCCCAAAGTCGCCGATTTTGACGATGCGCCGTCCGCCATTGGCCGACCCGTCGGACACGAGGCAGTTGCGGCAGGCGAGATCGCGGTGCACGAAGTGCATGTCCTCCAGGTAGCTGCAGCCATTGGCCACGTCCAGGCACATGCTCAGCAGCTCCGCCAGCTGCAGTCTGGGCAGCGACTCCTGCGAAAAATACGAAAAATTAGAAATAAATAAAAAAAAAATTAATTCTTGAAAAAAAAATAGTCATAAATAAGAAATATATATCAAAAGTACGGGAATATGTCTTTGGCTTGAATCAAGCCCAAAGTTCGCATTTCAAAGATGATCGATTTTAAAAGAACGCAAATCTTCAGTCAAGTTTTGCTTGGTTGGTTATTAACTCAATCGAATCAAGTTTAAATGGCATTCTTTTCAGAGCAAAACTTCTTTATTTATTTAAGCCCGAGTTAGTCTTAAAAGAATCCCAATCGAAACAAGTTTATAGTATTCTTGATTCAATTCCATTTGCAACTTGAAATAAGACTCATTGACTATTAAATTAAATGAACGCTTATAAGTGTACAAGTGTGCTCGACTAAGATATACCCTGTGCCCAGCTGTATGTTTTACACTGAATTTAACACTAAATATAAATTCCCTCCAAAACATTTTTCTCTTTATCCCATCTTCTGTCTCTCTCTCTTTCTCTTTCTTTCTACAGCTACCTCATATAAAATGTTCCATTTCAGGAAAACTACGGAAAATTAACCGTAATTTAAGCTACAGTAATTTAAGCTACTATCAAAAAAAAAATCATATATGAAATCTATGAAAAACAGTTAAAGGTCTTGTATCTGAAAACTAAAGATACTTCTGCGTTTAACAAAAATTAAAACAAATAACCTAAACTGAATCTATATATGATATCAGGTATGTAAGCAAAAGAAATAAAAATCGCCAGTTATATAAAACTAGCATCGTTCGAATAAAGCCGAAGCTAAAATATTAAACAAAAATTTCGATTTTTGTAGCTTCTTTAAAAACATATTTTTCTCAGTTGTCAAAATGAGCTGAAAGAATTTGTCAAAATGAATACTTTAGTTTTTAAGTGAAAGATAAAAGGAAATTAATTAGAAAAAAAAGTAAGAACGTTGCAGTCGGGTTCGAACCTGGGTTTTTTAAACTTTTATCTAAACAAAAAAAATTTTTTTTAAATATTTTAAATATTAAAGCAAACCATTTTTTAAAAATTTATGAGGTTCGAAATTAATTAGAAAAAAAAGTAAGAACGTTGCAGTCGGGTTCGAACCTGGGTTTTTTTAACTTTTATCTGAACAAAAAAAAATTTTTTTTTAATATTTTAAATATTAAAGCAAACCATTTTTTTTAAATTTATGATATGCTTGAGGTTCGGTTCAAAATTTGAAAAAATAATGCAGGTTTGCAGGCTTCATTCTCGAGGCTGCCGCTGAACCATTATGCCCACACACTTTCGGTGGGTACAGGGTATGGGAATGCCTGCTGGAAAGCGATTGCGCTCACCTGTGAGCTGGGACGGGCCGCGCGCAGGTAGCTGAGCAGGTCGCCGGCCTCCATGTGCTCCATGATCAGCGAGATGGTGTCGCTGTCGAAGCAGACGCCGATGAGGCAGACGATGTTCTCGTGCTTGAAGTTGCTCATCAGCTGCGCCTCCTGCAGCAGCTCGGCGAACTCGCTGGCGCCCTTGCGCAGGCTCTGCCAGGATCAAGCGCGGATTAGCTATCGCATTTAGTTTAATTGGCATCAACGGCAAAACTCACCTTGATGGCCACGCGCTGCGGCTGCGGCTGCGCCTCGTCCCCGCCCTTGGCCTTGGCCTTGGCTCCGACCTCGCCCTCTGCGTCGACATCGGCCTCGGCCTCGGGCTGCAGCTGACCCTCGTAGACCTCGCCGAAGGCGCCGCTGCCGAGGAAGCGCAGCAGGCTAAGGCGATTCCAGCTGATCTGCGGCAGCAGCGCGATGTCCGCGTCGCTCAGCGTCGTCGAGAACGTCCGACTGCGCGCCGCCAGCAGCTGCTGCTGCGTCTGCAGCGTCGACAGGTTGCTCCAAATGCTCGGCCGGCTCTGCTGCAGCAGCTTCTTGGCCCGATGGCGGCGCTTTTGCACTGCAAAACGGACAATGGACCGTTATTTGGGCAGCTTCATCAGTTGTGTGTATGATTGAATGACTGATGATTGATTGATTGACTGACTGACTGAATGATTTCCTTGAATTGATTTCCATTAATTGATTTGCCAAAAATTAACAAACTAATTGATTTGCTAAACATTAACAAACTGAGTGATTGACTGATTGATTGACTGACTGACTGATTTACTGATAGATTTGACTGATTGACTGATCAATTGATTTGCCACATATGAACGATCTGATTGATTTGCTAAGCATTAACAAACTGAGTGATTGACTGACTGATTGACTGACTGATTGACTGACTGATTGACTGACTGATTGACTGACTGATTGACTGACTGACTGATTTACTGATAGATTTGACTGATTGACTGATCAATTGATTTGCCACAAATGAACGAACTGATTGATTTGCTAAGCATTATCGAACTGAGTTATTGATAGATTGATTGATTGACTGACTGACTCATTCACTGATGGAAATTGATCAAACGCCTGACTGATAAACTCACCAACAGTTTTAGCAACTGGCTAACCGATTGATTGACTAACTATTTTACATACTGATTGATGATACATTGATTGACTGAATAACTGACTGACGGCTTGACTAGAGAAACCCATTAAGAGTGATTGATAAACCTATTGATTGACTAAGCAACTGATTGACAAGGCTGATTGATATATATATATAAATATAATGACAAGTAACGAATAAACTGACAAATTAAGTGAATATTTGACTGATTGATTGACTGGCTGACTGGCTTACTACTTGATTGATTGATAATAAACTGAAACAAGTTAATAAGCCACAACTGACTGACGGGATATGCTGACAAGTAACAGACTAACTGGCAGATTGATTGGATATTTGAAAGATTGATTGACTGATTGATGTGTCAATTCACTGCTTAGCTAACTGACTGGGTGATTGACTAACTGGCTAACTGGATGAACAACTCATTGCCTGATCTTGCTGACCCTCAGTTTGATTGATGATTGATTGATGTATCAATTAGCTGCTGAGCTAACTGACTGCTTGATTGACATAATGGCTGACTGCCTAATTCACTGGCTAACTGCAAGAGCGACTGATTGACTGACTGACTGACTGACTGACTGACTGACTAACTTACTATTTTGATGGTCTGTTTGATTGATGATTGATGGCACTCACCCTTGCGAACTAGGACCAAGGCCAGCACGCAGCTGGAGACGATGGCGGCCGGCGCGATGATCGCCAGCACGAGGGAGCCGCGCTTCTCCGGCGAGACGAAGGGCTCCGCGATGCGCTCGCTGTCCTCGCTGAACGGTCCCCAGCCGTGCGGCCGGTTGAGGGCGCGCACGCGGAACAACAGCAGCCGGCGGCTGTGCAGCTCGCGCACAATGCAGCTCAGCTCGGTGGTGTTGCAGTAGTCCAGCCACTGATCCTCGATGACCAGCGGCTCCTCCGCCCACAGTGTCGTGTCCCGCCTTCGGCGACGCAGCGCGCGTCGCGCCTGCAACGCCTCCAGGCTGTACAGCTGAATGGGCGTGCCGTGCTCGGCCGCCGGCGTCCAGCTGACGCGAAAGATCTCGCCAGCAATATGCTCCAGCTGGGGGCGGCCGGGCGCGCCCGGCGCAGCGCCCAGCGTCTCGTAATCCTGGCTGGCGCTATAGTAGACGGGCGCGCCCGGCGACGCCGCATAGCCGACGGCTAAGCGGCACGCGTAGCGCGTCTTCGGCTGCAGCGGCGCCAAAACGATCTCCGCGTGCCGGCCGAGCACATTCAGATGCAGCTGCTCGTGCGCCGATCGACACTCGAGCCGCAGCGAGACCAGCGCATCCGGCGTGCCCGGCCAGCTCAACTTCAGCGCGTCGGCGTCCAGCTCGAGCAGCTGCAGCGGCGCCAGCGGCGCGTACAGCCGAACGCACAGGCGTTCGCTGCTGTTGAACTTGTGGGGCGTGGCGTGCGCCTGCAGCCAGAGCTGATAGCGGCCGCCGGGCGCCAGCTGCGTCAGCCGCTGCACGCCGGCGTGCTCCACGCGCAGCTGCTGCGAGCGCTCCAGCAGCTGATGATTCTTTGCCTGCTGTTGATGCGTCTGCTTGGGCTCCGCCTGGGCTTGGTCTTGGTCCTGCTGCTGCTGCTCCACCTGCTGCTGCTCCTGCTCCTTCTGTCGCTTCTGCTGCTCCTCCAGCGCCGGCAGCTGCTCCTCCGCCAGCCACTCCTGCTGCTGCTCCTGCTTCCTGTCCTGCTTCACCTTCTGCTGCAGTTCCTCCTGCTGCTGCTGCCGCTCCTCTTGCAGTTCCGCCTGCTCCTGCCGCTCCACCCGCTCCACCCACTCCTCCCGCTCCGCCTCTTCCGCCAAGCGCCCCTCCAGCCGCCGCCAGTGGATCGTGTAGTAGACGCTCGCGCTGCGCAGCTGCAACGGCGCCAGCCAGCTCAGCTCCAGCTCGCTGGGACTCAGCGCCCGTCCGCTGAAATTGCGCGGCGCACTGGGCGTCGCCTCCGCCGTGCGCAGCTCGAGGGCGGGCAGCTGCAGCGGCTCCAGCCCGAGACGCCGCTGATAATAGCCGCTGAGATTGGCGCGCAGCTCGTAAGCCCGAAAGGGCGCCAATTGGCTGACGTTCAGCAGCTGTCCGCCGGCGGCGGCGTCCGGCAGCGAGCGCTGCGTGCCGTCCGGCTCGATTAGCTGCAGCTGATAGCTGAGGCCCGGCACGGGCAGGCTGCAGTTGGGCGGACTGGGCGCGGCCAGCGGCAGGCTGCACTGCGTCTGGCCGCAGCGGGCGGACGGCAGAGCGGCCGTTGGGGGCAGCAGCAGGCAGCGGCGACTCGGATACGCCTGGTAGTTGAAGGCGCGCAGCAGACGCACCTCGTCCGGCCGCAGTTCGAGCACGTATTCCAGCTGCTGGCGACGCCGGCCGTAGGCGCGCACGCTCCCGTTGCGCAGGGCGTACAGATAGCCGGGATCCTGGGCCAGCTGGGCGATGTGGTCGTCGAGCAGGTTCAGCTGGGCGCGCAGCGCCGTCGGCGTGCACAGCTGCCGGGCCAGATGGTAGACGCAGAGACCGCCCAGCTGATCGACCAGATTGAGCGTCTCGGCCAGCGGCTCCTGGCTGCCCTCGAAGAGGCGCCACAGCGGCGACGCGGCGACGCCCTCAAAGGCCAGCGGCCGCCCGTCGGCCAAGTGGCGGCCGTGCAGCGTCGCGTTGCGCGAGTCGCGCGCATGCTGCAGCCAGAGCAGGCGGCGGGCGTGCGGCAGGACGAGCAGATCGCGCAGCAGCTGGCCGGGCGGCGTGCGCCAGAGGCGCTCGCCCTGCAGTATGCGGCCCGCGAAGCGGCACAGATCCAGCCGATAGATGGCGGCGGCGGGCGGCTGGACGCTGGCGTCGAGCTCCGCCCAGTAGACGACGCGCTGCACCCAGTCGAGCGTCAGGGCGAGCACCTCGGCGCGCATGCGCGCCAGCTTGGCGGGCGGCGCGCCCGGCACGTGGCTCATCAGCTCGACGTGCTCGTTGACCCAGAGGAGGCGCTGCTCGGCGCGCAGCTGGGCGAGATGCTCGACGGGACTGGCGGTGTGGACCAGCTGGCGGCGGACGCCGGTGTCCAGATCGAGGGCGCCGATGTGCTCGGCGTTGGCGTAGAGCAGGCGCGGCACCGACTGCACCTCGGGCGCCACGTGCAGGGCGTGGCTGGTGGCGCCGGCGGCGAGGCCCGTCGCGGCGACATGCGCCTGCACCTGAAAGCGGTACGTCTCCGACGGCTGGAGGCGTTCGATGCGCGCCTCGAGCGCGCTCTGGTTGAGCAGCAGCTCGGCGTGCAGGCGGTCGTCGGTGCCGCGCCAGCAGCTGATGCGGTACTGGAGCGCCTGGCTGGCCGCCTGCTGCTCGGGCACGTCCCAGCGCAGCAGCGCGCTGACGTTCGCCGCCGGCTGCAGCGGCGCCGACTGGCGTTCGACGAAGACGCGCAGGCGACGCGGCTGCGTGGGCGCCGCCAGGGGCGTGGCCAGCTGCAGGCGGGTGGTGGCGCCGGCGCGCCAAGCCGTGTGCGGCGTCAGGCTGACGGTGAGGGCGAGCGCCGGCGCCTGGGCCAGCTGGGTGATGCGCGCGAAGGGCGTGGCCAGCCGCAGGGCGAGCAGCCGCTCAGCGCCGTGCTCGAGCAGCAGCTGGTAGCGAACGCTGTGATTGGCGCCGGCGCCGGCGTCGCTGGCGGCCGGCTGCCAGCGCAGCCGAAAGTCGTCCCAGTGGCCGCCGGGCTCGATGTGCACGCTCTCCGGCGGCACGGCCAGCGGACGGACGGCCGCATCCGGCGCCGGTATGCGCGTCTCCAGCAGCTGCACGGCACTCAGCGCAGAGCCGTGCAAATCGCGCGGCTGCAGCTGCATCGGATCCGACGCCAGCCGATCGTTGAGGCGCAGCAGCTGGGCGTAACGGCCGTCGGCCGCCAGCCAGAGCAGCGCGTTGAGCGGCGCCAGATGCTGCAGCGTGTGCGGCGCAGCGTCCGTCGCCGGCAGCGACGCCAGCAGCTGGAGGGCGCCGGCATCGGGCAGCGGACAGCGATACAGATGCAGTGCAGCGGGCGCGGCGAGCAGCCAGTAGATGTGCCGCTGCTCCAGGTCCAGGCAGAAGCCGGCAATGCGGCCGGCCAGCCCGTTGACATGATAGTAGGTCAGCTCCGGCTCCGATTCCGGCTGGCCGTTGAGCGCACGGCGCGCCAAATGCGACCCGCTCGCATAGTAGAGCTGGCCCTGCGGCGAGTCCAGCGCCAGCTGGCGGGCGCCGAAAATGGGCAGCAGCTCGCGGGCGCCGCTGAGCGTGTCCAGGCGCTGGACACAGTCGCGTCCCAGGTCCGTCCAGTAGAGCTGGCCGCCGCGCCAGTCGTAGGCGACGGCGCCGGCGCGTTGCCGCTCGCCGGCGGGCAGCGCCGGGCAGGCCAGTTGCGGCTGCACCAGATTGACGCAGTGCAGCAGCCCGGCGCTGATATAGTAGGCGACGCTCGCGTTCAGCACGGCCAGCGGGCCCGGCGCCGGCGCCAGCTGGGCGGCCAGCGGCTGCAGCTGCCCGCCCAGCTCGTCGCTCGTATAGAGGGCGCCGTCGCGCGTCGCCCAGCGCAAGCGATGGCCGCCCAGCGGCCAGGTGCGCGTCGCCAGCGACGGCGTCCAGGCGCCCGGCTGGCCAGCGGCATTGAGCGAGCGCACGCGCAGCTGGTAGAGATTGTCCGGCTGCAGGCGCTCCAGGCCGAAGTGGGCGCTGCGTATGTTGCGAATGTTGTAGGCGCTCTGGCTGGCGACGTCGAGCACCTCCAGCTCGTAGCTGCAGTTGCGCGCGGCGGCCGACGGTGTCTGATAGGGGTTCGAGGGCGGCGCTTGCCACGCTATTTGCGCCGACTGCGCGCCGAGCAGCGCGCGCAGACGCTGCGGCCGTTCGGCGGGCAGCGCCGGCGGCTGGCGACGCCGCTCGAGCGGCAGCAGGCGCCAGCAGCAGTCGCTGGCAGCGGGCAGCGACCAGGCGCCGGCCGGCGCCTGCCGCAGCAGCTGCGTCGCATTGAGCAGCATCAATTGGCGCTGATCGCTGGCGAGCGCAAAGCTCGTCCAGCTGCCGTCGGGCAGCGCCAGCGGCTGGCGGAAGCCGCCGTCGTAGCTCAGCGTCAGCAGCTGGCGCCGGTCGGCGAGCAGCACGTGCAGCAGCCAGCGCTGCGGCTCCAGCTGAAAGTGGCCGGGCGCCTCGGCTGAGCGCAGGCGCAGGCGCAGGCGCCGCTTTGTGTCCGGGTCGAGGCGGTAGATGTGCTCGGCGTCGCGCCAGAAGAGCCAGCCGTTGAGCGCGTCCAGCTCCAGCTGTGCCACGGCCACGCCCAGCTGCACGCCCAGGCGCTGGACAGCGCCGCCCTCGAGGTCGCAGCTGAAGAGCTCGTGGCCCGCCTCGTGGTCCGCCTCGGCGGCCAGGTAGAGGCGCCGGCGCAGCCAGTCCAGGCTCAGGCGGCGCGGCGTCCACTGGCCGCGGCTGCTGCTCGAATTGGCGGGCAGGCGCAGGCGCAGGCGCACCGAGGACTCGTCCAGCAGCTGGCTGTGGAGTGCACGAAATACAAACCATTATTATTATATTTATTTATATGTATTTAAAATATTTATTATATTTATTTATACATATTTACAATATTTATTATATTAATTATATATATTTTAAATATTTATTATATTTATTTATATATATTTTAAATATTTATTATATTTATTTATACATATTTAAAATATTTATTATACCAAATATATATATTTTAAATATTTATTATATTAAATATACATATTTAAAATATTTATTATATTAAATATACATATTTAAAATATTTATTATATTTATTTATATATATTTAAAATATTTATTATATTTATATACCTATTTTTCATATGCAAATTGCTGACTAGCTCCAAATTGAGGCAGAATTTATTTATATATTTTGATTAAAAAAAAAATATTTTGGAAAATAAGTAAGGGGGGACATGATTTTTTTCGAAAAAAAAATCAACAAAATTTTATTTTTAAAAATGCATATATTTGAAATACAGAATCAATCTAGAGGACAAACCATGACCAAAATGCCATCAAACTTAAAAATCGCTTTATTTTTGACAAAGTTATAGGAATTTTAAATATGGGACCTATGGATCCAAAAGCTTTACATGTCAAAATTTTTCTCAATTTTAGCGTGATTTTTGACAAAAAATTTGACCCCCTCAGAATCACTTTTAATGTTGTTTTTTATACTTATTATGACAGTCACAATCGATTTAACACATAAATTTGGAATTCTAAATTTTTAAAAAAAAAATTTTTCGAAAATAAGTAAGGGGGGAGTACATGATTTTTTTACGAAAAAATTATTTTCCGTAATGCAAATATTTTAAATGCAGAATTAAATAAGAGGGCAAACCATAATCAAAATGCCGCCAATTTTGAAAATCGGTTTATTTTTGACAAAGTTATAGGAATTTTGAATATGGGACCTATGGACACGAGAGCTTTACAAGACAAAATTTGTGTCAATTTAAATCTGTCAATAAAAATCTTGACACTTTATCTGACGTGGGTTGTTACAGACGGAAGGACGGAGCTCTGAAGCTTAAAAAAAACCTAAAAGTGAAAGTTAAAATTTAAAGTATAACACTTGAGCCGGACAAAGCCGGGCAACACCAGCTAGCTTAAGCCAAGAAGAGACTTTGACTGCTCACCTGTGCAGCTGTCCCGCCGCATCCAGCACCCAAAGGCGCTGCTCGCGCTGCGACCAGGCGAAGTCGCTGATGGACGTCGTCTCCGCGGCGCGGAAAAGGACACGCGTCTCGCCGGCCGGCTCCAAGGACTGCCAGAGGATGCTCCGCTTGCCCGCCAGAAGCACGCTCTGCAGCTGCTCGGGCGGCAGCGGCTCCTTGGTGAGCACGCTGGCCAGCACGGGCGGACCCTCGCCCTGCTTGTTGATCATGCTCAGCGCCAGGGAGTAGTTGGTCAGCGGCTCCAGCTGGCCAAACACACAGCTCTCCCGCTGAGCGGGCAGCAGCTGCAAGGGATTGGAGGCGATTATTAGATTAATCTGAGATTAGCTGCACGCACAGTTGCAGTTGGGGACGCACCTGCTCGCGGCTGCTGTTGTCGGCGCCGGTGAGGAGCACGCGATAGCCCTCGATGGGCGCGTTGCTGTAGCGGCCGGGACGCCAGTGGACGGCCACGTGACTCTCGTCCAGCGCCAGCAGAGCCGCAATGCTGGGCGCCGAAATGGGCGCGCCCTCCATGGGCGTTTGGTAAACGGGCGTGGCCGGCGAGTAGAGCACGTCCTCGCTGCTCTCGCCGAAGGGCAGCTCAAAGCGAAACTGTTGACGGCAACAATGGAATAATTATATAATTAATAATAAAATATATATATTTTTTTTTGTATTCTTTTTCTTTTGTTCTCATTCTCACAAATTAAACATTTTATGTTCGCATTATACTTTATACTGAATTATCAACAATGGAAAAGAGGAAACTAAGTGACAATGAATTATTTATTGTCAGAAGATAGATCGCAAAATTAATTTTTTTTAAATTTACAATAAATAAAAGGTGCCTAATTTAATAAAATAAATTATAATATTAATATTTCTTTTCTTTTTTTTAATTTTCTTTTATTCGCAGCCCTCACAAATTATAAGTTTTATTTTCGCATTATAAATTATACTGAATTATCAACAATGGGAAAGAAATGTATCTTTAGTTTAAAACATTTATTTTTTTAAATTTACAAAAAAAAATTAATTTTTTTTAAATTTAAAAAAAAAATAAAATGTGCCTATTGTAATATAATAAATAATAATATTAATATTTTTTTTATGTTCTTTAAATTTCTTTTATTCGCAGCCCTCACAAATTATAAGTTTTATTTTAATTAATTTTTTTTATAATAAATAATAATATTAATATTTTTTTATGTTCTTTTTTTTTCTTTTATTCGCAGCCTTTACAAATTACAAAATTATACTGATTTATCAACAATGGGAAAAAAATGTATCTTTGTTTTAAAAAACATTTATTTTTTTAAATTTACAAAAAAAATGTTTTTCTAGCAGCGCCACCTATTGATCGATAAGCACTGGCTTTCTGATAAAGATTTCCAGACATATAAATTTATGTTTTCGATTTAAACAACTGTTACAATGGAAAATTTATTACTATTATTTCTTATTATTTTTTTATTATATTTATAGGATATATTTATAAATGATCAACCTAATTATTTTGTGTAAAAATCTTTAATTTCAAAAATGGGATGACATATATTTCTTGACATTTGCAATGTCTTTTTCAATACTCTGTTCACACAGAAAGAGAGTATGTTGGCTTTTGTGCAATACATACTCAAATATACCCGAGTATAATCTAAAATCCGTAACTCGCTCAGTGTTTAAGCTAGACCTACCTTATAGCGGCTATAGGGTATAAGCGCCTCCAGAATCTCGCACACATAATACTCATCGCAGTCGTAGTCGGCCAGATTGTTCCAGGCCGGCTCCGACTGCTCCGAGGGCTGCTCCTCCAGTTGCTGGTATTGTATGTTGAAGGGGCGACTGGCCAAATAGTTCTCGGGGAACTGCATGGCCCACTTGATGGTCAACGTGCGGGACTCGCCCGGCATCTCCAGCAGCTGCGGCTGCGTGGTCTCCACCAGCTGGGCCATCGCCAGGCGCTGCAGATGCCAATAGTCGCGCTGGGCCATCTCGCAGGCCCCGATGCAGGGCATGTCGAACGGATAGAACTGCGTGGAGGCCTGTCAAAGAGGGAGGATTCGTTTTCGGATTCGGATTCGGAGTTTGGCATTAATTGGCTGACAGCCAGCACGGCAGCGATGCAACTTACGCAGGCCTCCTGGCAAGGCTCGATCTCCTTGAGCGCTCGATACCATTGCGCACAGCCCTTGGTGCACTGTAAAAAAATTGTATTCAGATTACTAGTTCGAGTTTTAAATTGCAGATTAGGAAATTCGGAAGAAAAGTGATTTAGAAAACAGATGACTAGAGGAAGACATTAATCATCACTTCATATTTATATACATTTTATATTTTAACTAAAAATAAAAATAGGTTCATGATTCGAGCCCCAAAGAATGTGGAACACTGGTACACAAATGGAATAGGTACTTAATTCGGATTGATGTAATTATGTACCTAAATACATACTAAAGTCAACAATTCTTTTTTAGATTAAAATCCCAAACTGGAGCATGAATATTGTCATAAATAATATACCCTGTATGTATATACATTAAAAAAAAAACATATAACAAAAAAATATATTACAAGATTCGAACTTCAAGCTAGATTTTTAAGTCTTTCCTTTTTTCTATATATATATATTTATAATTAACTTATGTAAAAATATAAATAAATACAAATGAAAATTGTGAGCACCAGGTTCGAATTCAAATGAAAAATATGGCCTACATAAGGGATATCTACATTTAAATTCCAATTAGGAGTATTTTATTATGGCAATGTTTTACTGAGGTGGAAAAATTAAAATTAAGATTCCAATTTCAAACCCCAATCTAGAGTTCTAGCGATCCATGTAACAATTTTGGATTAATATAATTACATAAACCAGAAAAAACAAAAATGATTCCATAATCGAATCCCAAAGAGGAGTATATTATTGTTTATAAGATATACAGCCTATATATTGCAATAATAATAGAAGCACAAGAATATACAATTTGAATACCCTTTACAGGATATTTTAAGCTGTAAAGCTCTGTGAACAGAGTATGCCATGAGCTGTTTGATTATGTTTATAGATAAAATTTTGTGTTCACTATATAGTCCAGTATTCAATTAAACATTCTTGTAATCTATGGTAAAAATTTGCACGTTAAATTTGGAGTAAGTGAATAAAATTGGCTAACATTATCCAAGCTCAAACTTATGCATTAGTTAATTCTATTGTTCTGTGATGGATTGGTGTAGGACTCAGGCTAAATTGAACTGGAGCATTGAAGGACGCAAGGACAAAGTTTGCGGTAATCGACAGAGGCGATTGCAACTGTTGTTCGATGGTTTCCTCAGCTGTCTGGAGCGGGAATACGATTGGGCCAGGCTGGCGCACTTTGAGTTCGTATGCAACTAGGAAAATGCCGGAGATTTGTGTCCAGGATACGGCTGCTTGGTAATTCAATACTTTCAAAGGTCACTCGTCATCGTGCTCCTGCACCTACCTGGTCAGTCCGAAATACATCGCATAAGCCCGTGTGGGCTTGCATATCAAGTGTTTTGATGATTTTTAACAAGTGGTTGATGCCCTCGCCCCTCACAGGGTATGCCCAGACCTGAACAGGCGCTTTGTCTGCGACTCTGTTGTACCCTGTACCCGTTAACAATGGGTAAAAGGGGTAAAATCGTTTTGTAACAGAAACGATTTTTGATCAGAATTGCTAGAATAATGTTTTCGTTTCCTTTATTTTCTCAAAATCGATAAATATCGATTTTAAGCTAACGATCATTTTGAGCGTCTATCAAAGTTTTTCTAGACCTTACTCAAATATATGCTCGAAAACCCCAAAACAGTAAATATCCTTGCGTTTTATCGAAATACCTATCTCAGTCTTGAATCTACGTTTTTAAGTAGATTTTCTGGCTTTTATAATTTTTTAAAAAATTTAGTATTTTGGCTCGCTGATTTCTTCCACCAAAATTAAATATAGTCTAGAGAAAAAGCCTTAATTTTTGGTATATATACAAAGTCGACTACTTTAACCTTGAAAATTAAAAATATAAATAAATATAATTAAAATAAATTAATGTAATTAAAATATGTCACTATAAATATGTGAATTTTTTCAACAATGAATTTTTCCATAGTCTTGGGGGCTACCCTTACTGGGTACAGGGTATCTTCTAGTCGAGCACTTGCAGCTAGAGGACTTTCACTTGTTGTTTTGTGTGCTTCGTTCTGCGATATTGTTTTTTCTGAGGGTCTTTAGGCGGCGATGTACCGTAAATGTGTTTCGGTTTCGGTTACTGGGAATCTTTTCGTTGTTGTTTTCGGGTCAGGGGCAATGGTCGCTTGGTCGGTCGGTCGTCAAGTTGTCTGGCAAAGTTGAAAGGCGGTTTCGAATTACGCGACTTTGCGGCCTTTCGGCGCGGATGCAAGCGGAGGGGTTGTCCGAACACTTGACACCAATTCGATTTAGGGGCAGACTTACGCGTGTTTTATAGCACTTGTCGCTGTTGTCGGCCTTTTCGCATTTAATGCCAAACTCGTCCAGAAACAGATCCTCCTGGAAAAAAACAAAAGAACAACATGTTAAAATCAATTAGCACAAAAGACGTTCGATTTGCAACGGAAATACGGCAGAGCGGCGAATAGGGAACTGGGGAGGGGACGGACCCAGAACGTGGGAACATTTTCATTCAATGTCAATGACTAAATGCATTTCCAATATTTAACAATTACAGTGTGCGCTCGATAACTTGAACTTAATCAAGCAAATGAGGAAGTTAACGGAAATTGTCTTTTAATGATACAAAATTAAATTAATTTTTGTGTATTAAACATATGTATTTTTATGTCTTAATAATTATTTTGACAGACAAGAAAATCAATAAATAAAAAATCAAAATCAATATATTTTATCTAAAAAATAAACACAAATTCTTTACATATAAGTTCGGTTATAATTTCAAATCTTTTGAGGCTGGTTTAATTGCTGGACAATGCTAATAACAACAGTTCCTTTATCGAGCGTCCACTGTAACAAGTGAAACAATAGAAAAAGCGGCGGAGAGCAGGGCGCGTATCAATAGAAATGTCGAACGTACGACTTGATTATTGGCTTTACAAGCATTTTAACAATTTCCGAGAATATTCGCGCATTAAAAATTCACAGATCTATTGACCAAATGGACGTTAAACAGGCGTCACGCAAAACAAGTTTCTCATTTTTTATTTTTTTTTTTTTGCATTTTTTTCCACAGTCGCAGCACGTGATCGACGGCAAAGAGCTCTGCGTCGATCCGCAACTGATCAATTCAGCAATTCCAATCGAATCTGCATTAATGTTCAGCTCGGGCAGCCAAAAATAAAAACAAAACCAAAGCAAATCGAAGGCAAACAAGTTAAAAGCGTTACAAAGTCGGTAAATATGGAAGAGAAAAAGTTGATTAACCTAGTGCTATATGCATAATACATAATGGCATAATATAATCATAACAGATCAAAGATCTGTTCATAGATCAGAAACACAACAAGCTGAAAGTAGTTCACGGTTCAATGAGGAATTAATTCTTTAAGAACTAATACAAAATTTCAACAAATTTTATCAGATAATCACAGCTGTTATGAATTATAAAATTATATAAGGTTTATGATCTACAAGTTACCAAGGTAGTGCACATTTTAGCATTATTTATTTTTTCCATTCAAATAAATAATCCATAAGAAAGTGCATAGATATTACATTGATAAAATCAATGCAATTGCTTTATTAAAACTATCTGGTATTTCCTGGCATTGTCTTGTCCAAGAAAAATAATCTTTCCATTTTTTAAATAGTTTTCCATCCGTTTTCTATTTGTTTAGTGGGATTTTTCAAAAAGGGGAAAACACGTATTCACAGCTTTTTTTATATAATTATTAAACCTTGGTTTTAAGACAGTCGCATAAATTTCCGCCTTCGATGTGGCTAGTTGAAGATCGGAAAAAGAGCAAAAACTGTTTTTCGCCCGTTTTCCCAACTTGGATGTGAACTTTCCAACATTAATAGGCTGGTAACATTTTTTGTCGAGATGTTTTCAATAAATTTTACATTATTTAATTTGTAATGAAATGTCTTATAATAATATTTGCAAATGTTGCTTAAAACTGACAGAATATATAGCAAAAACAAAAAAAAAAATTCTTTTAAATAACTTCCCTACATTGTGTAACATTTTCCAAAAAGGAAGAAAAACGCCTACTTTTATGATATTCAAAAACAAATATATTTTAAAGTAAATATGATCATCAAATTGCTATTTAATCAAACTCAGAAAAAAGGTTACATTCGAACTATTTCCTAGTTGTATTCTGCTGATAATTTTACATTGCCGTATTTCCATGCAATTCAACTTTCTCGTTTCCAGACTAATTAAAGCACTTTCCAATTTGATGTTTGCTTCCTCTTCAATTAAACTGCTTAGATTACAGTAGTTAGAATTGCAGCAGCTGCCAATTGTGTTTGGCTAACTAATTTATAATTGCCAGCGCCCGTTCGAGTTTCGTTCAAGTTTCGGTTGCGGGTTCGAACCCCAATGCCGGGCTTAGGATCTGTGGGGCGTTTTAAATTCCCTTTAAGTCACGCCTTATCGCATGCCGCTTTCACTACATTCATTCATTTGGTCAGTCAGGCACACACACACACACACACGCACACCCCACACACACACAGACATTTCATTTGCTCTACTAAGTATTTTTCTTTTCATTTTTTTTTTCGCACACGCGTCAATTTAATTTAGAATTCTACGTAATATTTTATTAATTTAGCTTGATTGGCTTTTTCACAAACAGAACTTGGGCGCTGCGGGTGTGTGCGAGTGTGTGTGTGTGTGGCGACTTGAAGCGATGCTCAGGCGCTGGCAATGGCCACACAGATGAAAGTTGCCAAGGGGGTTGCGACTGGGGAGAGGGAGTGGGCAGGGGGCAAGGGGCAGGGGAGGGAGGGGAAGGGAACAAGGGCTGCTTGCTAATTGGCGTTGGGGGTTTTCATGTCGTCATTGCGCGTCTTTTGTTGTACAATTTCTATTACATTAACTGACTGACTGACTGACTGACACACACACACATGCTCCCTCTCGTGTGTGTGTGTGTGTGTGTGTGCTATTGACACCATTTGTTGCTGCTGCTGTTATTGTTATTGTTATTGTTGCGCTGCAGTCCGAAAAACCAAATAAATTGGCTCAACATTTTGCAAAGAACATCATCATCATCATTATCATTATCACCATTATCATCATCACCATCATCATCATCAGCAGCAGCAGCAGCTGCGTAATTCCTTTGTAGAGCTGATAGCACTCGCTGGATATTTGCATTGCGATTCAAATGCGCTTTCATTTTAGCTGCTTGAAAGCTGCAAAGCTGCCACGCCCCCCCCCCCCTCCGCTGCAGCTCGGCCAAAAGTGCTCGAGTTGGCAGTGCTCGACTGGCAGTTACCCTGTACCCTGCTTCTAGCTGCTCTAACATATATTTGAACTACCTGGCAAATATCACAAAATTATATTTATGAAACATGTTTTCTTTAACAACTTTAAACGTTTTTTTGTCAAATTTTGGGATTTTTAAATTTTGGGACATATGGGGAAGTATTTAGAACGAAGTAATAGAACAGAAAAACAAACGTTCCCAATTCTGTGACTCTAGCTCCTATAATCTTAAGAGTTATGGTAAAAGAAAACCGAATCCTAAAATCGATATTTATCGATATGAAAGAAATATTGCAAAGAAAAAATAAACTTGTTCTGCGTATGATGTACGAGAATATATATTTAAAATTTACTCTCCAGACGGACGGACTTGCTGTGCTGATCAAGAATATATATACTTCTTGGAATCATCTCCCTTTTTCCTACCTGTTACATACACATGCACAAAAACATTGTACCCTTTTTCAACAATTTTCAATGCGTACGGGGTATAAAAGAAACAGGGAGAGAGTGGGAAAGTGAGAGAGAAAGAGACGAGTCTGGAATCCCCAATCCGTGTCCCAATCTCAGTCGCAGTCCGCCCAGCATTTACAGCAATTAGGCTGCCTAACGATTGGCTGCCTGATTAGTTTTAATTAAGTCAACTGACATGGAGATGTCTAGGGATTGAGCTGGTTCTGGGTCTGGGTCTGCGTCGGGGCAATGGGCAAAGGGCATGTGCTTGGGTACTACGAGTATAGATTGGTACACGTCGAGTGTTGAATGGAATCAAGTGCGAAGCAAACAGCTCTCAATTAGCTCTCGCTGTGCTCAGCAATTCGTTAATTAAGCGCTGTGCCAGTTCTACACATAATTAGGTATATCGATAGCATGTTATCGATAACTGAGAGGTAGAAAGGGATAGAGAGCGAGAGACTAAAGCAACTTGTAGTTGACATTCATATTAATATCTTTAAATGTGCATACATATATCGATAACATACTTATCGATCGATAAATAATGTGACTTTTCATTACAGCACCCTCTGTAGGAAGGGAAAGAAGGAGAAAGGTAAATATACAAATATACAAAGCTTAATAATCTATCGAATATTCATGTATACTGATTTGAAAAAAAGAATGTAAGAAAAAATATTTTTTTTAATATGTACAAGTACATAAAAATATCGATTAAGTGTTTATCGGTTCAAAAAAGAGAGTAAGAATGAAAAAGATGGAGACTGGGGAGGCTTTAGAAACATAGAGAGTTAGAAAGTTATCGCACAATAAAGGATATCGATATCATTTTGATCGGTAATCTGATGCTTAAGCTACATGATGCTTGGAACAAACAGAGGCAAATGAAGAGGGAGATCAAGCGAAATATTGATAAAAGAAAGATGAACTAAAACACGCCGTAGCCATCACTCAGTTGTGTTTCCAGTACTATTTAAACATACCCGATAATGAATATCGATAACATGTTAGCCCCGTGACAGACAAAAGGGCCACACATTGTGCAGAACTATAAAAGGTGTGTGGAAAGAGAGGTGAAAAGGAGAGCACAATGAATCGCTGCACTGCTAGGAAACTAGATGATGTGGCGCCATCTATTGTGCAGCAGAGTGCAATTGGGAATTGCGATAAAAAAAAAAATAAAAAAATAAAAAAAAAATAAAAAAAAATATGCTCTAAACAAACAAAAGTAGTGCAATTTAGCAGCAAAAAACACGAAAAAAAAACAAAGAGCACTTAAATAAATTTTTAATTATGCCAGATACGTGCGCAGCTGCCGAGAAACTAATTAAAAGCAGCGCGACAATGTCTATTATGGTATGTTATATATAGTATATACTATATACAATATAAAAAGCTGACGATATATGTTTCCAAATTGTTCTTGTTGTATTTATTATTTATTTTTTTTTTTGGGCGCAAACAATTAATAAACAAGCGAATACAAGCTCAAACTGCAAGCTGTCAGCTGGCGCCAGCTAGCGGCAGTTTCCGGCAACGTGAGCTGAACTGAACAGCCCACACAATTTGCACACACATGCAAATTGCAATCAAGCGATGGTAACCCAAATATTTAGAATCCCAGTTACAGATAGGATTACAGATAGAGCGATGCAGAAGCTGAGATACAGATACAGTTACAGTTACAGTTACAGTTACAATTACAGATACAGATACGGCTGCCGTTTAGAAATGATAGCCCAGTGACAGCATTGTTAAATCTAAATTGTAGATTCTGCTGATTTAAGTGCCAGTTTGACATGACAAGCGAGCCCACTATAAGCTATAATCACAGCACTCGACAACGCGCGGAGATCGCGTAGATCGCTTAATTAGCCTGCCCCGAGCGGAGCGACAGATTTCCATCTGGGATCCGACATGTGACTAAGCGCAGCTGCCGCTTAACTTGCAGTTTTCTTCAGTCTGCCAATTGCCGGGGCCCCCCTCCCCTCCCCCCCCCCCCCCCCCCCCCCCCGTCGAGCACAATTTATGGCATTTTCGCACGTTTTCGACCTGTGAATGAATCCGAACTGCTCAACGACGCACAAAGCATGCCAGAAAAACATCGCATCTGACAAAAGAAGTGCTCTAAAATCAGCTAAAAGACAACTTGCTCAACATTAAGTTTCGCCTTGAAGAAGAGTATTTTTTGAGCCTCTGAAAAAAATCTTGTACTTAAATATTGTAATAGAAGTTCGACCAAGGTGGAAATATCATAGCTTGAGCACAAGATTCTTGATTCAAATATAAGACTCATTCAAGTACTTGATCTGGAAAACGTTGTATCTGCATTAAGAACACTTTACGCTTATTTCAAGTAGGCAATTTCTTAAACTGAATATTTTTTACCTAATCATGAATTTTTATTACATTCAATTATGAAATCAAAAATGATTACCTTTATTTCTATTTATAATATGTGCACTATATAGTATCTAAAGTTGGCTTTGTATTTACACAAAAACCCTTTTTTTTTTTAGACGAATGATCCGATAGAAGGCTAACTATATAATAAATTATATTTTTTTTAAAACCTGAAAACTAAAAAGTTTTCTCATAAAAAAAACGAATTTTCGACCGATTGTTCGTATGAAAGCTATATGTTACAGTCGATGTCGATAAGATTTGACAGATATGTTGAAAGCATAGTGATAAACTTAATTGTCAAATTTGATTTTTGCTTTTTATTTTTTGCAAAAAAAAATAAAAATATTTTTCAAGCAAAATTACATTTTCCACCCATCTTTCTTATGGCAGCTATATGATATAGTGGTCCGATCCGGCTGACTGTGACATATGAAGCTCAATTTTAAAACTGAGCGACTAGTTTGCATAGAAAGAAACAGACTGACGGACAGACATGCGGACAGATATACGAACAAAGCTTTAAGCACTCAGCTCGTCATCTTGATTACCTGATTAATATTGTGATTAATCAATATCTTAAAGCATCGAAGTTATCGCTTTTAATCGATACAAATTTTGAGAAAAATTAAAAAAAAAAACAAAATCTTTTGTTTTTATCACTTTTAACATGAGCTTTGCCAGCAAGATAAATGCTCTTCGTTCCACAAAAGCTTGGTCTATAAGAAGCGCAGCTACAGGCAATTTCTTTCTAGACTTTTCTCTTTGATTTTTGAAGCTCTTAAAGCTAGCTTTGCCAGAGTATCTGAGAGGGGTAATTGCACAGGCAATCCACATGGCTCAAGGTCAAAGTCGGAGTACGTGATCTGGAACAGCTCATTTTTTGTTAGCTTAAGCACATTAAAAAAAAAAAAAAAAAAGAATAATATTATGTAAGCTTTTTATCACTCGCCTAACATGAGCTTGCCAGCAAGATAAATAAAGTAAAGCGAGCTGTAAATAATCTTTGTTCTACAAAAACTTGGTCTGTAAGAAAGTGAAGCTTACGGCATTAAATATTGCAATTTTTTTTAAAGCTTTCAATTTAAATTTGTGAACTCTTCAAGCTGGCCTTACCATGGGCTAATTCGTCCCCGCGTGGCCCAAGGTCAAAGTCGGAGTACGTGAATTGCAACAGCTGCCGTTTGGTTAGTTTTAGCAGGGTGTCCAAAGGCAAACGGCAACTGGCTGAAGTTGCCCCACTTTAATGTTTAGCCCCCCCTCGACTCACCTCGACAATGCAGCGCTGGACGCAGTCGCGTGTGACGCGCTCCAGGACGATGCGCTCCTCGTTGTCCATGTCCCCATCCGCATTGTGCTGCTGCTGCTGCTGCTGTTGTTGCTCTTCCTGTTCCTGTTCCTGTTCCTGCTGCTGCTGCTGCTTGCTGTGCGTCTGTGGGGCTGGGATAATGGGATGCGCTCTGACCACGCTGCTGATGGCGATGCCCTCGGCGATGCTGGGCGGCGCCGCGCCCACGTGCTTCGTCCAGACGGCCACCTTCTCGACGACATCGCTGTTCAGCGTGGGTCGCATCAGCGTCACCTGCGCCAGCGGCAGCGGCACCGGCGGCGGCGGCGCCGCAACAACAACAACAGCCGCTGCCGCTTCGGTCGGTTCCGCTGTAAAGTTGAGCTGCTGCTCGGCGGGCGAGCGACAGCAGACGTCGCAGCAGAGCGAGAGCAGCAGCAACAGCAGCAGATTGGCAATCAGGATCGTGGAGACGCCGGACGTCGCCTGGCCGTGCATCAGCCGTCGGCCCAGCTGCAACAGTTGCTGGCGGCGCGTTTGCGGCCGCTGAAGGCGCTTGCCGGCCGTGGAACTGCAACCGGAACCGAAACCGGAACTGGAACTGGCGCGCGAGCGAGTTCGTGAGCGAGATCGTGAACTGCAGCTGGCTGCGTTTTGTTGGCAGCCATCCTGGTTGATGTGCGTCGTGTTCATCTTCGTGTTGACATTAACAGCGATTTTCACATTGAAACTGAAGCTTAGACGCTTCGGCTGTTGTTGTTGTTGTTGTTGCTGCTGTTGTTGTTGTGATGCTGCTGCATCTTGTTGCCAAAACATAGTCGAATGTTCATTGGAGCACAAGAAACGCGACTCGCCAACGGGGGCGGGGCGGGGCAGCGAGCGAGTTCTCTGACTTTGACTCGGTGTGTGCGTGTGTGCGTGTGTGTGCGTGTGTGTGTCTGGGCTGGTTTCTAATTTGTTGTCGTTCGATTTTGTTGTTGAAGAAGCTCCGCTCGTCGTTTATTTTGTATTTGTTTTTATTTTGCATTTACATTTTAGCGCACATTTTGCTGAAAACGAAAGCAACAAAAACAAAAAAAAACACGAAAAGTCAGAGAGAATTGTATTGGATTGGGCTCAAAGTCGTTGTAAAGTGCATATACAGTTAATTTCCATATTATGTTAATCGACAAACAACAATAATAAACTAAAGCAATTGCCCAAAAGTTCAATGTGCCGATTTTAGGTGACCTACGACGACAATTTACGACTTGCGACAAAAGACTTGAAGACTGGCCACAAATCAACGTATTTTTATTACACAAATCAAATCTAATTGTGTCGCCAAGCAAATGGCATATGTGAAATATCTACAAAATAATCTAAACGATTTTGTAAAATACCCAAAACTTGAGGAAATTTTAGATCTATTGAATGTAAACATAATCCTAATTTATTAAGAGTCGAAGAAGCATAATCACAGTAGAAATAAATTGGAAAAAAAAACAAACTAAAACTATCTGGAGTTTTCATACAACAAATCAATGAAATTTGTTAGTTAATAATAGTTAATAGAGAATATAAATTTGTTTATGTTAATAATCAGTTCAGAAAAGCCTTCTATCAATTATTAATATTTTTCTTGTGAATCTTGTGCGAAAATACAGTACTCAAATCAAAAATAATTGAAAACTTCCATTGCCTTGTTCAAGCGATTTTTTTAATTTTTGTCACATTAACAATTGATTTGATTTGACGAATTATTCAAAAACCAAAACATTTCAAGTCTAATATTATACTTATATTTAATCCAATTGATAATAATTACTATTGTGAGCAGAAACTTAATAAGCCCAATAGTATCCAACTTGTTCTTAGTCAAGCAGGGATTTTAACTGTATTAAACAGTGAAAAGGACTGTTTACTCAGCATTACAGTCAGGTGTTCACTCATACACAAATGACATATCACAAAAAAAATAAAAAACTACAGTTCGCACAATATTTACACAGATCCATAAATGCACATTAAAATGAAACCGCATTGCATTAATGGCAAAAGCAAAGAAAAAAAATCCTGATTCAAACACACAAATGCAATTGATTTTCCATTTTGCATTTAACATAACAAAAATGTATTTAAATACCGCTTAATTAATTAACTCAAAAAATAACACTGAGACAAAAAATGTAAATAAAAAAAATAAATATATCACTAATTAACCGCGCGGCTGTGTTGAAAATGTAAGAGAAATGCACACGAAATTTAATTGCATCAAAATTGTTGTTCATAAGTTTTTTTTATGCAAATGCCGTAATTAATTAATTATTTCGTTTGTTCTATGGGCTGCGAATCATTCGCGGCGTTAATTTTATATTTGTTCCATCTGCATACAAAATATGTACAGTGGTCGCTGGATAATTTCAATTACTTGTTTTTAAAGTGACGAAAAGTGTAAATTACTCAACTTAATAACACTTGCATTCCCTTTTACAAATTACTTTTTATATTAAGCAAATTAATTTTCATTTGGACAGACAAGAAAAGGAATTTGTAAAAACTTTCTCATGTAAATTTACGCATCAAGAAATTTAACAGCAATTATTTTAAATTAAAAATATGAAAACAAAATTTTGTAATTTAATCTGACAAGAAAATTCAAATGTTACATTTTTCTCATGCATTTTACCAATTGTAATTAAATTTTCTCAACAAATTCTTTGATGCGATATTAATTTATTTAATTAAAAAGTGTAGTCCTAATTTCAGAGCATTTAGTTTTAAGAGTTGCAATATCGAACGTCCACTGTACTTATTTAGAACACTACGCACACTGGCCGGCAAAGTTATAGTTTGAGTTCCAGCTGGAGTTCGAGTTCGAGCTCGAGTCCGTTAATAATAATCGCCCACATATCATTTGCCAGTTGCCGGTTTGTTTTTGAACATTGTTCACGCGCTTTAATTCAATTTGCGCTGTTTGCGCGTAATTGATTCGAGCAGCTTAATTGCATTTCATTGTAGCCCTTTTTAAAAGGAATCAACTTCACAGCTACTTCAGCACTCGCGCCTCGTATGTCACATCTGTGTCTGGATCCATAACTACAGTTATGTATCTATATCTGCATCTGTCCCTGTATCTGTACTTGTATCTGCATCTGTATCTGCATCTGTATTTGTATCTGTATCTGTATCTGTTGCCCAGCGCTGCGTACTTTACCGTGCCGCGATCGTCGCATAACTGATGGAACCGGCAAACGACAAACGGCAAGCGACAAGCGACAGCCGCAGCTCCAAAACAAGTAAAAGTGATCGTTAGTAGTGTGCCCGACTAGGAGATACCCTGTTGCCAGCCCCATAACATACCTATCTAAATAAATACTAAATTCCAAAAGTCAAATTCAGTTTGGTTATCAGAGATATTTCTGTTCAAAATACCAAATCGATATTTATCGATGGTGAACCAATTGAAGTGTTTATCGGGAGAAAGAAAAACACGCTAATAAAATAACCGATATATGTTAAAAAGCCGGGTCAAGTTATCGATATTTATCGATATTGAGATCATTTTGGGAGTTATACAAAAAAATATATATACATATAAACATGCTCAACTTATAATATAATAAAGTATTCATTTTTAATTAATGAATAATACATATTTCCTATTAATATATATAAAATGATAATCGATAATTATCGATTTCGAAAAATTAGAAAAGTTATCAGTCAAAAAACCTATTTTTGAATTTGCTCTACATTTGCACCAAAATTAGCACATATAGCTCTCATAATTACCACAATATACATAAGAAAAAATGTAAATGTTAGCTTTCGTTCTGATCAAGAAAATATATACATTATGGAATCGGAAGGACTGTTACATACATGTGCACAAAAACAATATGTCCACTTTTACTCATTCACAATGGCTACGGGGTATAAAAACAACCCCAGCCGAAGTCGCAAGTCAGAGAAAGACGATCAGAGACGACGAACGACGGCGACGCTAAAGCTGACGCTGACGTAGACGCAGCCAGCCCCATTCGGCAAGCGTCATGGGTGATCCCAGAGCGCAAAGGTTTCTGTTTTCCGCTGGCATAAAACGGAAAGTGCCACCAAATCTTAACTCTTGCATTTCGATCAGTTGATTTCTGTTGTTCGACTCAAAGTTGACTATGCAAAGTTAAGAACTGAATTGTTGTGGCGAGCTCCAACAACGATTAGTTCGACTATTCTCCTATAAACATCAATTAACAGCAAGTGATTTGACATTCTCAGCTAATTATTAGCCAACAACATGACGCAGAAATTTTTTAAATTGCTTGAAAAGAAAACACTTGTACTTTAAGTACTTTAATAGCCTATTGATCTTTAAACTCTAATTCCGCTGGAAACATTTTAATTACTAATCGGTTAACTTACTCAGTCAGTCAATCAGTCAGTCAGTCAGTCAATCAGACAGTCGTTTCTGCTCTCAGCTGTTCCGTTTCTTTCTCGAAAACTTCAAAACACTTGCACTATAAAAATTCCGATTCCTATAGACATTCCCATTCCCATACCTTTCGTAAAGTCTAATTGATCTTCAGCCAAAATGTGGTTTTGTCTATGATTTATCACTTAAATTGATGCTTCATCTTCATTCTTCGATTGACTTGTAAATATATTTTTTAGATTTATATATATATATAATATATATAATATATATAATAATATATATAATAATCTTCCTGAATTTGTGAACATTTTTGCCAAAAATTTCCGTATGGCTCACATTTTTTGACTATTATAACTTTCTCAAAACTGAACCGATTTCGCTGAGGGATGACTTTTTGGTAATATTTTGACTTTTAGATAAAACGTGCATTTAAATCTTTGTACACCATTTGGGGTCAAAATTTATGTAAAATTTTACCCAACAATTTTCATGGTTCCATGGGACCATTTTTAAGAGTACCATAACTTTGTCAAAACTAATCCGATTTAATTGAGGGACGACCTTTTGATCATGGATTGGGCTCTTTATTTATTCTGCATTTAAATCTGGAAACACAATTTTTGAACAAGTTTTTTGTGAAAAATTTTACCAAAAATTTCCGTATGGGTCCCATGGTTAAATTTTTTGACTATCATAACTTTGTCAAATCTAAACCGATTTCGACGAGGGTTGACTTTTTGGTAATATTTTGACTTCTACATGAATTCTACATTTTAATCTTAACATACCATTTTCTGTCAAAATTCATGTTACATAGTACCCAAAAATGTTCATGGTCCCATGGTTGCAGTTTTTAAAGTACCATAACTCTGTCAAAACTGATCCGATTTCAACGAGGGACAACTTTTGGATTGGGCTCTTTATGCATTCTGCATTTAAATCTGGAAACACAATTTTTGGAAAATTTTTGGAGTAATTTAACCAAAAATTTCCGTATGAATTTTACCCAACAATTTTCATGGTCCCATGGGACCATTTTTAAGAGTACCATAACTTTGTCAAAACTGATCCGATTTCAATGAGGGACGATTTTTTGATCATGGATTGGCCTCTTTATTTATTCTGCATTTAAATCGAAAAACAGAATTTTTGGAAAAATTTTATGTGAGTAATTTAACCAAAAATTTCCGTATGAATTTTACCCAACAATTTTCATGGTCCCATGGGACCATTTTTAAGAGTACCATAACTTTGTCAA
This sequence comes from Drosophila colorata, assembly GCA_035041545.1. Lineage (NCBI taxonomy): Eukaryota > Metazoa > Arthropoda > Insecta > Diptera > Drosophilidae > Drosophila > Drosophila colorata. The sequence continues at coordinate 1,834,670 of JAWNLD010000295.1, read as the reverse complement.
AACTGATCCGATTTCAATGAGGGACGATTTTTTGATCATGGATTGGCCTCTTTATGCATTCTGCATTTAAATCTGGAAACACAATTTTTGGAAAAATTTTATGTGAAAAATTTTACCAAAAATTTTCTTATGGGTCCCATGGTTAAAATTGTTAACTATCATAACTTTATCAAAACTGAACCGATTTTGATAACAAATGCCTTTCTGATCATGGCCTGACCTCTGAATTGAATATGCATTTGCATCTGGAACCAGAATTTGTGTTCAAAATAATGTGAATTTCGTGAGTTGATATATTGAGTATTTTTGCGCCCACTTCCCGTAGCAATATTCCGTGTGGAAAACACGTCGAAAGTATGCACCGAATTAAATCAGATTCAATGCGAGCGCTTAAAAGTAAGCAATGTTTTGCCGTGTGATGAATGAAGTGCGGCCGGAGGGATGGATGACTCAGCCAACTAACCGAGGCAATCAGCGACGCACATTTGATAGGACTATTAGGCATTTGTGACAATTTCCATTTCCGCTTCCGGCCAAACTAGGGCTCCGGCAGGGCTCACACTTTATAGATTGCTGCAGGAAATTGCGAGTATGGCGGAAATTTCAACAATTTTTTTTTTTGCACTCGCACGATGCGAGCGGCTGCTACTTGGTCGGAGCCGGAGACGAAGACGGAGACGAAGATGGAGACTAAGTCGGAACCGGAGTCGAAGCCGAAGCCGGCGCCGGAGCCAGCGCCAGTTCCCGCCACTGCAAGCCTGGCCCGCTCAACTTGGGGGTCACAGACTGCTGTCGTTGCGGTTATCTGTCTTGAAATTGATAAGTCGTCATTGGATTTGCTAATCGCCGAACGCGGATCGCTAATTGCCAATTCTGAATGGATTTGTGTAATGGAAATTGTTGCATTTGGCCAGGGGACACGTGAAGGTAGCAGCTAACAAAAGTCGGGAAAGTACCCACAAAAGCCGAATCTGTTTTCAACACGCAAATGAGTCACATTTGGTGGCCCAGTGCCCCACACATATATTATGCCGCATGCTGCGAGATCGTACGCAGTCCGGAGCAGAATCAAAATATTTATAAACAATGTCTTAACATTTAACTTCAAAGAGAACACGCACACACACCACATACTAAATACATGCATGCACGTAAACATTGTGGGCGCGAGTGCTTTGCCATTTTGCATATTGATCGGTATTTGTTGTTGTTGATGCTCCTTAACGTAGAGTATGTTTAGGGTATATTAACTTTTGCCTGCAATCAAATTGAATTTTAATATCAATATTTCTCACGTGCATTTAAGAGGAAACTCAGCTGAAGAGTTTTTTACACAAGTGTTCACAAATGCATTTGCAAAGCTCGTTGCTGACACTTTCGATGACATGTAATGAGCTGACATGACGACCTCAGTGACATGTCAGTGGTTGTGTCTTGCATATTGGCAACATCTAGTAACATATTTTAAAAAAATGCATAGAAGATAATATAATCGAAATTACGTTTGACTGATATTGCAGTTGTTTTTTATGAGAAAACTATTTTTTGCATTACGAAAATGCTCAAAGATCACATTGCGGACAAGACAGATCAGCAATAGAGTTCTGTGTGCTTTTAAAGATGTCCGCAAGATCTCAGCGAGTAGTTGAAGTAAATTTCCAACTGGACACACACATAAACTCGTGCACCTAATTAGCATACTTCTAAGGGAGCTGAACGAGCTCAAACCTCTTTTTCGAGGGTAACTCATGGTCGAGCCGTAGTCGACGAGAAACCTAAAGTTTATTTTATTTCAGCATTTCTGCGCTGCGGGCCAAGCGATAAGCATATAAAAACATCAACACATTTCATACACATAAATTGTTAAATTCTCAGTAGAGAAAGCACGCAAATGTCGTAAGTACATGTGATTACACACACAGACACACACACACACACACACACACAGGCAAGAACTGTAGAAAGATTAAAAGCTTGGGCCGCCGCATTCGCCTCAGTTGCGCACTAAACTTTGCAAACGTCGGGCCGGTCCAATTAGCCAAGTGAATCGATCCCAATTGGAATTTGAATTAGAATATAAATTGAAATTGGACAATCATGGAGGCCTTATTATTGGGCTTATTGGTGTGCTGCGTGGGGCTCAGCCAGGCGACGCCGCCTTATCACTGTAAGTATGGCAATTGCATAGCTGGCAACACGACTTGGCGCTCACCTGGACAACTGGGCAGCGCTGTCAGGCTACCGTTATAATCCACAGTACTGCAGCGACACGGTGACCGGACGCCAGCTGTACGTGGGCGAGGTCTTCACACGCCCGGGCCAATGCGTGCGCGTCCAATGTCAGGGCACGCTCCAGCTGTGGGAGGACAGGTGAGCAGATGCTTTACCCATATATATGTGTGTGCATAAATACCAATTGGAATCCTTGGCCTGGCTGCAGCTGCAAGGTGCCCGCCGAGCTGAACGGCTCCTGCAACGTCCTGCCGCCCGAGGAGCCCAATCAGAGCTACCCCAGGTGCTGTCCGCTGTACGAGTGCAAGACGTACCAGTCGACCGGCGAGGGGACGCTGGAGCAGACGAACACGTACGATCACGCGGGCGTTTTGCACAAATCGCACGTCACCGAGGTGATCGTCTTCAGCAAGAACCCGCGACCGGGCGCACCTGAGATGCCCAGGGCCCCGCCACGCAAATATCAGGTGCTTTAATATAAAATATACAAATATCTTAACAATGCGTCTATAATGTACGTTTTGAGCAAAATTGAATTAAATGCATTTTTTAGCGCAAAGGCGCCAAATTGTTTTAAGCAGGGTTGTTTTACTCGTGTGTTTGGCGCTATCGATAGCTGGCTTTATTTGGCGTGTACACACTGGCAGGAATTCAAAATTCACAAACAATGTCAAAATATATCAAATAAAACAATAAATGTGAGCGTAATGAAAGAAAAAGAAGCCGCGCAGTAATAAATAAAAACAAATATCTAAGGTTTTTTCGTTGTTTAACTCTTTAGAATTCTCAACAAGATCAAGCTTAAAAGGTCGATAGCAAAGTGTGCTGATGATAGAGCCAGGCTTGATAGCTGTATACGTAACCAGCACACTTTTTGGTGCTTTATACATTGCTGTTTTTAGTTCAATCAGCCAACGTTTGACCTACCAGTACATAAATCAATATAGCTATTTATGAACAATTTCAGCAACTGAAGCTACATAGATAATCAGCATATAGCTAACTGATTAAAAGGTCAGAAAACTACGTAAAATAAATCCAATTCAAATTTGCGGTTTATTTTGTTAGCTATAGCTAAAGCGATATTTATCGAAACAAATACAATTGCCAGTACTAGCCACATTTCCAAACGATATTTTTGCCCACAGCTAACCATCGCCAAAGCTGGCACTAATCCAACCAACGCATTTATCGATACACCAAATTAAGTAAACTTATCGAAGTGCTCGCAGGTGCGTAGGAAATTCTAGAAACTTTTCAAAATAAATAAAGCAACTCGCACAAATTATGCTTGCAGCAAACGATTTCAACTGAACGACAAAATCAGCGAACAGCGGCTATCAAATAGACACTTTGGCAACAACAACACTTAACCCAGATCGGCTACAGCGAATTTCATCACAACAATAAGATGTTGCAGCGACTTGCATTGGTGGCGGCGCGTCCGGGCGGCTGCCTCCTGGTGGGCAAATCCTCGCAGGCCCTGTTCAAATCGCAGCCCAGCCTCAATATTGTGCGCAACTACGCGCGCCACCCCGTCCGCAACACCCGCAACGTCGCGCCCGTGGAACAAACACGCCCGCCCACCCTCAAGGAGAAGCTAATGGGGCCGCCAAGCGCCAACGGTGAGTCCAGCGCCCAGCCAAACGTGAATAACTTATCATATTCTTTCTCTCTCTCTCTCTTTCTCGCTTGGTGCATTTTAGCTTACTCGCTGGGCAAGGGCGCTGTCGCTGGAGCCGCCGTCGTTGGCCTGGGCGCGCTCTGCTACTACGGCGTCGGCATGGGCAAGAGCACGAGCATTGCGGACAACGCCATGTGAGCGGATTAGTATACTAGTAATAGTAGTATTTGTATAGCATATATTGGGTTTGTGCAATGTCTGTCCGTTTGAACGCAATTTTTATCGCCAATATTGAAGCCAGAGACTTGAAACTTGGTATATATACTCGTGTATAACCGCATCGGATCAACTATTAGACAGATTACTGATGTTTGTATTCTGATAACCTCCTCTTTAGACAGAGACTGCCTGTGTCTTCGGCGGGGCATTGGATTGCCTTATATACTCGAGATACAAGAGTCTCATATTTGATTCCTCTATTCTGTGTAGATAAACCCCATATACCATATACATATATAATATTTCTTATATATATTTGCTTGTTTGCTCTTTCCTCAGCATGTGGCCGCAATATGTGAAGGAACGCATCCAATCCACGTACGCCTTCTTTGGCGGCTCCTGCATAGTGACGGCGGCCTCGGCGGCAGCCGTGTTCCGCTCGCCGCGTCTGCTCGCGCTGGCCTCGCGCGGCGGCATCCTGGTAAGTGCCAGATCGCTGAGCCAATCTCTCGCACAAACACACGCACACACACTCACACACATTCATTTGCTCGTAGTGGACAATCGCCTCGCTGGGGCTGGTCATTGGCAGCGGCGCAGTCACGCGCTCCATACAGTATGAGCCGGGCCTGGGGCCCAAGCATCTCGCCTGGTTGCTGCACTGCGCCATTTTGGGCGGCGTCATTGCGCCGCTGTGTTTCCTCGGCGGTCCGATTCTAACGCGCGCCGCACTCTACACTGGCGGCATTGTCGGTGGCCTGTCCACGGTCGCCACGTGTGCTCCGAGCGATAAATTCTTGTATATGGGTGGTCCGCTGGCCATCGGCCTTGGTGTCGTCTTCGCCTCGTCCTTGGCCTCGATGTGGCTGCCGCCCACGACCATGATTGGCGCCGGTAAGTGGAAAATGACCCAGCAGCCATGGTGCGAGCATTAGCTCATTGTTTAACCTTTTTCAGGCCTGGCATCCATGTCCCTTTACGGTGGCCTCGTCCTCTTCAGCGGCTTTCTGCTCTACGACACACAGCGGCTGGTGCGCAAGGCCGAGGTGCATCCCCAGTACGGCTATGCGCCCTTCGACCCTATTAATGCGTAAGTATAGCTTTGAATTTGCCTTGATCTCCACGGTTGTTAAATTGTTTATTTGCCGATTTCTTTTCAGTTCAATGTCCATCTACTTGGACGTCTTGAATATATTTATACGGATTGCAACTATAATGGGCGGCAATCGTAGAAACTAGTTGATATGCAAGCTGTTGTGATGCCTTATGATCTGAAAAACATTATTTAAATATATCTATGTATGCTTAACAAGTCAAAAATGTACATTTTGCCTGTTTTCATTTGAAAAGTTGCATAAACAAGCATAAACTTATCGATATCAATACGGCAGCAATGTCTATCGGTATCGATGATAAACGTCTGTATATAAAATGCGCAAATTGCATTTTAGGTGTTTTTGCAACTATATAAATTATGCAATGGATTTGATATTTTTTTTATATATATTTAAATTTGTTAAATATAATGATTTGTCTATTTGCAAAAATACAATATGTGCAAGCTTTTGCGTAGTTTCGTAAACGATGTATAAATGGACATTAGAGGTGTGCATCGTAGTTAAATTTGTTGCCAAAGTTCAGTTCAATTTTTATTAAACTAACGATTCGTTAGTTCACTTAGTTCATCGTTCGTTTTGCTCTATTTTAGACCGATTATCATTCGAATTGTGCTTCTTAAATTACAGCTATTACATCATTTATGTATATTACATAATGAATGCAATTAAAAGTATCAATGTGCATAATATTTATCCAATCGCATTTAGCATATATTAGCTTTTTTAAAATTATTTTTGCTAATCCAACTTGCACTTATAGAGTTACCAATTAAATAACAAACAAAGAATTATATACGTAAAAAACGTTTAAACTATAGGCTTTGTATTTACTAAAAGCAAAACAACAGTGTGGTTCCGGCGCCGGAACAAAGTTCCAAATATCGACCGGCGCACCTCCAATGCGACCGAAAGGAGCCAAACGAACGATGAGTGGTTCAATCGAACTTGCTCGCAACGTTTAGTTGCAACTCTAGTCGACAGGAGCGCTTGGACATAAAAACAGTTTTCCTCGTCTGGTTGGCTTTGGCGAGAGTGTCAAGTGCGGCAAATGTGTAATTAAAATTGGATACTCGTCTGTCCGAGCACTTGCAAGCCAACTACCGAACCGAACACAATTCATTTTGGTATTATACGATATTAAATTTAATTAATTATTAGTTAGTTGCATTTCTACACATACACCCACACACACACACACAAATATATTTAAATATATATTAAGTGTATAAACGTGTTGCAGGTACGCAGTGCAACGGCAAGCAGAAGCTATTCGGCCGGCTCCCATTCGCGGCCAACACCTGAGACAGGTAAGCGACCGACTCTCTGCCGGGCCGCGCCCTCTTTCCCGGCCGGCGCCGCCCAATCGATAAACGATAACAAAAAAAAAAAAAACTTCGGCATTTTTCGCAGGCACAATTGCGCAGCAAGCGGCTGAGAACGCAGCGCAGCAGGGACTGGTGGAGGAGACGAGCCAGGACTGGGACATGGAGCGTCGCTATTTGAAGAATCCGTTCGCGGACTTCTCGGGCGGCGAGAATACGCCGTTCGCCACCGACGAGGAGCACATCAAGACGCTGATCTGCACCTACGTGGACGCCATACTGGAGCACTGTCATCCGAACAGCGACGAGGAGGACAATCGCGGCGATTTGTATGTGGGCAATGCGGGCATTGCGTACATGTTCTGGAAGCTGCACAGCTGCGAACAGACCCGCGACCTCTATCCGGCACTGGAGCACGCCGCCGCCTTCATCCGCAACGCGAAGGCGAACGCCAAGCGGTATAAGAAGCGGTCGGCGGAACGATATTCGTTTCTGTGCGGCAATGCGGGCATCTATGCCGTCTCGGCGGCCATCTCGCAGGAGGCCAAGAACACCGAGGAGCTGTCCAACGATTTGGCCAACTTCAAGTCGGGCATACCGTCCAGCAAGGAGTTCATGCACACCAAATACGGCTGCGACGAGGTGCTGGTGGGCCGTGCCGGCTACCTGTCCGGCTGCTACTGGCTGAACGATGTGCTGCCCGAGAAGAAGATCACCGACGACGACCTGGTCTCCATTTGCCAGCTGATCATAACCAGCGGGCGCGAGTACAGCAAGCTGAACAACTCGCCGCTGCCGCTGATGTATCAGTACCATGGCACCGAGTACTTGGGCGCCGCCCACGGACTGTGCGCCATTCTGCACATGCTCCTGGACAGTCCCTGGTTCCGCACGGTGCCCATTTCGGCGCCCGCTACGGAGCTGCGCGACATTAAGCGCTCGATTGACTTCTTTTTGGAGCTGCAGGACAACGAGGGCAACTTTCCGGTGGCCCTGGAGGATCTGCGCTCCGGTCGCGACAAGCGCTTGGTGCACTGGTGCCATGGCGCACCGGGCGCTGTTTACGTCATGGCCAAGGCCTATTTGATATTCAAGGAGGACAAGTATTTGATTTCGCTGCGCCGCGCCGCCGATCTCGTCTGGAAGAAGGGCTTCCTGCGCAAGGGGCCCGGCATCTGTCACGGCGTGGCCGGCAACGGCTACGTCTTTCTGCTGCTCTTTCGGCTGACCAACGAAATGAAGTACCTGTACCGGGCGCACAAGTTCATGGAGCTGCTGACCAATGCCGAGTTCAAGCAGCGCGCCCGCGTCCCCGATCGCCCCCACAGCCTGTACGAGGGCGTCGCTGGCACCGTTTGTTTCCTGGTCGATCTGCTCGAGCCGGAGCAGGCTCACTTCCCCTTCATGGATGTCTTCCACTAGAGGAGGGCTCATGTACACCACAACAACCCGTATCCGATCAAATCAGGGAGTTCTTTAAGTTTCTTCTAGTCAATTTTGTGTTTTTACCTTCCACCCCCCCTCACACACACACACACACACACACACACATTGTTTGTCGTTCTCGTTGCCTTTGCGTTTGACTAGACAGATGAATCACCGATCTCAGTGCCCGCTTCCCCGTTCCTCCCTCCCCATAACTCCCCTCCCCCGTTCCCATTGAGTGCGTGGCGCCAATCACCGAACGCAGAATGTTATCATTCTCATATCAAAATTCTCTGTGCTTTAAGCTAAGCAATTAAAAATATTGAAAAAAATAATATTGATACGCATACATACATATTCATATAAGTATATATATATATATACATAAATGCATCTAAATATATATATATATATTATATACATACACGATACATAATTATACTTATACAATATATATTTATATACAATACTTACATATGTACTTGCAAAACAAAATCATAAACATACATACATATACTGTGCTTTATACCTACGAGTAACTCCATGACGAGCTCCAAATTCTATTGTCAATAAAAATTATACTACAAATGTGCGAATATTCTTAACGATCAGAGGAAATGGCGAATATCGTTTGTGCCATTTCAAATGCAGCGCCATCGGCTGGTATCGATGCCGTTTGTAAATAGCAACGGGCAAGGATCGACACCGAAATGAAAGGCGCCTGCATTGCACAAGAAAGGTGCGCTACATACATTATTTTTTTATTTCAATATATTACTTGTGTTTCATGATCAGAATTTGGCGAATATCGTAAGTCACATTTGGTCGCCCTTCAAATGCAGCTGCGTCTATCGGTATCGATATAGTTTGTGAGTAACCAAAAATAAAAATCGATGCCGATCGTTGCGCAAACTTTTCAAACAGAAAAAAGCAAAAAAAAAAAAAAAAACAAAAGCTGCAGTTCACAAGTTGATGAAACGGGTTTTATTTGCTGACCAACGCGCCTACATTGATTGATAAGATAAGATAAACCTGATGGCATAAATACCTATATTGGATATCGGCAATTAAAACTCACCTTGGCAAAAGCCAAGCGAAACGGATTCCAAGCGAAGCGGAGCCAGCTGCAGTGTAAACAACAGATAAAATATGCGCGGATAGAAGGGCGGATAAATGGATGACATTTCAGATGAGTAAACAGAGAAAGAGCCGGAAAAATTGATAGATGAGTTAGCAGACGGGCAGATGGACGGATAGACGGACGAATATGTGGACGGATAAACTGACGGATAGACGGATTGATAGGCGGACGTATAGATGGACGAATAGACGGACAAAAAGTCGGACGATACATGGACAAATAGACTGACGGTTAAACGGACGGAGACTCAGACGGAAAGATACGAATCAGGCGATCGACAGGTAAGACGGATATACAGGCAGATGGACGGATAGAAAGCCGGAAGGATAGACGGTTTGGTAGGCGGATAGATAGTTGGACGGATAGACGGGCAATTAGATGAACGAATAGCCGGATAGTACACGGACAGTTAGACAGAGGAATATACGAAGGTATAACCAGGCGGATAGACGGACGGATCGAAACACGGACAGTAAGACAGATAAACAGACAGATAGACGGACAGATAGACGGACAGACAGCCGGAAGGACACACGGATTAATAGACGGACACATAGACGGAAGGATACCCAGCCGGATAGACGGACGAATCAGAAATCGGACAGTAGGACGGATAGACGGACGGATGACCAAGTCGACACACGCAGCCGAAAGATGATTTCTGATGCTAAGAACATACATTGTGTTCAACCGAATATACCCTATGCCAATTCCCAATATGTACAGGGCAACTTTCAAAGAAAAGTTCAAACCGCAGCTGACAACACTGGTGCACAATGCTAAAGGCAACCCTCGCAGGTGCTTAGCTTGCGTCGACTGGATCGGGCTACGGCTGGGGTTGGGCGAGGGGCCGTTGGGCCGTGGGGCGGCAGTGGAGCAGTTAGTTAATCAAGTGCGAGTCGCAGTCAACAGTTGGCGGTCATATAACACTGATACTTGGGCGAATATATACCATAAATTATGCCAATTCGAGGGCTTTTCGCCAACGGCCAGCGGTGCCAACGTGCGGCCGAGCCTCAGTCGCAATATTGCCGGGCCAGCGCTCGGATTAGCCACGCTCCGGATACCAGTTGAACACTAACACACACACACACGCACACACACACCTATTAGCCGCTCACATGATGGCCAAGATCGGGCCAATGGGGCTGCTGGCGCTGCTGGTGATGCTTATCGCTGGCGCCCTTCCGTTGAATGCTGCCGAGGATCGATTTCCGCTCTCCATTATACACATTAACGATTTCCATGCCAGGCAAGTGCAAATCGAAGCCTCTTATCATTATCATTAACCGTATCTCGATCGCATTCAGATTAGTCACACGATCTTCCGAGTGTTACACTCGCCAAAAATTCGTTGACTTTCATGGAAACATTTATTTGTTACCTAAAAATTACAAAAAAAAATCATTTTTTTAAAGAAAAATTTAATTTTACAATCATCATAATTGTTGTAATATCAGAAGACAATTTTTTTTAAAGTTTTTAATTTTCACAATTTTAATTATTTCTGTGATAAGGCAAAATGTGCTCATTATTATTATTATTTTTGATTTGGCAAAATTTTCTGCCATTTAAAAAAGTGATTTATCTCTATCGTAAGTTTAATTTTCTGTGAAATAAAATACAGTTAGCTTTGGCTTGCCGAATAGTTAATACCCTGCTAGATATATGGAAGCAAAGTAGTTGTGTTCTTTAGATTATAGAAAAATCGACATCATGGAAAATATATTTAATGTAAAGGAATTTTTTATGTTTTGCGATTTATTATATTTCTTCTAAAAGAAATATATTTAAAGAAAAACAATTTAGGATTGAAAAATAATTTCTTCTGAAAGAATCTGTTATGATCAATAGATATATACTAAAATATATATAAAAAAAAAAATTTATATCGCAACAAAAAAATTTTTTAAATGTTATTGTTCTATTTTTTAAATTTATATATATTTTCAAATATATTTTTTTAATTTACCTTTTATCTATCAGAACTTTCTATGTAGAAGCAGAAATGTTTGTGTTTACTCAAATATATTGTAAGGAAAAATGTTTAGTTAATTAAAAAACTTTTAGTTCTGAAAGAATTTTGCCTGATCTACCATGATCTGCAGACATAACAATTTAAAGGGTTTTCTCTGCTAGAAGTTAATAATTTTTTTTTTATTTTCATTGAGCTTTTTTTTTTTGATCAAACAAGCTAAGTTTTTTTGAGAGAGATATCATCACCATAATCGCGTCGAGTGCCCTACAAGTTCGTAATCATGCGCGGACTTCATGCTAGCCACCCCATCGATAAGAAACCCCCCTCCATTCCCACTGGCCGATGCCAATGCCGCGATCGAACTAATATCGCGTTTCTTAATGTGCATCTGCCCGACCGGAATTCAGATTTGAGGCGACGGACACCAGCGGCGGCACCTGCGACGACGGCGAGCAGTGTATTGGCGGGTATGCCCGCACCGTACACACAGTGCGGCGCCTGCTGGCGGAGCAGCGGGAGCACAATCCCATCTATATCAATGCGGGCGACAGTTTCCAGGGCACGCTCTGGTATAACGTGGGCCGCTGGAATGTCACCCAGGAGTTCCTCAATCTGCTGCCCGCCGATGCCATGGTAAGCCGAAGCCGCAATCTCTCGCAATCCCCCCACGCTAAACCCCCGATCCGACCAGACGCTGGGCAACCACGAGTTCGATCATGGCGTCGAGGGCGTCGTGCCGTTCCTGAAGACCGTCAACACCAGCATGCTGGTGGCCAACATGGACAGCGCCCACGAGCCCACCATGGATGGCCTCTATCAGAAGTCGCTGATCCTGGAGCGCGGCGGCCGCAAAATCGGCCTCATTGGCGTCATCCTGGAGACGACATACGTAAATACGCATCTCTCTTTGTCGCTTGCTCGCCGCGTTTTATTGCCCACCCGCCTCTCTTAGGACCTGGCCAACACGGGCAAGCTGATCTTCCGCAACGAGAGCGACACGATTCGCGAGGAGGCCCGCCTGCTGACGGAGCAGGGCGCCAACATCATCATTGTGGTCTCGCACTGCGGCTACGAGGTGGACAAGCTGATCGCCGCCAATGCGGGCGATGTCATCGATGTCATCGTCGGCGCCCATTCGCACACGTTCCTCTACACGGGCGTGCCGCCCGGGCCGGACAGCGCGCGCGGCGACTACCCCACCCAGGTGACCCACAGCAGCGGGCATCGCGTGCTCATCGTCCAGGCGGGCGCCTATGCCAAGTACGTCGGCAACCTGACGGTCTACTTCGACGCCAAGGGCGACGTCCTGGACTTTGAGGGCGCACCCCTCTACATGGGCCAGGATGTGCCGGAGGGTGAGTCTCCCACTTAGCTTCTTATCCGTATCCTGTGTTCTTTAAAAATGAGTGATCATGTATTTTTTATGCCTGATCAGCATCATCTTCTTACATAACTATATAATCTAGCTTCAAAGTACGCCGTGCTCAAATTTTTCTAACTGATCGATAACTTTTATCTTTTTCCGACAAATATCAATTCAACAAATATCAATTTCCAGCCGTGTTTTTTAAACTTATTTATAATTTCACATGTAGATCATACGCCAAACAGGTCCATTTAAAAATGTATATCGATAAATATCGATTTCAAACTCTGGTTTTTTAAGCATACCACTGTGGTTTACATTCTTATAAAGCATTGGCAGAGCGGGCTTAGCATTTTATTTTACGATAGGTCTATAAATATCAATTTCCAGCTTAGTTTTATAGGTCTATAAATATCGATTATCAGCTCAGGTTTCTTAAGCATATCTTGGAGGTCATCGTAGCTAGCGCCACTCAAATTTAGGTTCTCGAATAGCATATGCAGAAACAGGTTTTGTTTTTGTTTTTTTATAGCTTCCGAACGTTTTCTGATAATCGATAAATATCGGTTTCTATCATAGGTTGCCTGAGCTTAGAGCTAGCTCATATGTGTTCAAAACATAATAACCTTTTTTCGATATCGATAAATATTTTTTTCTCAATATCGATAAATATCGATTACTGTCCGAGGTTTATTAAGCATATTTGTAATACTGTTAGATATAAAGGCTCACTAAGAGCCTGCACAGATGCAGAATATTTTATTTATGCTTTACCTAGCCCCACATTCCCGGCAGGGTATCAGCTAGTCGAGCACACTCGACTAGAGCACTCTTGCTTGTTTGTGGTGTGATGCGTTGTTGTTGTTGTTGTTGTTGCCGCAGACGAAGCCGTGCTGGCGGCTCTGCAGCCCTGGAAGGAGGTCATCGACGCGCAGGGCAAGGTCGTCGTCGGCCGGACCGTGGTCGACCTGACCAAGAGCGATTGCGGCTATCGCGAGTGCAATCTGGGCAACTTCTTCTGCGACGCCATGGTGCACACGGTAAGCAACGTTCTCGTTGGTACCGCGTCCCTACCTAAGCTAACCCCTTGCCACGCCCCCCGTTGCAGTTCACCGGCCTGACGCCCTTCGACCAGAGCGCCTGGACGAACGTCTCCATCGGACTGGCGGCCACCGGTGGCCTGCGAGTGCCCCTGCTACGCGGCAGTAAGTAAAATAAACCCGGGCCCAAAATCACGGCTCGAACTTGGCTTCACACTCAGAGAAAATCGCTGTGCTAAACAAGGCGAAGTTGAAATTATATTGTAGTTGTTTTCAGTTTTCGGCAATTTTTTAAAAAACAAAAATCGAACCTTCAAACGAAGCAGTGTCAAAAGAACAGGTTCACAAACTGAACATAGGTTCGAACCGTGAACCAAACCAACGAGCATTTTTTTGTACTGGCTGCAGCCAAGCTTTGTGTGGCTATTTCTTTGAGTGTATTTCCTTTAAGCACAGAATTTCTATCTATTTCTCTGTGTGTTCTTAATTTACGCACAAATTTTCAGTTCATTTTCTTGAGTGTACTCGATTAAACACACAAAATACCTGGCCATTTCTCTGAGTGTACTTGATAAAACAAAAAATGTCTGGCTGTTTATTTAGGAGAAGCTTACAGCTAATTTTCTGAGTGTACTTGATAAAAGCACAAAATGCCTGGCTTTTTCTCTGAGTGTACTTGAGCTTAACTACGCAATTTCTAGCTATTTCGCTGAGTGTACTTAATTTACGCACAAAATTGCAGTTAATTTTTTGAGTGCACTCGATCAAACACACAAAATACCTGGCTATTTCTCTGAGTGTAGTTGATAAAAACATAAAATGTCTGGCTGTTTATTTAGGAGAAGCTTACAACTAATTTTCTGAGTGTACTTGATAAAAGCACAAAATGCCTGGCTTTTTCTCTGAGTGTACTTGAGCTTAACTACGCAATTTCTAGCTATTTCGCTGAGTGTACTTAATTTAAGCACAAATTGCACAGCTATTTTTCTGAGTGCACTCGATTTAGGCACACAATTTCTGGCTATTTCTCACAGTGTACTCAATGTAAGCACAAACTTGCAGCAATTTCTCTGAGTGTACTTGATTTAAGCACAAGTTTAGGCATACTCGAGATTCAGGCACAAACTGCCCGAGCTTTTCTCCGAGTGCACTCGAGTCGAGCAGCCAACTGCCGGGTATTTTCGCTGAGTGCAGCTCCCGCTCTCCCACAGATCTGACGTACGCGCACATGGTCAGCATGTCGCCGTTCGAGAACACGCTAATGGCCTACAACCTGCCCGGCCAGAAGGTGCTCGCGGCGCTGGAGCACGCGGCGAGCAAGATCGATCTGGAGAACGGGGTGACCAGCTCGTACGTCATGCTGCAGGTGGCCGGCCTCAAGGTCACCTACGACTACACCAAACCGGTCAACTCGCGCGTCGTCTCGGCGCTCGTGCGCTGCGCCGACTGCGACGTGCCCCTCTATGAGCCCCTGCTGCCGGCCCAGATCTATCGGCTCGTCTCGCCCAGCTTCCTGCAGGAGGGCGGCGACGGCTTCGCCATGCTCGCCGAGGGCACCGACGTCCAGTGAGTCCGCCCGATCCGCCCGAACCGAGCCCACTTAGCTACAGTCTTTTCCTTGCAGGAGCAGCATCACGGACATAGAGGCGCTCATCTCGTACGTCGGCAACATCAATCCCATCTACACGGGCCTCGAGGGCCGCATAACGGTGCTCAACTGAACCCTATTCCTGTATCCTTTTTTTTTTTTTTGAATACCTATTTTAAATAAATGTTGTAAGATAATGAAATTCTCTTTGAGAAATAATCTTTAGCATGACTTAAATCTAAGAAGCATTTGGGAAGTGCCTGACTAGCAGATACCCTGTACGTGTAAACTATGCAAAATGCAAAAGCTCAAAAACTTTGACTTTGATTAATCTTTACGAAATGTCTCGATTTTGAAGATGGCATCTAAAATCTGTTATCGATTTTTTTTTTCAGTTTTGGGGGGAGGTATCCAAATTTTGTAATATTTCTAATATTTGTATACTATACGAGAAACTGTATAGCGAATTTGGTCTCTACAGCTCTTTTAAACTCTGAGATATGCTGAAAAACAAACGGGGCAAAAACCGATATTTATCGATTTCAGGCAAACTGCGCGAATTAACCACAATTCGAATGAAACTTACTATAATCAAAAACTTATATAGCCTTGTTTAGTCTTTGGGCTATGCTAGGAAAACTTTGGCTGAAAATCGATAAATATCGATATTACAAATTTATTTTGAAGCTAGAGATTCAAGACTGGGAGTATATACTCGTGTATAACTGCGACAGATAAAGTGCTAAGATTTTTGGTTACGCCTACGTGAGGGCGTGGCACAGCGATCAAATCTATATGTCTCACCCAGTCTTAAACATTTATGCACAAATGATCTGATGCCCAGTTGAACCACATCCCTTTCCCAGATGAGGCAGTGCTTCTGGCGCTGGCGCCCTGGCAGGCGGAGCTGCAGGCGGCCTCCAGCCGGATCGTGGGCAGCAGTCGGGTGCAGCTGCAGCAGGTGGAGTGCGCGCGAGGCGAGTGCAACTTGGGCAACCTCTACACGGACGCAATGCTGCACGCCGTGCGTATTTGGTTGATCAGAGATCAGCAATCATTTTTGCCCGGCTCATCATCATTTTGCTCATTTTGCAGTTCGTGCAGGGAGCATCGACACGGGCGGCCAATTGGAGCAATGTGACCATCGCGCTGACCAGCCAGGGCAACTTTCGGGTGCCGATACCGGCGGGCGGTAAGCTGCAACAGCCTCTAATCCCTTTTACAGGGTATTTCATGGTGCTCGCCCTTCCGCAGACATCACCTATAAGCAGCTGGTGGCTATGTGCCCGTGGGAGAATCGCCTTTATGCGCTGACCTTGCGCGGCGAGCACCTGTGGCAGCTGCTGGAGGACAGTGTGGCGCCCATGAACGCCAGCCACGCGGCGCCCACATCCAAACGATTCCTGCAGATCTCCGGTCTGCGCATCGTCTACAATTTGAGGGCGGCGCCGGGCCGGCGGCTGGTCAGCGTGCTCGTGCGCTGCGCCGATTGCGCCATACCCGAGTACCGGGCACTGCGGCTGAGTCAGCATTATCGGCTGGTGGTCATGGAATATCTGGCCAACGGCAAGAACGGTTTCTCCCTGATTAGCGACCACGCCCAAGAACCTGAGTAAGCTCTATCATAAATAATGTGATACCGGGTATTCACTATCTTTTGCAGAATGGGCCCCTTTGATTTAGATGCCTTAATGGACTATATGCATGCGATTGGGCCGATAACTGCCGGCCTTGAGCAGAGAATACAATTTACAACAGCTTAAGAAATGTATATTGCTTTTCAAATTCAAATTACCGTTGGCAATACAAACGCAAAAATGCCTATCGAGGTATCGTTTCACAATTGTACTCAAACATGAAGTTGGCTGCAAAGCGCCATTGGTATTTTTTCCCTATTGAATTTAGCGCATTTTCATGCGTACGCACTGCGGTCACATCGGGCTATTCACTCATTCAAAAGTCTTGTTAAGGTTAGGAGTCCGCCTGCGGCACATTTGGAGCAAGTGAGCTTGTTAATTTACATCAAGTTAAATCGGAAGTGTTTCAACACACACAAGTTATTATTCTTTTTTGAAGCCTGTTACAACAAATCAAACGCAGCATCAAAGTAAGTAGTCAACGCAAAATTACAATTTACGTAAATACGCCGCGCGTGGCAACGAATTGCATTATCATTGTTGTGTGCGTGTGTGTGTGTGTGCGAGTGTGAGTGTGAGTGGGGTTATATAAGAGAGCCGGCAAAGCGAGCTAAGTTTCTAGAAGCTTCTCAATTAGGCAAAACCTTAGTTAATTATGTTCACAATAGACGACGACCAGTCCTGTTGGAATATGCTTCCATTCAATATTGGAACGTTTCGCATTGGAACGCACATTCACGTAACAGCGAGCGCACATGTTTTCACTTATTTTTCCTTTTCTTCTGCTTTGCCGGTGGCGATTTCACAATTTCAATGCGAACGCATTGCATGCTTTCCAATTGGACTTCATATATATTTGTTCCCATTGAACACCAAATTTCATAACCAGCCCAAACATTGCAGGCACACTGCAAAAGGGGGGTGGGGGGGATTGAGTTACATAAATGATTTGTTCTGGAAGAGTTTGCTCTCGTTTTACACGTCTGCTCTCTTTTCACAGGCGCGGAGAGAGGGGGCGCTCGCTTTGTCTTATCACTTAGCTTAAGGGGGGGCCTAAAATTATTTAATAAACTGAAATGGAAATCAAATTTCATTTTCCATTTGCGCACGTGTTTTTTCCCATAGGGTATTTTGATTTTGTCACGAAATGTGCAACGCTTAGCAGGAGCCGTCTTTGCGCCTATAAAGCATATAGATTCATGATCAGTGATCGGTTCAAGTGGAGAGTTTATATGCAAACTAGTCTCAAAAACTTTGCATAGGTCTGACTTTTAGTTGCAGTTAGTATATATGTCGAAATCGGCCGGATCGGACCACTATAAATACATATAGATTTTTTTACGCGCATTTTTAAGCATATCTCAGAGACTATAGGAGCTAGAGCCAACAAAATTGACGTGGAATGTTCTCGTAAATTATGCGCAGATCAGGAATATTTCGCTTTTTGGATAGCTTCGCCCACTGGCTCCTAAATTCAAAGAAACGCAATTCAAGTCGCACAGCCTTGCGCTTTGCTTTGTACAAAGTTCTAAATGTCCTTTTTATGTCCTGAAAATTTCATAGAGATCATACGATTAATTAGAGATATATATAAGAATATATTCAAGAATTAATCTATATTGGGGACTAAGTAAAATGTGTGTGTGTGTGTGTGTGTGTGTGATTTTGTGTATGTATTCAAGTAGGCTCAAATGTCTGTAACGACAACTCCCAGCTGCGTGCAGGGTATCTCGTAGTCGGGCACTCCACCTGGCCACACTTGCTTTATCGATCACCTTTCTTGCCGCAGATGTTCCGCCTACCAGTTTCACTTGCACGCACCTCGATCAGCCGCCAGGTGGCGCTGCGCCGCTACGCGAAGGACGTGAGATTCGGTCCCGAGGTGCGCGCCCTGATGCTGCAGGGTGTCGACGTGCTGGCCGACGCTGTCGCCGTAACGATGGGCCCCAAGGGCCGCAACGTGATCATCGAGCAGTCGTGGGGCTCGCCGAAGATCACCAAGGATGGCGTGACGGTGGCCAAGGCCATTGAGCTGAAGGACAAGTTCCAGAACATTGGCGCCAAGCTCGTCCAGGATGTGGCCAACAATACGAACGAGGAGGCCGGCGACGGCACCACCACCGCCACGGTCCTGGCCCGCGCCATCGCCAAGGAGGGCTTCGAGAAGATCTCGAAGGGCGCCAATCCCGTCGAGATACGTCGCGGCGTCATGCTCGCCGTCGACGCCGTCAAGGACAACTTGAAGACCATGTCGCGCCCGGTAAAGACGCCCGAGGAGATCGCCCAGGTGGCCACCATTTCGGCGAACGGCGACCAGGCCATCGGCAAGCTCATCAGCGACGCCATGAAGAAAGTGGGACGGGACGGCGTCATCACCGTCAAGGATGGCAAGACCCTCAACGACGAGCTGGAGGTGATCGAGGGCATGAAGTTCGATCGCGGCTACATCTCGCCGTACTTCATCAACTCGTCGAAGGGCGCCAAGGTCGAGTTCCAGGACGCGCTCCTCCTGCTCTCCGAGAAGAAGATCTCCTCGGTGCAGAGCATCATTCCGGCCCTCGAGCTGGCCAACGCGCAGCGCAAGCCGCTGGTCATCATTGCCGAGGACATCGATGGCGAGGCTCTGAGCACCCTGGTGGTGAACCGCCTGAAGATCGGCCTCCAGGTGGCCGCCGTCAAGGCGCCCGGCTTCGGTGACAATCGCAAGTCGACGCTCACCGACATGGCCATCGCCTCCGGCGGCATTGTGTTCGGCGACGATGCCGATCTCGTCAAGCTGGAGGACGTGAAGGTCAGCGATCTGGGCCAGGT
Source organism: Drosophila colorata (assembly GCA_035041545.1). Classification (NCBI taxonomy): domain Eukaryota; kingdom Metazoa; phylum Arthropoda; class Insecta; order Diptera; family Drosophilidae; genus Drosophila; species Drosophila colorata. Next base: position 1,815,169 of record JAWNLD010000295.1, on the reverse strand, counting down.
GGGCGAGGTGGTCATCACCAAGGACGACACCCTGCTGCTGAAGGGCAAGGGCAAGAAGGAGGATGTGCAGCGTCGCGTCGATCAGATCAAGGAGCAGATCACCGACACCACCTCCGAGTACGAGAAGGAGAAGCTGCAGGAGCGCCTGGCCCGTCTCGCCTCCGGCGTCGCCCTGCTGCGCGTCGGCGGCTCCAGCGAGGTGGAGGTCAACGAGAAGAAGGATCGCGTCCACGATGCGCTCAACGCCACGCGCGCCGCCGTCGAAGAGGGCATCGTGCCCGGCGGCGGCACCGCCCTGCTCCGCTGCATCGAGAAACTGGACGCTGTGGCCACCCAGAACGAGGATCAGGTAGGTGCCATCACAGCCACTCCACGTGATCTTATTAAACTAATCTCGCCCCACAGAACCTCGGCGTGGACATCGTGCGTCGCGCCCTCCGCATGCCCTGCATGACGATCGCCAAGAATGCCGGAGTTGATGGCGCCATGGTCGTCGCCAAGGTGGAGACCCAGACGGGCGACTACGGCTACGATGCGATGAAGGGCGAGTACGGCAACATGATCGAGAAGGGCATCATCGATCCCACCAAGGTGGTGCGCACGGCCATCACGGACGCCTCCGGCGTCGCCTCTCTGCTGACCACCGCCGAGGCAGTCGTCACCGAGATTCCCAAGGAGGATGGTGCTCCTGGCATGGGCGGCATGGGTGGCATGGGCGGCATGGGAGGCATGGGCGGCATGGGTGGCATGATGTAAACACGCACACCCAACCCTCGCACACACACACACCCCCACACACACACACACCATTCATATGTTTAGGCCCACGATGCACTGCGTCGGACTACGGGCTGCGGCAATCTGCGGGCGCAGGTCCACCAACATTCTCTTCCTTACGGTGCAGCCAGCTGCCCCAGACACACACACACACACCCACTCACACATGTATTCGAGGGCCGCCCTTCGAGTTTTGTTTCGCATTTATCCCCTTTTGAACGATTCAATTGCCGCTGGTCGTCAGCTCGCCGCCGCGCGGATTGGCCGCAGCTTCCCGTACGCCGGCGCTCCTGCATTGTGTTCGACGTTTCTTTTTTTTAACTATTCCTTAATACTATTTTTTACATGTTATATATGTAAATGCAAGAAATACCGTTAGTTGTAAATTAACAATAAAAAATACAAATACATTACAATTCGATTCGAGAACGGAAAGTGAACTTTGAACCCACGGGTGCATCTTTGAGCTGATATACTGCAAATGGACTTTGTAACCTTCATATAAAACAAGGCAGAACGTTGCAGTCGGGCGTAACCGACCACGCAATACTCGTTCACAGTGTAATAACAGCCGAAAATGGTCTTTAGAATTTGTATTGTGGAAAAATATATATTTCTATAATTTGTAGGGAGGTCATCAGCAATCTGACTGCCAAATTTGGTGTAAATAGCTTTAAGACTTGGATCCATATATATCGGATTATATAAATTTGTCTAGCCCCAGTGGGCGCATCCAAAAAAAAAAGTTGTGCAATCTTTTAAGGAGGTCATCAGTAATCTGTGTGAAAAATTTCATGAGTCTAGCTTTAAAACTGAGGGAGATATATAGATTAATTAGAATTGCCACGCCCCTAGTGGGCAAAAATATACAGAGTTAAATATTTTTGAGCTGCGTAAGCTAAACGAGCACGTGCCCGCCAAATTTGGCAGCTGTACTTAAGATCTTAAAGATATGCCTAGAAAATCTGGTCTTAAAATCGATATATATCGATATTAAGAAAATAGCGCAAGATATCGAAGAAAAAAAAATGATATATGAGAATATATATTCAAAATTTCAAGGATCTAGCTCTTTTATAGACAGAGGCGCAGCCAGACATGACTATATAGACGCTCTTGTCGATACTGATCAAGAATATATATTAAAAAATAGAATACAAAATTCTACAAGGGCATAAAAACAATTGTGTTGTATGTTTGAATTTAAATGCAGTGTCATTTAATAGTGGAAAGAAATGTGACGAATTGGGATTAAAGCCAAAAACCGGGTTCACAAACCGAACCTTGCGGCGAGACATGGGTTCGAACCGTGAACCGGAACCAGGAACAATAACAGCTACGATAAAAAAAAATGCAAATAAATTTAGAAATAAAATAAGAACTAAAATAAATCTGCAGAGCATGGAATATAGAGCACATATAACTGGACAAAAAGCTGGAATCCTGAAAGAATCCTGAATCCTAAAGAACTGCGTGGATAGCTCGATTGGAGGTACAAATGTAATTAATACAAATATAATATAGTACATAAAATATTTGACTTATAAACGGGTTGTGCACAACATATACTATATATATATATAAAGTGTGTGTATATATAACGGTTGTTCAGTAGAGCTCCGACTTCTGCATGACCGCCTCGACGAGCGCTTTGAAAGCGTCCTCGATCATCGTGATGTGGAGCTGGGCGTCGCGATACGAGCAGAGCTTGGCGCTCTCGGTTAGCGGCATTTGCATGGTGGTGACGCCCAGCGAGGACTGCGAGTGGAGGCTGCGCCCGGTGTTCATCAGTATGTTGACGCAGTCGTCGGCGAGTATGGGAAACGTTTCGACGAAACGGACCATGGCTGGCAGGACGTTGCGCAGGAATTTACACTTGGCGGAGGCGGTGAGCAGGGAGAGCGTCGTCTGGATCACATTCAGACAGAACTTGGAGACGCCCAGGCTCTTGGGTATCGAATAGTTGAGCACCAGATGCGAGGTCAGCTCGATGGTGAAGATCTGTTTGTCCATTTCGGTGACGTTGAGGAACTCGTGGACGAAATCGATGCAGATGTGCATCGAGGGCACGCTGGCGACGATCATGGGTATGACGGACTTCGGATAGGTCTGGAAGTGGACCAGCTTGGCCAGCGAGGGCTCCGAAATGAAGGCCTGGTGCACGTAGGTGCCGATGATGCCCTGGATTTCGCGCAGCTCCAGCTTGGCGACGCGCGTGTCCGCCCTGCTGTCCATGTAGTCGAGCACCTCCAGCAGGATGTGCACCGCGGCGCTCTCCTGCGACGCAATCAGCGTCGTCTTCAGCTCCTCCCGATCGGCGTCCGTCTGCACCAGGCCGTTCTTGTCCAGCACCTGCTTCTGCTGCATGTGCACGTTGAGGTACGTCTTGGACGCCGCCAGGCTGCCCTTCAGTATGCGCAGCAGGATCACCAGCATGTACGGCGAGCAGAACACCTCCCGCGGGCACCTGGACGAAGGATCGGAAATTAGTGCTTTACTTAAATATTGAACGAATGGTTGGAATGGGGACACAGTTCACAAGAAGAGGAGAGGAAGGTATTTCAAAGAGAAGAAAGCACAGAGGAGCGACATCTATGGGCATCTTTAGAGAGGGTAGCCGCGGGTGGAGCTGAGGCGTGGGAGAGAGCGAGAGAGGTTGCAAAGAAATGTTGAGATATTGCTGAAGATTTTAGAGTGGGGAAGAGATAATGAGAGAGACAACAGGCGGAAGACGGCAGTCAGAGCAGGGGATTCCCGTTTTCCTAACTAGATACGACAAAGGGCGGGAGCAATTGAAAGAGAGAGAGAGAGAGAGAGAGAGAGAGAGAGAGAGAGAGCAATATAAATTCTCATATTACCAATTTCAAGTGTTTAGCTGGAGCGGAAGATAATATTCTAGGGCAGAGAGAACGAGAGAGGGAGAGAGAGAGAGATGGTGTGAAGCCTAATTAAATACTAAGACAAAAAGTGAGGCAGAGAGAGGGAGAGAGAGAGAGAAAGAGACTACAAAAACTTCTCTAGAGAGGCAAAGAAGAAGAAAAAGATATTAAAAAGAGGCAGAAAGCTAGGACAGAGGGAGAAAGGGAGAAAGACACAGAGAGCAAGACTTAGGAAATATGATAATAGGGAGACAGATATTCCGGTACAGAAATAGCTAAAGACCGCCAACAAATAGACAAAAGACATAAGAGTAAAGCCTAAAAATAAGGTATATAAGAAGCATTGCTAATGTTGTGAAAAAGATTATCATAATTAGAACATAAGATCCGAGAAGGATTAGATTATAGTTCGTATTGCAGAGTTCAAGGAAAAGAGCTAGAAAATTCCTAATACTTCAGCCCGGAAGAATCAATTTGCCTGTTATTAAGTTTGTGCAGGAAAATTACACAGGAAAAATTACGATCAGAAAGAGAGGGAAGACGTATTAGTAAAATGCTACTAACAAGGAAAGAGGCAGGGGATTAGGGGGTTTAGGATTCCAGTTGTAGGATCACAAAAATGTATAAATAAAAGCCTGCCAAGGAAGGAAGCAAACGGGAAGCGTAAGAGGATTCTAGCTCTACGAGCAGAAAGAGAGGCAAGATTTATTAGCAAAAGTCTAACAGGTAAGCAGAAAGGCGAGTTTTAGGATTCCAGTTCTACAATCAGGAAGATTCCTCTGCCAAGGAGGGAGGCAAGTATTATGAATCCAGTTCTACTTCTACGTTTAGAAAGAGAGGCAAGATTTATGAGCATAAAGAAAAGAGGCAAGCGAATATTCAGATTCCAGGCCTACGATCCGAAAGAGAGGGAAGATATATGAGCAAAAGTTGGCCAAGGAAGGAGGCAAAGGAATCCTAGGATTCCAGTCATAAAACAGGATGGAAAATGCCATCAAAAGCAAGTAAAGTCAGGAAGCATAACAAAGAAGCCTCTCTTGCAGCGCCGCTCAGGCTATGTCCGTCTCACTCTAAGCGGTGAGGGGCGAAAGAGAGCACGTGGCCACCTACCCGAGCACGTCCATGGGCTCCAGCAGGCTCTCGTTGGCGAATGTGCGTCGATTGAGGGCGTCCGAGTTGTTGGTGATGGCGCGCAGCGACATGATCCAGAACGTGGTGGGCAGGACGGCGTTCAGGCGCAGCCACAGATCGTTGTACAGATCCTTGACGTAGCGCGGCACGTCCTTCCGGAACACGTGCGGCAGATGCTGCACCAGCTGATGGGCGTACTGGGCCAGCGATTCCGGCGGCAGCTGGAGCAGACGCTTGAACAGCCGTATGGCCAGGCGTGGCTTCGTCTTGAGGTTGTCCAGGGCGCGGCTGAGCAGCTCCGGCTTGAGGTCGTATCGATGATCCGGCTCCAGGTGGCTGCTGTTGGCCAAATAGTGCTCCTCCAGCCAGTCGTCGACCATGCTGAGATGCGGATAGTTGGAGATGATCAGCCGCAGCAGCGGATGGAACAGGGACAGGTAATCGTTGTGGTATTGATGCGCCTTCTGCAGCAGATACTTGAGCGGGAGTCCGCCGAGGAAATTGTTGGAGTACTCCTTCTGCTTGCGGCCGCCGAGGGCGCTGAGGTTCATCAGACGCGTGTCCTCGTAGAGCATCAGATAGTAGATCATGAGCAGCTGCGAGGTGAGCGGACAGGCGACCTCCACCTGGGCGAGCTCATCGCTCTCGGCCAGCGGCTGCAGTTCCTCCGCAAAGAACGTCAGCGGCGAGGTGCGAAAGACGTGCAGGATCTCCAGTTCGGTGAAGGGCCGGTGCATGTGATCGACGCTGATCTTGCCGGCGGGATTCGGGATGATCAGCGTGTTGACGAACACCTCGACCAGGGCGGGCATCACCGGATGCACCGGCCGCACCGAGCTGCAGATCTGCTTGAAGATCCACGACTTGATCGGCACCTTGTGCTTGAGGAACGTGCGCGACTTCAGCAGCTGGTGGATGCAGTGCACCGGCAGGTAGCCCGGAATCGTGCCGTTCAGATTCGGGGTCACCGGCACCCGGACTGCGTGCAGGGCCACCACCTGCTCGGTGAACAGATCCTGCGTGAACAGCTGCTTGATCCGGTTCGTGCTGTTCGGCCGGATGGGTATCTTCATGGCCAGCGTGGAGCAGACCATCTCGCTGATGGCCGTTATCTGATTGCTGTGAAAGTGTATCGCCAGCAGCAGCAGCATCTCGCCGAGGGAGCTGCTCGTCCCGGACCGCTTGCAGAAGAAGGCGTCCTCGCGGATGAGCCACTGCAGCCACTCGACGGCCTTGTTCTCCAGCGGAATGGTGGAGACCAGCGACGGGCACGCGATCAGCATGCACAGGGCCAGCGTGACGAAGCGCACGCCGGAGGGCGTCGCCTGCGGGCAGCTGGTGACCAGCTGGGAGAGCGCGTTGATCTCGTCGTCGTTGAACTTGAGGCCGCCGATGCCGCGCAGGGCGCAGTAGAGGCGCAGAAGCACGGCGCCCTGCAGATTGAAGTCCTTCAGCTCGGCGGCGCTGGCCGTGATCTGGACGATCTTCTGCAGCAGCTCCACGCGCACCAGGTTGAGGGCGTCGCCCTTCCGCTTCTGGCTCGTCCGGATGTAGAGGGCGAACCAGGAGCGCAGGTTCTGATCGTTGCCCAGCAGCAGGCCCGTCAGGAAGGCGATCTGTGGACAGGGGAACGGGGATTATTCAATATGCATAAAGGGGTGATTGATTGAATGACTGATTGACGGACTGAGTAAGTATAATTAAACAACCACAAGTAAAATAATCTACGTATGTTTTCCCGACTGATTGATTGATTGACTGATTGATTGACTGACTGATTGATTGACTGATTGATTGACTGACAGCACATCGGTGAGTCACTTCAACCAAACATAAACAGTTATATAACTGATTGACTGACTAACTAAAAGACGGACTTGATTGATTGGCTGACTGATTGATTGACTGACTGAGTGGGAAACAACTTATCAGTAAATCTCTTTACACAACCACAAGGAGAATAATCTATATGTTTCCAGACTGATTGATTGATTGACAGCGCATCGGTGAGTTAATTCATTCATACAAATACATTTATGTAACTGATTGATGGGCTGACTGATTGATTGACGGACTGAGTGGGAAACAGCTTAACAGTAAATCTCTTCAAGCAACCAAAAGCACAATAATGTATAAAAGTTGTTCCAGACTGATTGATTGACTGACTGACAGCCAATCAGTCAAACTGATTGACTGATTGATTGATTGATTGACAGTTTATCTCTCTTTATCCAACTATAGCCAATCTATCTATATTGATATTTTTTCAGATGGATTGACTGACTGACAGCTATTTCATGGAACATATCCGTCAATCACAGACACAACAATTTATGCAAATATACAACTGCTGGCAGCGATTGACCAACTGATTGAGGTCAGCTAGCGCCAAACCCCAAACACAAGGATAAAATTTAATATAAATCTTTACCCATACTGATTGATTGACTGCTGATTGATGAGCAACACACAGCCCAAACCGTCAGAGCTAGGCGAGTGAACTGTTCACAGCAATTATCTTAAGTGACGTGAATGGGGAATGTTGACAAAGGATGTCCAGGACTCACCAGGTCATCCGGATGCTTGAGGGTCAGCTTGAGCATGAACGAGGGCACCTTCAGCATGTCGACGCACATGGAGCGATTGGCCAGCGCCTGCGAGGGGTTCATCTCGCTCAGCGCCATCAGCAGCAGGAGGCGTTGCTTGCCGTCGACGCCCTCCTCGTCACAGTTGGAGATCACGTGGGAGACGACATCCCGATAGCAGTCCGGAAAGTTGGCGACCAAAGCGCAGACAATGCGATGCCCGTTGGGCACATGGACGAGCGCGTCGGTCAGCTCGAGTATGTTGAGGAGCGAGGGCAGCTCGGCGAGCGCAATGCACAGGATGTCCACCACCTCCTCCAGATAGATGCCGTCGTCGAGGATTTCCGAGTGCGCCGGCTGGGCCGGGCTGCTGCTGCTGCTGCTCGCGCTCGACGCCGGCTTCGATTCGGAGCCGGAGCCGCCGCCATTCAACGCGGACACCTGTTGCTGCAGATTGAAGATCTCGGAGAGAACGACCCGGACTTTGCGCGCCACGTCCGCCCGCTCGAAGCCCAGCGCAATGCCCGACTGCAGGCCGTACTCAGGCTGCTGCTGGGCGTCGAAGAAGGCAACGCTGGAGGATTTCTGGCGCGTCTGCAGCTCCTTCTTCAAGTCGTTCTCCAGCTCGTGGTAGTTGACCTGCAGGTAGGAGACAATGCTGTTGACCACCTCGATGCCAATGAGCACGGCCAGTATCTGCTTGCGCGACTCCATCGACGACTCCGTGTTGTCCAGCGGCGAGAGCAGGCTCATCCGCACCAGCGACGGCAGCACCGGCCGGATCTCGTTCTCCGGATAGCCGGCCAGCGACGTTATGTCCAGGTTCTGCATGGCGCCAAAGACGCGCGCCGTCACATCGTACATCTTCACCGGCATCGCGCCAGCGTCGCCCGTTGCCAGTTAATGCGAATTTCGCTAATTTGCGCGCTGTTTTCGCTGTGCAAAAACCAAAATAAATCTTATCTTGGCATCGGCGGCGGCATCGATGCTGGCGAGCACACGGTATCGATAAATTGCGCTGGCGATTTCGGTATTATTTAGCGCCACGCAAACAATTTGTGTAACTATAACAATGTTCGAAGCGAAAGTTAGTCAAATTAAAAGAAAAAAAACACAATTTCTGCTTTAGCTTTGTGGCAAGCGTAATTCGCTTGTTGTTGTCCGGCACGCACTTGCCACTCGCTAGAGATGGCACAAGAGCGGTGTGTTTGTGTGCCAGAGTTGGTATCGAACAAGTTCACTTGAACTGAACCAGTGAACCACATCACAGTTTATTGTGCAGGATCAGGATTCATCGCTCTGTAAGCAAGTTAACAGTTGGTTAACACTACAGAAATTTAGACAATACAAAATTAAGTTTGTACAATTTTAAAAATTATAAAACAGTTTCTGGAGCGCCCGCCTCGAACCCATTGAATAAATTAAGTTAATTAAAATGTCACTAATGTTTATTATAGTAATAAGTTGTTAAGAATTTATTCTTATTTATATTTATTTATATTTATTAATTCATAAATAAAAATAAAAGAATAAGTGTTAATAAAAAATTAACCATACATTATATGATATATATTAACCTCTTTCAATTTTAATCAATTCTACAATCAACAAAGCATTTTATGTTATAAATATCACGGTCTCAATGGTCTGCACCGGGCTTTAACATGAGACGTATGTATAAACTTATTTATGTAAAACAACATTTTATTGCATTCTATGTTAAATAATTAATAATTATTATTAACTATAAGTTAGGCGAACGCTGAACTAAGTGAACGATTCGGTTATTTCAGCTAAACTTGCACCGTCAATTGAACTACGTAGTGCTGCACTAGTTCGTGTGCTGCCAACTTGTTTGGCTAACATCGCTTGACATCGACATATCGATGAGCGCTGTATCGCCGTATCGATGTTTCGATGTTTTCTTTCACTGATACATACATTTTCCGCTCGTATTCAGCAGTCACTTTTTTTTTTACACGCAAGTGAAGTTCGACCGCAAAGAATAAATGTGAATAAAAATAAATATATAACGTGAAGAACCTATATGAATTGTGTGTTTTATGAATCAATTAGGCAAAATTGAACAGCAAATTTGCCGAGTAGGTAAGTGAAAGTCGCCGCAGTGTAGTGAAAACGGACCGCAAATGAAAATCGAACGTCGGAAAATAGACCAACGCCCTAGTACCCAAAACCCACCAGTGCGCCTAGTGAGAAGAAGAAGCAGAAGTGAGGAGCAGCAAAAAAAAAAAAAGTATCTCAACATCGAAATGTGGGCCAAGTGTTTAAACTCTAGGCGCTATTAAATAACTGATATTTAATACACATATATATATATATGTATGTGCATATGCTGGCATGATCGAACCGACGTATATATAGATATAGATAAAGATACTTGTGTGTGTCTGTGTGTGTGTGCATACATACATAATAAAAACATCATCGATTAAAATTGCCTGCCCCCGTCTATCGCAGCCGCAGTCGCTGCTGGCGTTGATGACATCATTCGGTGTTTTTTTTTGTTGTTTTCAGTTCGTTTAGTTTGAGCGCTGCGCTCTCGCAGCGCAGAGTTGAATCGAGCGGAGTGTGTTGAGTGCTGCCCATTACGCCTATGCCGTTACTGGCCGAATACTAGTACGTACGCTAACCTGTGTGCGTGTGTGTGTAAATTACTTTTTGTGAATAACCAAAAAACAGAAAACAAAACAAAATTATGACAAATGCCAGCAACGAAGCAGAAAGCTAGAAAACTTGAGTAACATTTGCGTCAGAGCGAAAAAAAAAAAAAGAAAAGAAATAAAAAGCGCGATAAAAGCCAATATTTAATCGAGATATTACACGCACGCATACACACAAGAAAATGTTTTTAATCATGCACACACACACACACGCATATCTATCTCTTGCTCCCTTGCCTTGCTGTTCTTTTTATTCACTCGCACTGGCAGCGTAATGCACTTTGAAATACAGTTACGTGCACACGCACACACACACACACACACACGCATGTAAAAATAGGAAATCCTTCCAAGAGGTCACGAGTTGAATTGAAGTTGTTTATCGATACTTTGCGCATGGAATGAGTAAAAAGCAAACGTACAACTTTGCTGCACTTGCCCATATTTGAGTGCGTGTGTATTTATATTTGTATTGGTATTGGCCCACCTTATTTATAAAAAGCCGCCGTCGTTTGCCTTAAAAAACAAAAATGACAAATCAACAGCCATAACTCAAATTGTACAGTTGTAAGGTAATGAGCACGTAGCCTACGTATGTGTGTGTGCGTGTGTGTGTGTGTTTACGAGCGTGCTTACGTGTGTGTGTGTACTTGTGAGTTGGAGAAGCCTCATAGAGCTCACTTGAGCGTTTGTTAAAACAAAAAAAAAAAACAAAAAAATTACATTAGCCCCGAAACAGGTTTTCCATAAGCGAAGAAGTAAAAAGCAACACACAATTAAAATTTGAAGTTTTCACTGTGTGTGCCTCATTTAATGCTGCCCTGCTTAATTGAATTTGAGCAACGGCAATTGCACAACTCCCCAAGAAGCCGCGCCCGCTTTCCCGCTAATCAAATCAATGTGATGAACTCACTTCCAACACGATCACACTTGCACATACGTACATATGTATATATGTATGCATGTGTACATTAGTACATGGCATGCAATCATAATTGCAAAGCTGCTCCGAGCTGAGTTCAAAACCTACCCCATTTAGTGGGCTTGCTGAATGCGACCTGCCTTCCCCCCTTCGCCCGAGCAAGCGACTCGTTCTCGCTCGCTCTTTCCCTCAGCGGTACACAGATACGCGCTCTCCCATATTTATTTTCCGCTCTCTCGCCTTGTGTGTGTTTGTTTGTTTGTTGGTTGTTGTTTTCGCTCTGTTTTCGTTAGGCGCTGCTCTCACTCGCTCGCTCGCTCGCTCTCTCACACGTCTCTCAGTGTCGGCGAGTTTTAAGCTTCGTTTTCGTTATAATCTGAAAAATATTACGTAATAGATAATAGAGCTGCGTGAATAGAAACGAATATCAATGCGAATGTGTGTTAAGCGGCTCATACGTTTGTGTATGTAAATAAAGTTGTGTGCTATATTCTATTGTTTTTTGTCTGTTTTTTGTTGGTTTTTTTTTCTTTTCTTTTTGAATACATTGTTGCAAAATTAGCTCATGCCCATGGAGCGCACAAATTAAATCAACAAGGCAGCAACAAAAAACAAGTGCAATTTTTAATGTGTTAAAAAAAAAAAAGAAACATAATTGCCTCAACGACTGACGTGTGTGGGTGTGTGAGAGTGTGTGTGCCTGTATAGCGTGAAGGGAATGACCTGCACAGCTTGGAATAAAGGTCAAAAAGCACTTGCATAGCTGTTAGTTTGTTTGTGTATCTGTGTGTGTGTACAACAGTTCCCATCGGTGTATACAGATAAAAAAAAAAAGAAATAGAAGAAAGGTGCCGAGGTTTAAATACCCTTGCAGATATATTAAAAAAGTGTGCTAAAAAAAATAAAAATTATTTGAAACGATTTTTCCTGCAGGAGGCTGAATTATACAGTAATTCAGGGATATTTTGAAAAAAAAAAAAAAAACGCGCACCTGGCTATAACGACTCAATTAGGGGCATGTTATCAGAAATGTTTATAATTCTTTTAGGCTTTTATCTTTTAATAATTATGTATTTGTGAACTGTTCAAAATAAAAAATGTTCCGTAAAAGAATGTATATACTTTATAGACTCCAAGATGCGTCAGCTCGTGACAAATTTATAATGTCTGCTGGGGTATAAAAGGGTATAAAAACACACACAGGCATAGCTCTTTCTTTTTTTTTTTTTCTGGTCATTCCGATAGTTTGTGAATTGAATTTCCTGCAATTTCACCACCACGCGATTTAAATCAGTGCGCCAGCCCCACCCCCCGGCCGACCCCCCAACGTCCACTGTGGGAATGGGAATGAAAATGAGAATGGCATTGCGGATGGGGCGTGATGTAATCGCGTTAACTATAAAGCCGAAATAATAAATAGACAAACGCTCACAAGCACACACACACACACACACACACATACATGCATACATATATGTGTGTACAGTGAGCGACAATTGTGATCGGACTTGGATGCCAGTTGACCCAGGCGACCCGCGGGCCACTCAATGTGACGCCATTGTGTCTTATGAATCATCACAAAAGTTCTGCGGGCGGGGCTGGGCCCGGGCCTGTGCTTGGGGTAGGCGTCGGCGTTGTAAACACCGCCCACCCAGGCGTAAATAAATATTTACACGGCGAGATTTTCCCTGAAAACTTTAACAAAAAAGGTTTTGTTTAAGTAGCCGTAAAGAAATGAAAACAAACTTTTATCTAAATTTAAATTCATGTTAATGCCCGATATGAATCAGAATTATTATAATAAGCAACAAATCTCAAGTAAATTATTTGAAAAAATTCCACAAATATACACAACGTATTTTATTGGTACAAAAAAAAAAAAAAATCAAAGTGCTTTGGTAAGGAGTGGCCGACTAGAAGATACTGATAAGCTGCGGAATATGTTCATAAACCATGTCTGAAAATGTATAATTAGCAAATGGGGCGGAATATAAAAAAAAAGAAAAAAGAAATAAATTATAATAAAATAATAAATGTCGAAAAAAATTATAAATAGAAAAAATGATAAACTTCTTGTGCCTATAGTAAAGATATATTCCTTTATACCATAAATAAATTTCAAATATCAAGTCGACTCAAATAATAATAATAACCAAATAATAAAATTCAAAACCAATAATTGGAAATACAAATAATGAGAAAGTTGCTTTTTGGGTGTGGTGTAGAAGAACATATATTTCAAATTTCAAGTCAACTCAGTAATATATGTATATACTTTAGGAGGTTTTTTTTTTTTTTTTTTGTTACATTTGCACAAAACTAATATACCCAAAATAATTATACAGGGTATACAAAGTATGTCATATCTACATAACTTAACATTTAATGGGTTGTTTTAAAAATAAATGAAAAAACTTATTACCACGAAAGTTTTTCTTAACGTATAGTAAAACAATTATAGTTTGTTTTATAATTCGTTATTTTACATAATATTTACAAGCTATTTGGGAATTTTAGGCAGGCAGACGAAAACCAGTCCCATTTTCGGTCACGTCACGTGTCGCTAATTGCCTGCTAATTTCTTAAATTGCAAGTTTCAACAGCTTTCAGCTTGTGCCCTAAAAATAGAGCTAAAAATATGTTCAATAAACAAACCGGGAAAAACAAAATACGTGTTTTGACTTTTTTTAAATTTAAGAATGTTTTACGGAGTTTGTAATTGCAAAAATTATAATCCTTTTTCTGCATTTAATCTTTGTTCTTGCAGTTATTCTTTGAGGTTTATTTTCGGTTCGGAATTGGGGATACAAAATTGAATTCTTTGCGGTGAGAATTGTGGACAATTTACAAGTGAGCTGACAAAATGACGACGGACATTTCAATTGTTCGATGGGACCCCAGCCAGGGTCCAGGCAACGAATATATCGATGAATACGAATACGATGGCGGCAATTCCAGTTCGCGGCTGTTCGAGCGATCCCGCATCAAGGCGCTGGCCGAGGAGCGCGAGAGCGTACAGAAGAAGACGTTCACCAAGTGGGTGAACTCGCATCTATGCCGGGTCAACTGTCGCATCGGCGATCTCTACGTGGACATGCGGGATGGCAAGCATTTAATTAAGCTCCTGGAGGTGCTGTCCGGCGAGCGCCTGCCCAAGCCCACCAAGGGCAAGATGCGTATACACTGCCTCGAGAATGTGGACAAGGCGCTGCAGTTTCTGCGCGAACAGCGCGTCCATCTCGAGAATATTGGCTCCCACGATATTGTCGACGGCAATGCCTCACTCAATCTCGGCCTCATCTGGACGATTATCTTGCGCTTCCAAGTAAGTTTGTTTCCTTACTTAAACCCGCAAGAAAATGTTAGTTAACAGCAAATGTTAGTGAGAGTCAACAGCAAATGTTAGTGAACAGAAAAGCAGAATGTTAGTAGCATTGGAGTTAACAGAGATGCAATCGTGAGTTAACAGGTTAAAATAACATTGAAACACATGTTATTGAAAGAAATTAAAAAATATTTTAAAAAAATGTTACTTGAATGTGAGTTAACATAAACACAAACGTTAGTTAGCAGTTTAAAAAAACATTCAAACCTTGCATAACAAAAATGTTAGTTAACAGAAGAGGCAAATGTTATTATAACATTATTAGGAAAATGTTATTAGCAGTAAATTGCAGTTAACATAAGCAAAACGTTAGTTAACAGTTTAAAATAACATTCAAGGCTAAAAGATGAGACAAATGTTAAGAAAAAAGCATAAAAACAGTTTAAAAGGAATAAAGTTTCTTATGTTTAGTTTTTGTTAGTCCCGACTTTGACCCTAAACTAGATTTAGATAGAGATTTCGATTTCGATTTCGATTTAGATCTGGAAACAGTTTCTCCATCCTAACCCTTTCTGTCAATTTGTGAATATTTGCGTATTGCGCCCACGATTAGATACAAGATATCACCATCGAGGAGGTGGACAACAAGGAGACAAAGTCCGCGAAGGACGCGCTGCTGCTGTGGTGCCAGATGAAGACCGCTGGCTACCACAACGTGAACGTGCGCAACTTCACGACATCGTGGCGGGATGGACTGGCCTTCAATGCGATCATACACAAACACCGTCCAGATCTAGTGCAATTCGAGAAGCTGTCGAAGACCAACGCCATACACAATCTGAACAATGCATTCGATGTGGCCGAGGACAAGCTGGGCCTGGCCAAGCTGCTCGACGCGGAGGATGTGTTCGTCGAGCATCCCGACGAGAAGTCGATCATCACGTATGTGGTCACGTACTATCACTACTTCAGCAAGCTGAAGCAGGAGACCGTCCAGGGCAAGCGCATCGGCAAGGTCGTCGGCATCGCCATGGAGAACGACAAGATGATCCACGACTACGAGCACTTCACCAGCGATCTCCTCAAGTGGATCGAGACGACGATACAGTCGCTCGGCGAGCGCGAATTCGAGAACTCTCTCGTCGGCGTTCAAGGTCAGCTGGCGCAATTCTCCAACTATCGGACCATCGAGAAGCCGCCCAAGTTCGTGGAGAAGGGCAACCTGGAGGTGTTGCTCTTCACGCTCCAGTCGAAGATGCGGGCCAACAACCAGAAACCCTACACGCCCAAGGAGGGCAAAATGATATCGGACATCAACAAGGCCTGGGAACGGCTAGAAAAAGCCGAGCACGAACGTGAGCTGGCGCTGCGCGAGGAGCTCATCCGCCAGGAGAAACTGGAGCAGCTGGCGGCGCGTTTCGATCGCAAGGCGAGCATGCGCGAAACGTGGCTATCGGAGAACCAGCGTCTGGTTAGCCAGGACAACTTTGGCTTCGATCTGGCCGCCGTCGAGGCGGCTGCCAAGAAGCACGAGGCCATCGAAACGGACATCTTTGCGTACGAGGAGCGCGTCCAGGCGGTGGTCGCCGTTTGCGATGAGCTCGAATCGGAGCGGTATCATGACGTCAAGCGCATCCTGTTGCGCAAGGATAACGTGATGCGACTGTGGACGTATCTGCTGGAGCTGCTGCGCGCCCGTCGCATGCGCCTGGAGATCTCACTGCAGCTGCAGCAGAACTTCCAGGAGATGCTCTACATACTCGACAACATGGAGGAGATCAAGCAGCTGCTCATGACCGACGACTACGGCAAGCATCTGATGGGCGTCGAGGATCTGCTCCAGAAGCACTCGCTGGTCGAGGCCGACATCAACATACTGGGCGAGCGGGTCAAGGTCGTCGTGCAGAACTCGCAAAAGTTCCTCAGCGACGATCCCGAATCGTACAAGCCGTGCGATCCCGAGATCATTGTCAGCCGCGTCCAACAGCTGGAGGATGCGTACGCGGAGCTCGTCCGCTTGGCCGTCGAGCGGCGCAGCCGGCTCGAGGAGAGCCGCAAGCTGTGGCAGTTCTATTGGGACACCGCCGACGAGGAGAACTGGATCAAGGAGAAGGAGCAGATTGTGTCCACCGACGAGATCGGTCACGATCTGACCACCGTCAATCTGCTGCTGAGCAAGCACAAGGCCCTCGAATCGGAGATCACCTCGCACGATCCCCAGCTGCAGAATGTGGCCAAGGTCGGTGCCGAGCTGATCACCGAGGGTCACTTTGGCGCCGATCGCATCAAGGATCGCCTCAAAGAGATCCTCTCCAAGTGGGATCACCTGCTCGATCTGACCAAATACCGGCGCCAGCGTCTCGAGAATGCCGTCGAATACTTCCAGCTGTTTGCCGACGCCGACGACGTGGACAACTGGATGCTGGACACGCTGCGCATCGTCTCCAGCGAGGATGTCGGCCGCGACGAGGCCAACGTCCAGTCGCTGCTCAAGAAGCACAAGGACGTCGCCGACGAGCTGAAGAACTACGCCGAGGTCATCGATGCCCTGCACAAACAGGCCGAGACCCTCAAGCTGAACGAGCCGGAGAAGGCGAACGTGGACAAGCGCCTGGAGGCGATCGATACGCGCTACAAGGAGCTGACCGAGCTGGCCAAGCTGCGCAAGCAGCGACTCCTCGACGCCCTCAGCCTGTACAAGCTGATGTCCGAGGCGGACGGCGTCGAGCAATGGATCAAGGAGAAGACCAAAATGCTGGACACCATGGTGCCCGGCAAGGATATCGAGGATGTGGAGATAATGAAGCATCGCTTCGAGGGCTTCGACAAGGAGATGAATGCGAATGCCTCCCGTGTCGCCGTTGTCAATCAGCTGGCCCGCCAGCTGCTCCACGTCGAGCATCCCAATTCGGATGAGATCCTCGACCGACAGAATCACCTCAACCAGGAGTGGTCGACGCTGCGCGAGAAGGCCGAGGCCAAAATGGACGACCTAAAGTCGGCCCATGGCGTCCAGACGTTCTACATTGAGTGCCGCGAGACGATCTCGTGGATTGAGGACAAGAAGCGCATCCTCACCGAAACCGACAGCCTGGAGATGGATCTGACCGGTGTGATGACGCTGCAGCGTCGCCTGAGCGGCATGGATCGCGATCTGGCCGCCATACAGGCGAAGCTGTCGAGCCTGGGCCGCGAGGCGGACAGCATTGAGGTGGAGCATCCGGAGGAGGCGCAGCTAATCCGCGATCGCATCGCCAAAATCGAACTCATCTGGGAGCAGCTGACACAGATGCTAAAGGAGCGCGACTCCAAGCTGGAGGAGGCCGGCGATTTGCATCGCTTCCTGCGCGATCTCGATCACTTCCAGACGTGGCTGACCAAGACCCAAACGGATGTTGCCTCCGAGGATACGCCCACCTCGCTGCCCGAGGCCGAGAAGCTGCTCAACCAGCACCAGTCCATACGCGAGGAGATCGACAACTATACCGAGGACTACAAATCGATGATGGAATACGGCGAACGTCTGACCTCCGAGGGCAACACCTCCGAGGATCCGCAGTACATGTTCCTGCGCGAGCGCCTTAACGCCCTCAAGGACGGCTGGGAGGAGCTGCATCAGATGTGGGAGAATCGCCAGGTGCTTCTATCCCAGAGTCTCGACCAGCAGCTGTTCAATCGCGATGCCCGCCAGACGGAGGTGCTGCTCAGCCAGCAGGAGCACTTCCTCAGCAAGGACGACACGCCCGTTAATCTGGAGCAGGCCGAGAATCAGCTGAAACGGCACGAGGCCTTCCTCACCACCATGGAGGCGAACGATGACAAGATCAATACGCTGTTGCAGGTGGCCGACACTCTCGTGGAGAAGGAGCACTTCGATGCGGACAAGATCGGCAAGCGGGCGGAGAACATAACCGGACGACGTGACGATAATCGCCAGCGGGCGCTGGATCAGCACGAGAAGCTGAAGAACCAGGTGAAGCTGCACGAGTTCCTGCAGGATCTCGAGGAGCTGGCCGAATGGGTGCAGGAGAAGTATGTGACATCCCAGGACGAGACTTATCGCAGCGCCAAGACCATTCACTCCAAGTGGACGCGGCATCAGGCCTTCGAGGCGGAGATCGCCGCCAACAAGGAGCGCCTGTACGAGGCGGAAAAGTCCGCCCAGGAGCTGTCCAAGGAGAAGCCCGAATTCAAGGACGTGATCGAACCGAAACTGAAGGAGCTGGCCAAACAGTTCGACGACCTCGAGGTGCACACGAAAGAGAAGGGCGCCCTGCTCTTCGACGCCAACCGGGAGGTGCTCGTCCAGCAGACCTGCGACGACATCGACTCCTACATCACCGATCTGGAGAAACAGATCGTCAGCGGCGACACCGCCAACGATCTCACCTCGGTCAACATACTCATGCAGAAGCAGCAGGTGATCCAGACCCAGATGGCGGTCAAGGCCCGCCAGGTGGAGGAGATCGACAAGCAGACCGAATATCTGCAGAAGACGGTGCCCGAGGAGAAAATCGAACCGATTGTCGTCAAAAAGACGGCGGTCCTCGAGCGCTTCGAGAAGATCAAGGCGCCGCTGCTGGAGCGCCAGAAGCAGCTGGAGAAGAAGAAGGAGGCCTTCCAGTTCTGTCGCGATGTCGAGGACGAGAAGCTCTGGATCGATGAGAAGCTGCCGGTGGCCAATTCCGCCGACTACGGCAACTCCCTGTTCAACGTCCACGTCCTCAAGAAGAAGAACCAATCGCTGGCCACCGAAATTGACAACCACGAGCCGCGCATCAATGCGATCTGCAACAATGGCCGCAAACTGATCGACGAGGGACACGAGGACGCCAAGAAATTTGAGGCGCTGATCAGCGATCTGACCGCCAAATGGCAGGAGCTGAAGGACGCCATCGAGAACCGGAAGCGCCATCTGCTCGAATCGGAGAAGGTGCAGCAGTATTTCTTCGATGCCCAGGAGGCCGAGTCCTGGATGAGCGAACAGGAGCTCTACATGATGGTCGAGGATCGCGGCAAGGACGAGATCAGCGCCCAGAATCTAATGAAAAAGCACGAAAATCTGGAGCAATCGGTCGAGGACTATGCGAACACCATCCGCCAGCTGGGCGAGGTGGCGCGCCAGTTCAGCAGCGACGATGTGTCCAGCGGCGACGCCGTCGCCGTCAAGCAATCCCAGCTGGACAAGCTCTATGCCGGACTCAAGGATCTGGCCGGTGAGCGGCGAGCCCGCCTCAACGAGGCCCTCCAGCTGTTCATGCTCAGCCGCGAGGTGGACGATCTCGAACAGTGGATCACCGATCGGGAGGTGGTCGCCGGCTCCCAGGAACTGGGCCAGGACTATGATCATGTCACGCTGCTGTCGGAGCGCTTCAATGAGTTTGCCCGCGACACGGAGGCCGTCGGCGGCGAGCGGGTGGCCAAGGTGAATGGCATTGCCGACAATCTGATCCAGGCCGGGCACTCGGACTCGGCGACCATTGCCGAGTGGAAGGACAATCTGAACGAATCGTGGCAGGACCTGCTCGAGCTAATCGAGACGCGCACCCAAATGCTGGCCGCCTCGCGGGAACTGCACAAATTCTTCCACGACTGCAAGGACGTCCTCGGACGCATTTTGGAGAAGCAGCACGGCGTCTCCGATGAGCTGGGCCGCGACGCGGGCAGCGTCTCGACGCTGCAGCGCAAGCATCACAATTTCCTGCAGGATCTGACGACGCTGTACTCGCAGGTGCAGCAGATACAGGACGAGTCCGCCAAGCTGCAGGACGCCTATGCCGGCGACAAGGCCAAGGAGATCACCAATCGCGAACAGGAGGTCCTCCACGCCTGGGACAATCTACAAGCAATGTGCGATGCACGCAAACAGAAGCTGGCCGACACCGGAGATCTGTTCCGGTTCTTCAATATGGTGCGCATACTCACCATCTGGATGGAGGATCTGGTGCGCCAGATGAACACATCGGAGAAGCCGCGCGACGTCTCCGGCGTCGAGCTGCTGATGAACAACCATCAGAGTCTAAAGGCCGAGATCGATACGCGCGAGGATAACTTCAGTGCGTGCATATCCCTCGGCAAGGAGCTGCTCATGCGCAACCATTACGCCTCCGCGGACATCAAGGATCGCCTCAAGCAGCTGCACAACAGCCGCAACGCCCTGCTCCTGCGCTGGGAGGAGCGATGGGAGAACCTGCAGCTAAGTAAGTACAATCCTCAATTCATATTTAACTCGAAAGTAATCCTATCTTGTTGGCAGTCCTGGAGGTCTATCAATTTGCCCGAGATGCTGCCGTCGCCGAGGCTTGGCTGATTGCCCAGGAGCCGTACCTGCTGTCCTCCGAGCTGGGACACACCATCGACGAGGTCGAGAATCTGATTAAGAAGCACGAGGCATTCGAGAAATCCGCCGCCGCACAGGAGGAGCGCTTCAGCGCACTTGAGCGTTTGACAACGGTAAGACGAACCCCATTCAATTCGAGGGGGAAATCCCAACTAATGTTCTCTTTGTGTGCAGTTTGAGCTCAAGGAAATGAAACGGCGCCAGGAGATGGCCGAGGAGGCCGAGCGACAGCGCATCAAGGAGGAACAGGAGGCTAAGGCCGCCTCCGAGGCGGCCGAACTGGCCAAACGGGAGGCCGAGCGACGCGACGATGTCGATGTGGGCATTGCCCACGACGAAGCAGGTAGGATTAGAGGGGAATGCAAATGCCAGCTTATAGCGAAGCACTTTTCAACTCACCTTACTATAAACCTCACCTCTCTCGTTATTCCCCCATATTCCCAATCCAACGAAGCACCTAGAGTTAATCTGAAAAGGGGTTAGCTAACCAACCATCTATCATCTATCATGTACCATCTACCATCTATGATCTATCCTGTTACCAATCGTATGTGCATAACCAACTAAATCTCAACATTCCATCTCATTCACTCATGCCTACTTTCGCCGGATTAACCCAAATCGACTAACCAAACTAATTAACCAAAGCCGCCGCAGACACAGCCGTCGACGTTGAGCGTGTTGTCGAGACCCAAACAGGTACACAACTCTCGGCCCGAGTCGTTGTTAACTATCATACTCTCTCTCTCTCTCTCTCTCTCTCTCTCTCTCTCTTTTAACTGTATCAATTTTCATCTGTGTTTAAATATTTGTATTCATATTTGTTCGAGTCTTTTATGCCGTTTTTTGGCCAGTCATTTAATCGTCGCTTCTTCTGTAGAACGTGGCGCCACACCAGCTGCTGGAGATGGTCAGGAGGGTTACGTGACACGAAAGCATGAGTGGGAGTCGGCCACCAAGAAGGCATCCAACAGATCTTGGGATAAGGTAAGTGCGCTTTCATTGATTCAAAAGCAATTGGACTTTTTGGTAAATGAGCTTGAAAACGATTGTCGAAAAACTACAGTTAACAGTTTTCCCCCTATTTTCGGATTGCGTGCGTGGATTTTTGAAAATAGATGGAATAACATTATTTTTTTCTTAAGTAACCTTTTGAAATGAGTTTAAAGTCGATAGGACAAAAAAGAAAATTAGAAAATTCATGCCAATTTTTCGACTAGGATGAAACCGCGCTTTTTCCGATCGTGGGGGGTGAATTCAAAAAAATTTTTTTTTTAATGCATTTATTTTTCCGGAAGAAAATCCAATTATTGTCTAAACAAACGTCGGCTAAGGGTGGATTTTTAAAATATACCTAAATTGGAATAGATAAAAATTTAGCTATAGTTTACATAAGCATTTCTTGCTATTTTTTCACCCACCATGGTGAATATTCCAATACATTTTCACACAGATAATTAAAAATAAGTTTAAAACGAATTAAATAAAAAATATAATAGATAAAGATTTTATTGGACAGTTTTTTAGTACAGCGCAAAAAATATGTATTACATACTATGTGAATAATATTTCGGCAATCAATTTAATTTGAATTTTATATTTCAATTTGTATATTAATTGTATTTGCCCTCGCTTTCGCAGGTTTATATGGCCGCACGAGCCGGACGCGTTTCGTTCTTCAAAGATCAGAAGGGTTACAAGAGTAATCCCGAATTGACCTTCCGCGGCGAGCCCAGCTACGATCTGCAGGGCGCTGCCATCGAAATTGCCAGTGATTACACCAAGAAGAAGCACGTGCTGCGAGTGAAGTAAGTGTTAAATGCAAAACACACGAGATTTATATATTTAATGATTATTCTCTCGCTCTCTCCCCTTTTAGGCTCGCCAGTGGCGCTGAGTTCTTGCTGCAAGCCCACGATGACAGCGAAATGTCGCAGTGGGTGTCCGCCCTGAAAGCCCAAAGCGAATCGGCGGCCGTTGCGGCGAGCAGATCCCAGACTTTGCCGGCTACTTCACAAAAGGACGAACCAAAGCGCAGATCGTTTTTTACTTTAAAGAAGAAGTAAATTGAAATATATAAGAGCAGCTAATTAAAAAACAAATAACAGAAAACAAAGCAAAAAAACAACAAAAAATACATATATATTTTTTTCATATATTTAATGCAAAACTTATTTCGTAAAAAAAAAAACAAAAAACAAAAACTCGCCAGAGAAACCAGCAAAACGTAAACGTAAACAATTATTATGCTTATCAAATTTGCACGATAAATACTGCTATTATTGATTAAACGTATGTATCTTATTTATTTAAACAAATACAAAGTAATATAAAGATAAAAAAAAAACCACACAAAAAAAAAAACAACAAAAAACAAAAAATTGAGAACAACTCGTGTATGCATTTCAATGTATTCGATAAATAAACGAATTATTCCTCTAAAGTACACACAAATTGTTGGCATTGAATAAACTGTCCAAAAAGGCGGTCAACTAAGTGGGAGGGGGGTTGATTTATGGCCTCGATGAGGTCATAATAAGTAAAACCTGATTTCGGCCAAGCCAAACAAATGCTAACGCGCCAGCCTGGCAGCATACAGTACACACCGCTTATATGCGCCAGCGGAAATGCATTTAATGTATTAGAAGCAACATTTTCATTATTTTCATGAATGCGTTAATCGGTTAATTTCCTATTAAATACAGCAGACACATCAAGCACTGCATTTCAGATGGAATAACATATTATAATAATAATTGCATAAAAGCGGTGTAGACTGCACCCATTTATATATGCAAAAAAAGTTGACCTGATTTTTGGCGCTGGCCCGCGAATGCAATTTTCAAATAAACGTAAACACGGCGCCAGTGTTGCCAGACGCTGCACTACGATACATCGTTGGCGGCACTACAATCGATAAAAGTTGTTTGTGTTGTTTCTTTTTTTCGCGCAAGCAGGTTGGCAGCCTCGCGTGCCGAGCAGAACAACGGCGACTATTAATTGATTAAATTAAAATTACAAATATTTCGCACAACTTGGGCGAATGCAACAGAACGCAACGAACGAAATGAACAATGTGAAGCATAAGTGAACGAAGTGCATAGATAATTTAAAGCAAGTCTCACAGAATTAGTGCAGCAGCAATCGAAAATGCAAATGCAAACGCAAACGAAAACGAAAACGAAAACTACGATTCATTCTAAGCCCACTATTTGTGTGTGTGTTCGTGTGTGTGTGTGTGTGTGTGTATTGGTCTGACGACATTGAGCCTGCAACGGGGCCAACGCACCGCCCACCCGCGCCCACCCACTAAAAAGCAGCTAACCCTAACTCTTCTTCTTCTTCTTCTTCAGCAGAAACAACTGTAAAGCGAGAACCATTTAGCGACAAATTGACAGAGAAAATAAAAACACTTGGACAATAAAAAAAACAAAAACAAAAAAAAAACAACAAAAGTGCCATGTTATTGTTGGTAGCGGCAGCGTTAGCTGGTTTACCGTTGTGTGAACAGTTAGACTAAGGACACACTCGCGCCCACACTCCAACGCACAGACAACAACATGTTCAATCGATTGGGCAACACTGGCACGACGGCCGCGGCAGCTGGCGAAGCGTCTGGTCACACTGGCACTGGCTCTGGCCCTGGCACTGGTAACGGTAATGGCGCCTCCAGCAGCGATCTCTATCTGCGTCCGCTGCCGTATCTGGACGCCAAATGGCTGCGGGCGGATCTCATCGGCTGCCTGCGCAACGGCGGCGAGGGCGCCGTACTGTGGAACCATCTGATCCAGGACTGCGAGCTGGTCTCCTCGCCGACGGCGCCGCTGCTGAACGCACGCGGCCAGCTCGCCTATCTGGGCGACGATGGCAAGCACTATTGTGGCGCCCAGGCGCTCCAGTGCGCCTGCTGCCAGCCGGACTATTGCGGCCCGCTTTCCGGCTGCAATTGCGACGGCTGTCGGCCGCTCGACTCGGACACCGCCATCAAGAAGCTGACCTCGGCGGCGGCACAGCAAGCGGCCGCCGGTCAACAGCACGCAACGGAGCTGACGCTGAGCGGCTGGCTGTGGAGCCAGCCGCCCAATCAGCTGGCCAAGCACGACTGCCAGCGCCAGCTGATCGGGGAGCTGCACGAGCTGGCGCTGCGCGCCGCCGGCAACTGCCTCTCCGCGCAGCAGCTGCGCCAGCAGCTCTTCATCTACGAGCGCTACTTCGTCGCGCTCAAGCGCAACCAGCAACAACAACAGCAACAACAACAACAACAACAACAGCAGCTGCTGCCACACGCGGCTCCGGCTGCAGTACAGCCGGAGGAGTGCCTGCTGCCCGCGCCGCCCGAGCCGGAGAAGCGTCGCCAGCAGCCGCAGCTGCAGCCGCAGCCGCATCTGGAGCCGGAGCATGCTGCTCTGGGACTGGCCCGTGTGGGCACCCGGGCGGCGCTCAACTTTAGCTTTGCGTTCCTGCGCCGCGCCTGGCGCTCCGGCGAGGACATGGAGATGTGCAGCGAGCTGCTGAGCGAGGCGCTCGAATCGCTGCAGGAGCTGCCCGAGGCGACGCTCTTCGAGGCCGCCGCCCAGGTGTCGCCCCTCTGGCTGGAGGTCATGGAGCGCTCCATTAAGTTTCTGCGTCTGGTCGCCCTCGGCGATCCCATGGGCGGACGCTGTCTGGCGCCGCTGACTGACCGGCATACGGCTCTCTGTCTGCTGCTCGAGCTGGGCGTCCAGAAGGGCACACTGGCCGCGACGCTGGAGTGCGTCGTCCTGCTGCTGCTGCTCTGGGAGAAGGACAACGACGGACATGGACACGGGCATGGACACGGCCACGGGCACGGCCACGGGCACGGCAGTGTCAATGGCGACAATCGCGACAATGTGCCCAGAAAGACGGGCGCTCCGCTGCTGCGCATCCTGCAGCGCTATCAGCGCCTGGGCGCCGAGCCCGCCCACGCCAGCAGCGGCGGCTCCGGCGGCGCCAGCGTGGAGCCGACGCCCGTCGCCAGCGCCACGGAGACATTTCTGCGCTTTCTCATGCTGCCCAAGAGCAGCGCCGCCATTGTGGATCTGCGCCGAGCGGCCGTCGTCATCATCTCCCATCTCGATCGGCTCGTCCAGCCGCACATGCCGAATCTCAGCAGCTGCCTGCGGCTGCGTCCCAGCACAACAACAGGAACAGGAACAGGATTAACAACAACAACAACAGGAACAGGAACCACAACAACCACGACGACGTCCGTGTGGGAGCAGCAGAGCGTCTATGCGCTGGGCTGGCCGGCGCTGTCCAAGGAGCAGCAGGGCTTCAATGTGGAGCCGGCGCTCAGCTGGACGAGTGCGTCCATTCAAGAGCCGCCGCCGCCGGCGCCGGCGCTGCTCGTCTGCAAATTTCAACTGAAGCAGATCGCCTGCAGCGATGACGTCGTCCTGCTGCTCAGCCAGGAGGGCAAGCTCTACAACTGGCACATCGCCAAGCCGGAGACGGAGCCCCAGCTGCTCGACTTTGCCGAAATCGCCGGCGAGACGTTCGTCTCCATAGCGGCCCACTGCGAGGGACGCCACTTTCTGGCCGTGGACAGCAATCGTGAGCGATTTCCCTCAATTTTCTCTACACACTTTTATTGTAATCTTCCGCTTTCTCCTTGTCCAGACAACGCCTACTCGTGGGGCGTGGGCGACAGCCGGCGGCTGGGCCACGGCGACTGCCACGCCCGCGAGCTGCCCACCAAGATCGAGACGCTGGTGCGCCTGGTCAGGGCCGTCTACTGCGGCTGCTCGTACAGCGCCGCCATCACGCTGAGCGGCAATCTGTATACGTGGGGCCGCGGCACCTACGGCCGCCTGGGCCACGGCAACTCGGATGATCAGTGTTTGCCCACGATGGTGCTGGCCCTCAAGGATCATCAGGTGACGGACGTGGCGCTCGGCAGCGGCGACGCCCACACGCTCTGCTTGACCAGCGAGGGCCTGGTCTTCGCCTGGGGCGACGGCGACTACGGCAAGCTGGGCAACGGCAGCTGCAACAGCAGCCTGCAGCCGCTGCTCATCGAGTGCCTGCCGCGCGTGCAGCGCGTCTTCGCCGGCGCCCAGTTCTCGCTGGCGCTCAGCGGCGAGGGGCAGCTATTCAGTTGGGGCAAGGCCGCCTGCCTGGGCCACCAGCTCGTCGAGCGCAACGTGCAGGGCTGCAGCGTGCCCCGACTCATAACCGGCCTCCAGGTAAGCGACAGCTCCCACAACCAGGGCTGCAAAATTCAGAATTCCAGAATTCGAACCTCGCTTGGGGCATCCCTAAATCCAGTTGTCGGTTCGAACCTTGTTTCGAATTCAAATTTTTAAGATACAATTTTATTTCAAATTATTTACAAATCAATCTTATATTATTAATATTTACAATTTACAATTGGGATATTTTCTATTGGTAATTTAAGTCAAGTTCCTAAGTTTCATTCGTTATCAGTTGTCGGTTCGAACCTGTTATCAGTTGTCGGTTCGAACCTTGCTTCCAATTCAAACATTTTCCAAATTTGTAAGATACAATTTTATTTCAAATTATTTACAAATCTATCTTATATTATTAATATTTACAATTTACAATTGGGATATTTTCTATTGGTAATTTAAGTCAAGTTCCTAAGTTTCATTCGTTATCAGTTGTCGGTTCGAACCTTCTCCAAGAAAAATTTTTTTTTTACCTCAAATTGAAATTCATTTTAAAATTTAATTTAAAATGTACTACATATCATTCATGATTTAAATCTGTTTTGAAGCCTAAACCCTGTTGGTTCGAACCTTGCTTCGAATTCAAACTCTCCAAATTTTAAAGAAACAATTTAATTTGAAAAGCTTTACAAATATTAATTCTTCTATTAATATTGCAAATTCAAAAGTGATATAATTTCTATTGATAATTTATATCAATATTCCAAGTTTTATGCGTTTAAAAAGTTTTTTTTTATGAACCAAACAATCGAGCTCCAAAGTTTTATTAATTGAATACGATTTTGAAAATGGATCAAAAGTTTTTTTTTATAATTGGTGCGGTTTACTGTTTGAACCTGATTCGATTAGTGATCACATTCGGTTCGTGAACCTGGTTTTCCGTATGCTTGAAACCCGCTGTCAGTTCGAACGTCGGTTCGTCGCATTTTTCTTTTTTCCAATGAAGTCATTTTATTTAAAATTTATAACAAATCAATTATTACTTTGTTTTTGATATTGAAATTAATTATATATATTGAAATAAATCATTTGTAAAATTTGTATTAATTTGTTGAGTAAGTTGGGTTCGGTTCGGATTTGCCCTTAATTATTTATTTATACATTTTTATTTATTTTTTTTAAACTTTTTTTTTTTGAGGTTTTCTTTTTTTTTGGGGAAAGACAAAGTAGAACTCAGGGCTCGAACCGGTTCACTTCATAAACGCCTTTATTTTCACTTAAATTATATATATATATATATATATATTGATATTTCCCTTTGTTTACAGCACAAACGCATTGTGGACGTGGCGGTGGGCGTGGCGCATTGCCTCGCCCTGAGCAGCAGCGGGGAGATCTTCGGCTGGGGCCGCAACGACAATCAGCAGATCTGTCCCGCGTCCGTCTGCAGCGAGCCGCTGCTGCGGCAGCCCATCCTGGTCACGCTGCCGACGCTGCCCGCCAGCGGAATGGCCTGCACGGCCGTCCAGAGCCTCATCTGGACGCAGAGCACGCGCCAGGGTGTGCCGCTGCGCGCGCCCTTCGTCATCGATCTCGGCGAGCCGACGTTCCGGCTGCTGGACCAGCTGCTGGGCATGTGCAGCGCCAGCGCCGCGCAGGACAACCGCCAGACGCCCAACCAGGAGTCCGAGTGCATTGCGGTCGCCTGCCTCAACCTGGTGCGCCTCCAGCTGCTCGCCCTCATCGCCAACGGCGTCGAGCCGCGCCACGTCGGCCTCGCCAGCGGCGGCCGGCTCCTCAGCAGCCTCAAGACGCGCATCCTCGGCCTGGCCGGCGGCAGCCAAGTGCTCCGCACCATTCAAATAGCCGCTCAGCAGGCGCTCCAGGTAGGTGCTCCCTCAGCTCCCTCAGCTGAAAATAGCTAAACAAAATATCTTGTTAATTTCCACAAATTCAGTTGCATTTTTTATACTCGTTTACGGAGCGAAAAGGGTATATTGGGTTTGTGCAATGTCCGTCTTGCTGTCCGTTTATTGAAGCTTGAGTCTTGAAACTTGGAATAAAGTGTTCTAGAGTTTTGGCTATGCCCACTAGGGGCGTGGCAATTCAATAAAATCAATATATATCCCTCAATTTTAAAGCTAGATGCATAAATTTTTTGCAGACATATTGCTGATGATCTCCTCTAAGGATGAAGAAAAAGTTTATTTGGCACGCCCACTTGGGGGCGGGTAAACCGCGAAAATTCATATCTTCCACAATTTTGGAGCTAGAGTCACAAAATATAATATATATATATATATATATATATGTATAGATTATCCTATGCTTAGGTATAGAATAATCTACTATAGTTGACGGACGGACATGTCTTTAATACATAATAAATCAACTAAGCTTGTCGTTGATGAAGAATACATATATGTATGTAGTTAATGGGTCGCAGATGCTTCCTTCTGCCTATTGCATGCACTTGCCCAAAACCGATATGCTCTTTTTATCAATTTGCAATGGGCTTAAAATTATAAAATTTTTTTTATGTAAATATTTATTTAATAAATTGCATTAATTAATTATTTCAATTAGTTAAAAAATTTAATCTATACATTTAAATATTTACAAAATAATTATTTGCATTATTTAATAAATTGTATTATTTAATTATTTCAATTAGTTAAAAAATGTAATTTATACATTTAAATATTTACAAAATAATTATTTGCATTATTTAATTATTTAAATTATTTAATTATTTGAATAATTTAATTATTTCAATTAAATAATTATTTCAGTTCACACAAAAGAATTATAAAATATAATTTATATGATTATTTAATTACCAATTCGAATTATTTAATTACTATAATTAATTTGTACCATTGCAGGACGGCTGGAGCGTGCTGTTGCCGACGGCCGCGGAGCGGGCGCAGACGCTGACGGCGCTGCTGCCGTCGGAGCCGGGCCAGGCGTGCTCGGCGGGCCATCGCTTCATGACAGATCTGCTGGTCAGCTCGCTGATGGCGGAGGGCGGCCTGGAGACGGCGCTGCAGCATGCGATACGCCTGGAGAGCAGCTCCTGCTCGACGGACTGCTCCGACGGCGCCCATCTGCCGCTGCTGCAGCTGATCACGCGGCTGCTGGGCAACAATGCGTCGCTCACCCAGAGCCGGCTCTCGCTGGCGCTGCTGGCCAAGCAGCAGCAGCAGCAGCACCAGCTGCCCGCCGAGGTGGAGCCGCAGCAGGCGCACCACCATCACCACCAGCACCACCAGCACCACCATCACCATCACCAGCCCAGCACCAGTCCCAGTCTGTGTTTGCTGCACCGCTTCCAGCGGCTGCTCTTGGCGCACATCCATCAGGCCGGCGCCGATGAGGACACCGCCGGCGCGGAGGCGCTGCTCGCCCAATACCTGCACAGCCTGATCCCCGCCTGCGTCGGCACGCTGCAGCAGGCGCACGAGCTGGCGCTCCAGTGTCGCGACCCCGGCGAATTGGGCGCGACGGCTGCGCATCCGCTGGGCGCGGCACTGAGCCGGGTGCTCCAGGCGGACATCTCGGACGCGCTGCTGCACGAGCTGCTCGTCGGCCTCGTGCTGCTCAAGCGCGACCGGCCCCAGTGCCTGGCCAGCCTGCGCTGGGCGCGCCTCTGCCTGCCCCTGCTGCGCGTCCTCGACCGCCTCAATCGGGCGCTCGGCGAGGGCGAACTGCGCGACGGCGACGACATGGGCTGGCCGGGCATCATCTGTCGCGGCGGCCCAAAGGGCGCCGCCCCGCCCCCCGCCGCCGATCCCGAAACGCACTACGTCCGGCGCGCCGACATGGACAATCTCCTGCTCGACGGCAGCCGCTGCATCATTCTCGCCGGCTACGTCTGCGACCTCGCCGGCTACACGTAAGTCTGCGCTGCCTGCAGCCTCTTTATACCATGGGCAATTTCACCTGTTTTTCGGACATTCATTTATAACCGTAATGTCCATCCGTCTGTCCGTCTATTGAAGCTAAATACTGGACACTTGCTAGATATACTCGTGCATACCCGCGTCTGATAAAGTGTTACGATTTTTTGGATATGCCCACTGGGGGCGTGGCAAATCGATTAAATTTAAATAACTCCCTCAGTTTAAAAGCTAGATACATCAACTTTTTGCAGACAAATTACTGACGACCTCCTCTAAAGATCGCACATACCATTTGTTGGCAACGCCCACTGGAAGCGTGGCAAATTGATAATATATATATTTATTTTCAAATATATATATTTATTTCCCACAATTTTCGAGCTAGTTTCACCAAATTTTGCCAGACAATTTTCTAATGAGCTGCTTTAAAGATTGAGCCGAAAGATTTCATGCACACTCAAACTCTCACAAGTTGCGAAAATTTATATTTTTGCAAAATAATCATAATTAAGACAGTTTTCGACTGTTGTAAGCTATTATAATTCTGTGAACAAGTATTGCGCAGTTGGTTACATGCGACTGCAGCGTTCTTACTTGTTTTTTCTTTATATCTTGCTCCGTTTCATTGATATCGATAAATATCGATTTGTTGTCCCGGTTTTTTGTTGCGAAAATTTATATTTTTTCAAAATAATCATAATTAAGACAGTTTTCGACTGTTGTAAGCTATTATAATTCTGTGAACAATTAATATCGATAAATATCGATTTGTTGTCCCGGTTTTTTGAGTGTATCTCAGAAACTATACGAGCTAGAGCCACCAAATTTGGTCTGGTATGTTCTCGAAAAGCATACGCAGTTGAGGTATATTTCATTTTTTGGATACCTTTCCCCACTTGCCCCAAAATTGAAAAAAACGCAATAGAAGTAGCACAGCTTTGGGCTTTGGTTTGTACATAGATTTAAATGCTCCGTTTGATTTCTGAAAATTTCATAAAGATCATACGATTAATAAGAGTTATAAGAAGGTAGTCAAAAAGTAATTTTCTATAGGGGGGGCTAAAAGTTTTATTTAAAGCATTTTTTGATTGAAAATGTATTTTCGTATTTCGTATTGCAGCTGCGAATCGGAGAACTTGCGCGCTCTGCTCGAGCTGGGCCTGGGCAAGGACCTGAGCGCGGAGCTGAGCACGCCGTCGCACCGCAGCGCCATGGAGCAGCTGCTGCAGCAGCACAAGCTGGGCAAGTACCTGGCCACCCAGGGCGCCAACGAGGAGAAGGTGAGAGATCAGAGATCGGAGATCGACGATCAGAGTTGACAACTAACCGAATTGATTTCTTGGTCTAGGCTGCCGCGCCGGCTGCCACGCGCCTCACGCACTTCAGCTCGGAGTGTGCGCTGGCCCAGCTGCTTGGACTGGTGGCCAATCTGATGTGCAGCGGACCCAGTCTGCAGCCGGCGGAGCTGCAGTGCCGCCAGCTGGACAAATCGTCGCTGCTCAGCGGCGGCCTGCTGCTGCTCCAGCCCAGCAATCCCTTCGACGAGGAGAAGGGCGAGGCGCGCAGCAGCCACAGCACGGCGGGCAATACGCCCACCGAGGCACCGCTGCCGCCGCCGCCCAGCGCTCAGCTCCAAAATCGCGTGGACAGTTTTATAGCCAGCCTGGCGGAGGCGAGATTGGGTGAACCGCTGGTCGCCGCCTGGCTGGCGCACACGGAACGCTACTGCAAGGCGCACAATTTGATGTGGCATCAGGAGTTCGCCACCGAGCATCCCGTGCAGGAGCTGGAGCGCCTGCTGAGCGCCGTTTTGTTGCGACATCAGTGCCTGGGCGGACTCGTGCTCAGCGCGCTGGAGGCGACGCCGCCGCCGCCGCCGCCAGGCGAACAACAGCAACAACAGCAGCAGCAACAGCAACAGCAGCAGCAGCAGCAATTGTTGCTGCCCCGCCAGCTGGGCGAGATCATACGGCTGGTGCACCAGGCCAAGTGGTCGGTGGTGCGCACGCGCCAACAGCTCAATCGCAGCTACAAAGAGGTCTGCGCCCCGATACTCGAGCGCCTGCGCTTTCTCCTGTACGAGGTGCGCCCGGCCATCAGTCCGCAGCAGCGCGGCCTGCGCCGGCTGCCCATTCTACAGCGATTGCCGCGCTTCCGGCTGCTCGTGCGGCGCCTGCTGCAGGAGCTGCGGGCGGCCAAACAGCAGCAGCAGCAGCAACAGCAGCCGGCGGCCAAGCCCGAGGATCTGCTCAATGCCAGCATACAACAACAGCAACAACAGCAACAACAACAACAACAGCAACAACAGCAACAGCAGCAACAATCTCCGCCAGAGCTGCTCATCTACGAGCAGCCGGAGCTGGAGAAGAAGCCCAAGCAGCAGCGCCAGCTGGACGAGGAGGAGTCGCTGCTGCTGCGCCGTCTCAACGAGCGTTCGCAGCTGCACACGGCTATCGAACTGGACGCCGTGCTGCTGCAGGACATTGTCGACTTTGCGCTGCAGGACAGCTGCGACGTGGAGACGGTGCGCCGGGCCATGTACTGCCAGATGCAGCGCTTTCAGCTGCGCCTCGCCGGCCTGCAGCTGGTGCAGCAGCTGCTCGAGCTGCACGGCCTGCTCGACGCCGGCCAGTACAGCCTGCTCAACGGGTATTTGGGGCTGCACCTGAAGGCCAGCGCCGGCGTGGCGGCGCCGCAGCACGTGCTCGGCCAGCTGAACATGGTCAGCGCGTACCAGAAGGCGCGCCTGCTGCTCGCCCAGGCGCGCGTCCTCGACTGGGCCGTGCGGGAGCTGCGCCGGCTGGTCAACCAGGAGCAGCAGGGCGCCGCCCGCGGCAAGGACAGCTGCAACCTGAGCACCTATGTGCTGCTCAAGCGTCTGCCGCGCGCCCGCTTTCTGATCAGCGTCTTTGGTCTGCTCGCCAAGGAGCTGGGCGCCAATGAGCTGGGGCTGCTCATCAATTCGGGGCTGCTCGGCACCGTGCTCGGGCTGCTCGCGCAGACCGGCGGCGAGGGCAACGCCCGCGGCGGCAGCTGTGAGCTGAGCGTGCTCTACGAGGACAGCGTCCTCAAGCAGAAGTGCAGCAAGGCGCAGCTCAGCGGACCCGATCTCGCCAAGCTCATGAAGATCGGGACGCGGATTGTGCGCGGCGCCGACTGGAAGTGGGGCGACCAGGACGGCAATCCGCCCGGCGAGGGGCGCATCATCAGCGAGGTGGGCGAGGACGGGTGAGTAGCAAGCGAGGCCACTTCGAGTGGAGAGAAATCCGTGGAATTACGGGACTTATTAAGCACAGTTCGAATGGTCGGATATGCTCTGTATTTATAGTCCGAAAAGGGCATATTGGTTTTGTGCAAGTGTGTGTAACAGACAGAAGAAGGCATATAGGGCATATATATTCTTGATCAGGATCAGGATCAACAGGCGAGTCGATCTAGCCATGTCCGTCTGTCCGTCCGTCCGTCCGTCTTGGGAACTATACGAGCTAGCGACTTCCACATTTTACATTTTGCACGCAAATCAAGTTTATTTCAAATAATCGATAACTTTTATCGTTTTTTTTTTTTTTAATCTATAAAAATCTGCAACAATCTCCAATTGTGTAAGCTTATTTCGTATATTATAACAGCGAAACACACGCAATTTGATTCAAATACATATTTTAATATACTTTAGCACTTTAGGAATCGATAGCAATATCGGTTCATCAAGATCGATTAAAAAACACAAAAGTTATTTAAGAAAATGTTGCAAATTTGACAAGACTAATATAATAAGAATTGGAGAGTTGAGGTTTGGTATTTTAAGTCAAATTATCGATAAACCGCTCCGTTTTACTGTTATCGATATTTATCGATTTTGTTATCCGGTTTTTTGAGCATATCTCAGGAATTATACGAGCTAGAGCCATCAAACTTGATTTAATATGTTCTCGTAAAGCATACGCAGATGAGGAATATTTGTATTTTTGGATAATATAAAAAATAGGCAATTCAAGTACTAGTAGATTTGAATGCTCGTGCTAAATTCTGAAAATTGCATAAAGATCATTCTCTTAGTTTAGCAGTTATTCAAGACTGCTTTGAATACAAGATGCCATCCGCCTAACTCCACGTCGTGTTACACGGGAATATAGTTTCCCAAAGCCAGCTCTCACACAAATTAACGGATTTCTTTTTGCCCCCTTGTCCCTTTCAGCTGGGTGCGCGTCGAGTGGTATACGGGCGCGACGAACTCGTACCGCATGGGCAAGGAGGGCCAGTACGATCTGCAGCTGGCGGACAGTGCCATGAACGTCGCCTCGCCCACGGAGCCGGAGCGCGAGGAGCTGGGCACCGCGGAGCCGCCGCCCAGCAGCGAATCTCATCCGTCGAAGCTGTTGCGCCACTGCGCCGCCAAGCTGCTGCAGATCCTGGCCGTCGGCAGCGGTCTACACGGCGCCCACCTGGACAAATATGCGCTGCGCGGCGTCACCAGCATGTTCCGCGCCATGCTCGACCCGAAGCCCGCCCTGGCCAACGTCGTCCACTGTCTCAACTGGCTGAATCTCGGATTTATACGCGCCATTGCAGGTGAGCTTTCTAAAGAGATTACTTAAGGCCGATTAATTCCCTGATTTATTCTGCCTTTGCTCACATCCCCACAAAAAAATCCTGCTTTCGGTTCGAACTTTGGTTTTTGTACTCGTTCACGAAATGAAAATATTATATTGGGTTTGGAAAAAAAAAAACAGTTCGTCTCTCCGCATGAACGCAATTTTGTTCGCCGCTGCTGCAGCTAGAGACTTGAAACTTGGAATATATGCTCGTGTATATACGCGTCAGATAAAGTGTTAAGATTTTTTGGCTACGCCCACTATGGGCGTGGCAAATCGATTAAATCTGTATATGTCCCTTTGTTTTAAAGTTAGATACAACAAATTTTACAAACAGATTACTGATCACCTTCTCTAAGGATAAACAAAAATAAATTCATTTGGCACGCCCACTTGGGGCGGTTAAAAATTTTGATAGAGCCGGAAAATTGAATGAAAGAAAACTAAATAAATTTCAATGGCTAATTTCTTAACAAACTCAAGCAGCTCGAGCTCAAATCTATAACTTATTGTATATTTATAATCATAATTTATAATCTTTATAATCAATAAACTCTCGTATCTTAATACTCTCGTATTATAAAGTATATATTATTCTGTTCAGTTTAATATATATCGATATCTAAATATTTATATCATATTTATTTCCACTTTCTGCTAGCTCTTCATAATTAAAGAATTATATTATTTTATACACGCGTAAATCTGCGACTCTATAAAGTATTTTCAATTCTGATCTGTTTCTAGGAAATTACTGCCCGAGCTAATATCTGTATCTAAGTACATAGATATTTATATATATCATGTTTATTGCAAATTTCTGCTACCTCTTCGTAATGAAGAATTAATCAATTATCATAATTTGCTTCTATAAAGTATTTATAGACTTCTGATCAGTTTCTAGGGTATTGCTTGCCCAACAATACGTATTTATATATTCCATATGAATATATATTATATATTATCTTATATTATATTTTATTTTATATGCAAATAATCGCATTTCTCGTTGCTTCCTTCAGGCGACTGTCCGCGCCTTTGCCTGGAGCTGAGTGCGCCCAACTGGCTGGCGCTCTACTTCGCGCTGCTGGAGCAGCCGGCGGGCAGCGAGCAGGGCGTCTACCGTCAGCTGCACTGCTTGCGCCTGCTGCAGTGCATCCTAGCCGCGTGGGGCCACGAGGAGGAGCCGCGCATGGCGTCGCTGGTGCGTCAGCTGTTCACCACCCTCGGCCGCATCGCGCTCCACTGTCCCAGCGATGCGACGCTCCAGCCGCAGGAGGGCGGCAAGGCGCGCGTCCTGCTGACCGCCTCGCATTCCGGCAGCGTCGCCGAGGAGCTGGTCGGACTGCTGCGGCGCCTGCACACGCTGCCCCACTGGAATGCGGTGATCAACTCCTTCTTGGCGCAGAAGCTCTGCGTGGCCGCCGAGCTGCTGCAGGGCGAGTCCCAGCTGGACGCCGAGCACAGTCTCGTCCTGGGCGTGCTCAGCGCCATGGGCGGCTACGATCTGCGGCCGCGCGTCGGCCTCCATTGCTTCCACGAGGGCAGCCACATGATCATCGCCAGCTTCACGCACAAGGGTCGCTGCCTGCTCGCTCACAGCTCACCGGGAGCGGGAGTGGCACTTGCCCAGGGACTGGTCAAGGTGCCGCTGGCGACGGTGCTGCCCCAGCTGGATCACAGCGTCTTCAGCCTGAGCCGGCTGCCCATGAACGAGATGCTGCTCAATGCCTGGACGGTGCTGCTCTACGGCAGCCAGGGCAACAGCGGCAACGGCAACAACAACGGCAGCTGGGAGCTGCTCAATGCCGGCGAGGGGCGCCTCGATGTGCGGCTGTTGCGCAGCCAGCAGCTCCAGCTGGCCGTGCTACACACGAACGGCGTGCTCTACCGCCACCAGGCCGCTCTGCGCAAGATCCTCAAGCAGCGCGCGCCCGCCGGCGGCTACAACAGCAACGAGGAGGCTGACGCCGAGGCGGAAACGGAGGCGGAAGCAGCCGATGGGGAGGCGGAGGCGGAGCCGGAAACGGAAACTGAGGCGGAAGCCGACGCGGAATCGGACCTGGAGACGAAGCAGCAAGCACAGCATGCGGCAGCGCACGGCAACAACAACAGCAACAATGCAAACAGGTAATTATTATTAGCAGTGTATATTAAGTGCATATACTCCTGGTCAGCTGCACGAGCCGACTCGATTTAGTCATCGTCGTCTTTATCTATCTCGTAGATTATAAAAGCGTAGCATATTTCACATGTTTTGCAAATTTTCGATGTTTTTTTTACTATCGATAAATATCGATTTTTTGATACGGTGTTTGGAGCATATCTCAGAGCGTATAACATTTTTGTTAATTATTAGGTAATTATTATTAACAGTGTATATTAAGTGCATATACTCCTGGTCAGCTGCACGAGCCAAGTCGATCCGTCCGTCTATCCATTTGTCCCTTTGCGCTCATCCATCTCAGAGATTATAAAAGCTTAGCTTATTTCAAGTCTATTGCAAATTTTCAATGTTTTTGTTTACTATCGATAAATATCGATTTTTTGATACGGTTTTTTGAGCATATCTCGGAGAGTATAACATTTTTGTTAATTATTAGGTAATTATTATTAACAGTGTATATTAAGTGCATATACTCCTGGTCAGCTTCACGAGCCGACTCGATTTAGTCATCGTCGTCTTTATCTATCTCGTAGATTATAAAAGCGTAGCATATTTCACATGTTTTGCAAATTTTCGATGTTTTTTACTATCGATAAATATCGATTTTTTGATACGGTGTTTGGAGCATATCTCAGAGCGTATAACATTTTTGTTAATTATTAGGTAATTATTATTAACAGTGTATATTAAGTGCATATACTCCTGGTCAGCTTCACGAGCCGACTCGATTTAGTCACCGTCGTCTTTATCTATCTCGTAGATTATAAAAGCTTAGCTTATTTCACGTTTATTGAAAATTTTCGTTGTTTTTTTTTTACTATCGATAAATATCGATTTTTTGATACGGTTTTTTGAGCATATCTCGGAGCGTATAACATTTTTGTTAATTATTAGGTAATTATTATTAACAGTGTATATTAAGTGCATATACTCCTGGTCAGCTGCACGAGCCAAATCGATCCGTCCGTCTATCCATTTGCCCCTTTGCGCTCATCCATCTCAGAGATTATAAAAGCTTAGCATATTTCAAGTTTATTGCAAATTTTAGGTGGTTTTTTTACTATCGATAAATATCGATTTTTTGATACGGTTTTTTGAGCATATCTCGGAGAGTATAACATTTTTGTTAATTATTACGTAATTATTATTAACAATGTATATTAAGTGCATATACTCCTGGTCAGCTGCACGAGCCGAGTCGATTTAGTCATCGTCGTCTTTATCTATCTCGTAGATTATAAAAGCTTAGCTTATTTCACGTTTATTGAAAATTTTCGTTGTTTTTTTTTACTATCGATAAATATCGATTTTTTGATGCGGTTTTTTGAGCATATCTCGGAGAGTATAACATTTTTGTTAATTATTAGGTAATTATTATTAACAGTGTATATTAAGTGCATATACTCCTGGTCAGCTTTACGAGCCAAGTCGATTTAGTCATGGTCATCTGTCCGTCCGTCTATCCATTTGACTCTTTGCGCTCATCTATCTCGGAGATTATTAACGCTTAGCTTATTTCAAGTTTATTGAAAATTTTCGATATTTTTTTTTACTATCGATAAATTTCGATTTTTTGATACGGTGTTTGGAGCATATCTCAGAGCGTATAACATTTTTGTATTTTCCAAAAAAATATATATATTTTTTTTTTAATTTAGAATTGCAAAATTTGTATTTTTATTTGATTGCGAGCAACTTTTAACGTGATTCTGGTGGGTCGATTTTTCTGTCAAAAATCACGCCAAAATTTAGACACGTAAAGTTCCCGAATTCATACCTGTTAGATTTTAAAGCCCCGTAACTTTGTCAAAAGTGAACTTATTTTGATGATGTTTACCATTTTGATCATGCCTTAACAAATACATTAACTCTGCATTTAAAGGTATTTCGTATTTGAAAATATAATTTTTTTTTTTTTTTCCAAAAAAAAAACCTTTACTCCCCCCTTACTTATTTTGGAAAAAAATTTTTTTTTCAAATTTGGAATCGCGAATTTTTGTTTTTAACCGATTGCGGGCAGCAAAATAAGTATAAAACGCAACTTTAAAAGTGATTCTGGGGTGGTCGATTTTTCTGTCAAAAATCACGCCAAAATTTACAAAAATTTTTACAAGTTTAGTTTCCGAATCCAATTTGCTTGATTTTAAAGTGCCACAACTTTAACAAAATTGAACCGATTTTGATAATGCTCACCATTTTGGTAATGGTTTGAGCTTTGCATTGAATCTGCATTTAAATTCAAATTTAAAAAAAACAATTTTTTTTCCAAAATTTTTTTACTAGTTTTGGAAAATTTTTGCAATTTATTGTTCGATTTTTATGTATTTCTCTTAAATGTAATTTTTGTCGCCGCTTTTGAAGCTAGAAACTTGAAACTTGGAATATACACTCGTGTTTACCCGCGTTCGATAAAGTGTTCAAATTTGTTGGCTATTTTTGGGCGACGCCCATTGAAGGCGTGTCAAATCGTTCAAATCTGTGCATCTCCCTCAGTTTTAAAGCGATATACATACAATTTGCCAGACAGTTTACTGATGATCTCCTTTTGAGATTAGAAAAATATTTTTTTGCCACGCCCACTTGGAGGCGGGTAAACCGTGAAACACAATTTTAGAGCTAGATTCAGCAAATTTGGCAGGCAGTTTTCCGATGATCTCATCTATGTTTTTTTTCAATATTCAGTTGTTATATTTTTGTTGGCTATTTTTGGGCGACGCCCATTGAAGGCGTGTCAAATCGTTCAAATCTGCGCATCTCCCTCAGTTTTAAAGCGATATACATACAATTTGCCAGACAGTTTACTGATGATCTCCTTTTGAGACTAGGAAAATATCTTTTTGCCACGCCCACTTGGAGGCGGGTAAACCGTGAAACACAATTTTAGAGCTAGATTCAGCAAATTTGGCAGGCAGTTTTCCGATGAACCCATCTATGTTTTCTTCAATATTAAGCTGTTGTATTTTTGTTGATTTCAAAGAGGATATTTCGCTGACACTTCGCTCTCTGTTCCAGTCGCAGCACGAGCAGCAGCCAGCCGCCGGAGCAGCTGCTCATCCAGTGCCTGCTGCTGCGCGCAACGCAGCCGTCGCCGGTGAAGGCCTGCTACAGCTACACGGACCTGGCGACGGCCGCCCTCAATTGCGTACAGTCGCTGGCCAGCCAGGCGCACCAGCAGCTGAACGCCGAGGATCAGCTGCAGCCGCTGCTGCTGGCCAGTCCCGCCCAGCCGACAATGGTGCACGGCACGCCCGTCTACAACGTGGCCAAGGAGCAGCCCGGCCGCGACAAGGAGCAGTCAAAGCAATCGCATTTGCAGTCATCGCAGCCGGCGGAGCTGGAGCGGATCAGCGATGCGCAGCTAATTGGCCAGATTATGGAGATGGGCTTCACGCGTCGCAACGTGGAGCTGGCCCTCAAGCAGCTGTCGCTGCAGGCGGAGGCGATGCCGACGCCCGAACAGATCGTACAGTGGATACTCGAGCATCCGGACGTGTGCGCCAACACCATTGACGAGGAGGCCGCCGAGCCGGAGTCCAGCAGCAACGGCAACAACAACAGCAACAACAACAACAACAACAGCAGCAACAGCAACAGCAGCAGCAACAACAACAGCAACAACAGCAGCAGCAGCAGCAGCAGCACCTCCTCCTCGGACACCGTCGAGGATCAGCTGCAAAAGTTCGAGACGCGCAAGGACTTCCAGACCGCCGACCATTATGCGCTGTACGTGCGCGGCCTCGTCCGTCCGGGCATGCTGGTGCGCTGCTGTCGCGACTTCGAGGAGATCAAGCTGGGCGACGTCGGCAACGTGCTCATCGTCGACACCGAGGGCCTGCACGATCTGAACGTGCAGGTCGACTGGCGCAATCACGGCAGCACCTACTGGGTCTGCTTCGTGCACATCGAGCTGGTCGAGATGACGGCGCAGCCGGCGGGCGCGGCGCTGACACGACCGCCGCCGATAGCGGTGGGCGCCCGGGTGCGTTTGCGAACGGCGGGCAGCCGGGCCAACGGACACGGGCACGGCCAGCTGATGCGGCTGGGCGGCTCGCGCAGCCAGCTGGAGTGCGGCCAGGTGACGGCGCTGCGCGGCAAGCAGCTGAGCGTGGAGTTTCCCGACCAGCCCAACTGGCAGGGACACATCAACGACGTGGAGCCGGCAACGTATCCGGCACAGCTGCCCCTGGCCATGGCCCTGCCCATGCCGCTGGCCATGTCCATGCCAGCTGCCAGCCAAACCCAAACCCAAACCCAAATCCAATCACAAGTTCAAGCACAAACTCAAGTCCCAGCCCAGTCGGTTGGCCAGCTGGATCTCATTGAGGATTGGTCGCGCTGCATTCGCGCCTTGAGCGTCAGCTCCAACGAGTCGGCGGCGAAGCATCTGCTCGACGGCAGCGGCCTCGCCTGGCAGAGCTGCTCGAGCGGACCGTGCCGGCACTGGATACGCCTGGAGCTGCACGATCGGGTGCTCGTACACAGTCTGGAGCTGCGCATCAGTCCGGAGGATCATTCGCATATGCCATCGTTGGTGGAGGTGCGCGTCGGCGAGTGCATCGATAGCCTCAAGGAGTACACGTGGATACCGGTGGCAGCCGGCGCCAGTCGCGTCCAGCTGATGCAGCAGGTGGCCCAGTATTATCCCTGGATCGAGATCGTCATCAAACAGTGCCAGAACAATGGCATCCAGTGCAAGGTGCACGGCATCCAAATCGTCGGCCGGCGCCAGCAGCCGGACATCCAGCACATGCTGGCCAACGCCCAGTTTCTGGCCTGCGAATACGGAACGGTGACAGGCGCGGGATCTTCGGCAACGGGCGCCGTTGCTGTGGCAGCCGGCGCCGGCGCCAGCGAATCGCTGGCCAATCCGGAACAGGAGCTGCCCTGCACCGTGATGGTGTGGGGCCTCAACGACAAGGAGCAGCTGGGCGGCCTGAAGGGCTCCAAGGTGAAGGTGCCCACCTTCTCGCTGACCATCAGCCGGCTGCGGCCGATCCACATCGCCGGCGGCTCCAAGTCCCTGTTCGTCGTTAGCCAGGACGGGAAGGTCTACGCCTGCGGCGAGGGCACCAACGGTCGCCTCGGCCTCGGCGTCACCCACAACGTGCCGCTGCCCCATCAGCTGCCGGTGCTCCATCAGTACGTGGTCAAGAAGGTGGCCGTCCATTCCGGCGGCAAGCACGCGCTGGCCCTGACCCTCGACGGCAAGGTGTTCAGCTGGGGCGAGGGCGAGGACGGCAAGCTCGGGCACGGCAATCGCACGA
Organism: Drosophila colorata; assembly: GCA_035041545.1. Taxonomy (NCBI): domain Eukaryota; kingdom Metazoa; phylum Arthropoda; class Insecta; order Diptera; family Drosophilidae; genus Drosophila; species Drosophila colorata. The sequence goes on along the minus strand of JAWNLD010000295.1, from coordinate 1,772,452 downwards.
TGCTCGACAAGCCGCGGCTGGTGGAGGCGCTGCGCGCCAAGAAGATCCGCGACATCGCCTGCGGCTCGTCGCACTCGGCGGCGATCAGCAGCCAGGGCGAGCTCTACACTTGGGGCCTGGGCGAGTACGGGCGTTTGGGGCACGGCGACAATGCCACCCAGCTGAAGCCGAAGCTGGTGACGGCGCTCAACGGACGACGTGTGATCCAGGTGGCCTGCGGCAGCCGGGACGCCCAGACGCTGGCGCTGACCGAGGACGGCGCCGTGTTTAGCTGGGGCGACGGCGACTTTGGCAAGCTGGGACGCGGCGGCAGCGAGGGATCGGCGACACCGCACGAGATCGAGCGGCTGTCCGGCATCGGCGTCATCCAGATCGAGTGCGGCGCCCAGTTTAGCCTGGCGCTGACGCGCGCCGGCGAGGTCTGGACCTGGGGCAAGGGCGACTACTATCGGCTGGGGCACGGCGGCGATCAGCACGTGCGCAAGCCGCAGCCGATTGCCGGACTGCGCGGCCGACGCGTCATCCACGTGGCGGTCGGAGCGCTGCACTGCCTGGCCGTGACGGACGCCGGCCAGGTGTACGCCTGGGGCGACAACGACCACGGCCAGCAGGGCAGCGGCAACACGTTCGTGAACAAGAAGCCGGCGCTGGTCATCGGCCTGGACGCGGTCTTTGTGAATCGCGTCGCCTGCGGCAGCTCCCATTCGATGGCCTGGGGCCTGCCCAACGCCAGCCTCGACGAGGAGAAGCGCGGCCCCGTGCCCTTCGGCAGCACCCGCGACCCGCTCGGCGGCAGCAGCCTCGGCATCTACGAGGCGGAGGCACAGCAGGCGCACGCCTCCGTCGACGCCGCCGGCAAGCCGGACGCACGGGCCAGCACTTCGGCAGCGGCGGCGGCGGCAGCAGCAGCAGCAGCGGCAGCAGCGGCAGCAGCGGCGGGCGCAACGGGCGGAGCAAGTGCAGGCGGAGCGACGGGCGCCGCCAGCCTGAGCGAGAGCCTGGCGCTGGAGACGCCGGCGGCGCGGCAGGCGGCGCTGGGCCATGTGCTGCGCGCGATGGGCATACTGCAGGCGCGCCAGCTGATCGTCGCGGCGCTGACCAGCCACAGCAAGGTCAACTACAAGGAGACGGCCGTGCGCCAGACGGGCGCGCATCTCGAGCTCGAGGAGCAGCTGAACGCGGCGGGCGGCACTGGAGCAGCCGGCGCGGCTGCAACTGGCAGCGGAACTGCAGCTGGAGGCGGAACTGGAGTCGGAACTGGAGTTGGAGTCGGAACTGGAGTTGGAGTCGGCGCTGGAGCTGGAGCTGGTCTGGCGCCCATTGCGCAGGGCGGCGGCGAGGCGCCCGCCGATGCCAGCGATGCGGCGCTGCTGGCGCCGGAACTGCAGCAGACACCCGGCGAGGAGGCGGCGCAGCCACAGCTGGGCGTGGCCGTGGAGCGCGCGGGTCCGTTGAGCGCGTTCCAGAGCCTGACCGGCTCGCTGACCATGTCGGGCATGTCGGCGGGCTCGCACTCGCGGATGTCGGCCAGCGCGATGTCCGTGATGGCGGCGACGCTCACCCAGCAGGAGGAGATGCTCGCCCAGTTTGGGCACAGTCACGGCCTCGACGATTTCGGCCAGCTGCTGCTCGAGCCGGAGGCGAAGAGTCTCGTCGAGCTGCTCAAGCTGGCCGTCTGCGGACGCTGCGGTCCGCCGAGCACCGCCCAGACCATCGCCGAGACGCTCATCTCGCTGAGCAGCAATGCGGCCATTGCGGCCATGCTGCTGGAGACGTGCATCACGGAGCTGGAGGATCTGTGCACGTCGCGCCACTGTCTCGGCAAGCTGCCCAAGCCCGTCATGCAGGAGAGCAGCCATCCGTACGTGGACAACATGAACGTCAGCGGCACCGTGCGCATTCCGGGCGCCGAGATGCTCCGGCTGGAGTTCGACAGCCAGTGCAGCACCGAGAAACGCAACGATCCGCTGGTGATCATGGACTCCGCCGGACGCATGCTGGCCATGCGCTCCGGCCGCGAGTTCGCCCACTGGGCGCCCGAGATCCGGGTGCCCGGCGACGAGCTGCGCTGGAAATTCTGCTCGGACAGCTCGGTCAACGGTTGGGGCTGGCGCTTTTGGGTGCACGCCGTCATGCCGGCGGCGACGCTCGGCGAGAGCGGCTCCGATCGCGCCGTCCTGTCGCAGCCATCGATGGCGCTGGTGATGGCCCTGCTGGACGCCCGGCTGGCGCCGCGCCAGCCCCAGGTGCTGATACGGCTGGCCGCCGCGCTGGCGGCGTGCGCACAGCTGGGCGCGCTGAGCACGGCGCAAAGGATTTGGGCGCTGCGCAAATTGCACGCCGTGCTGCTGCTGGAGCAGGCGCCGCGCGCCCAGGAGCCGGCACTGGCGGCGATACTGGCGCCGCTCATACCGGAGCTGCTGCGCCAGTACGAGTACGAGGAGCCGCAGGTGCGCGGCGGCATCCATCTGATGCACTCGGACTACTTCAAGACGCTGGCGGCGCTCGCCTGCGACATGCAGCTGGACGCGCTGCTGCCCGGCGTCGGCGTCGGAGTGGGCGTCGGAGTGGGCGTGGGCGTGGCAGCTTTCAGCATTGGAGCAACTGCAGCCGGTTTGAGCTGCGCCGCCGCCGCCGCCACGTCCACCAGCAGCTTGGGCGGCAGCAGCAGCAGCCTCAATGCGAGTGCGAGTGCGAGCGCCAGCGCCAGCGCCGACGTACACAAGTGGGCGTGGTTCAAGCGCTACTGCATCGCCGTGCGCGTCGCCCAGGCGCTGATACGGCGCACGGAGCTGCCACGCCAGTTCTGCCAGGAGGTGCGCAAGAAGTTTGCCGAAATGCTGCCGCCGCCCATCACAGCAGCAGCAGCAGCAACAACAACTGCGAACAGCTGCCAATCGCCGCTGCTGAACTCGAGCACGTCGCTCTCCTCGAGCACGGTGAGCAACGCCTCCGGCGAGCAGCTGCATCAGCCGGAGCTGCTGCTGCTCATGGAGCAACAACAACAACAACATCAACAACATTCCCATGCCCCTGCCCATGCCCATTCCCATCTCCATTCCCACTCCCATTCCCACTCCCATCTCCACTCGCTGCTGCACGAGGATCATCAGCTGTTCCAGGCGCCGCACGACGCCCAGCTGCTGCAGTGGCTCAACCGTCGTCCGGACGATTGGGCGCTCAGCTGGGGCGGCGCCAGCACCATTTACGGCTGGGGCCACAATCATCGCGGCCAGCTGGGCGGACTCGAGGGCAGTCGCATCAAGACGCCGACGCCGTGCGAGGCGCTCAGCCTGCTCCGGCCGGTGCAGCTGGCCGGCGGCGAGCAGTCCCTGTTCGCCGTTACGCCCGACGGCAAACTGTTCGCGACCGGCTACGGTTCCGGCGGTCGTCTGGGCGTCGGCGGCAGCGATTCGTGGGCAATACCCACGCTGCTCGGCTCGCTGCAGCACGTCTTCGTCAGGAAGGTGGCCGTCAATTCCGGCGGCAAGCACTGCCTGGCCCTGACCACCGACGGCGAGGTGTACGCCTGGGGCGAGGGCGAGGACGGCAAGCTCGGGCACGGCAATCGCATGAGCTACGATCGACCCAAGCTCCTCGAGCATCTGAACGGCATGAGCGTGGCGGACATCGCGTGCGGCAGCGCCCACTCGGCGGCGATCACGGCCAGCGGCCACGTGCTCACGTGGGGCAAGGGCCGTTACGGCCGGCTGGGACACGGCGATTCCGAGGACCAGCTGCGGCCGAAGCTGGTCGAGGCGCTGCTCGGCTATCGGGCCATCGATATTGCGTGCGGCTCGGGCGATGCGCAGACGCTGTGCATCACGGACGACGATAACGTGTGGAGCTGGGGCGACGGCGACTACGGCAAGCTGGGCCGCGGCGGCAGCGACGGCTGCAAGCTGCCCTACAAGATCGAGAGTCTCGCCGGTTTGGGCGTCATCAAGGTCGAGTGCGGCTCGCAGTTTTCCGTTGCGCTGACCAAATCGGGCGCCGTTTACACCTGGGGCAAGGGGGACTTTCATCGTTTGGGCCACGGCTCCGTCGATCATGTGCGCCGGCCGAAGAAGGTGGCGGCGCTGCAGGGCAAGAAGATCATCTCGATAGCGACCGGTTCGCTGCACTGCGTCGCCTGCAGCGACGCCGGCGAGGTCTACACGTGGGGCGACAACGACGAGGGCCAGCTGGGCGACGGCACCGTGACGGCGATACAGCGGCCGCGTCTGGTCGCCGCCCTCCAGGGCAAGCATATCGTGAAGGTCACGTGCGGATCGGCGCACACGCTGGCGCTGTCCACGTCGCAGCTGAGCGAACGGCTGCGTCCGCTGCCGAATCCGCCGCTCGAATACGATCTGGTGCGCGATCTGGCGCCGGAGGCGCTGCACGCCCGCCTCATCCTGCTGCATCACTTCTCGGAGCTGTTGTGCCCGTGCCTGGCGATGCTGCCCATCGCCGGCGATCTCAGTCTGGGCGCGCTCAAGGACGTGCTCGTCTACAACATCAAGGAGGCGGCCTTTCGCAAGGTCATCCAGACGACAATGGTGCGCGACAAGCAGCACGGCCCCGTCATCGAGCTCAACCGGATTCAGGTGAAGCGTTCGCGCAGCCGCTGCAACGGGTTGGCCGGCATCGACGGCATGAAGAGCGTCTTCGGCCAGATGGTCCAGAAGCTGCCGCTGCTCACCCAGGAGGCGCTCGCCCTGCCCCATCGCGTCTGGAAGGTCAAGTTTGTCGGCGAGAGCGTCGACGATTGCGGCGGCGGCTACAGCGAATCGATAGCCGAGATGTGCGACGAGCTGCAGAACGGCAGCGTTCCGCTGCTGATCAGCACGCCCAATGGGCGTGGCGAGGCGGGCGCCAATCGCGACTGCTTCCTGCTGGACCCCACGCTCACCTCCGTGCTGCAGATGAACATGTTCCGCTTCCTCGGCGTGCTCATGGGCATCGCCGTGCGCACCGGCTCGCCGCTGAGTCTCAAGTAAGTCCGGGCGTATCCGCTTCTAATATACACTATTTTTCACTTTTCATATTTTGATAACTTTTTCAATTTTCACACTCGTTCGATAAGTGAAAAGGAATATTATTGCCGTCTTGCTGGCCGTTCGTCCGTCCGTCCGTCCGTCCGTCTGTCTATTGTCTCTTCGTATGAACGCAATTTGGTTCGCCCCGTTTGAAGCTAGAGACTTGAAACTTGGAATACACACTCGTGACTATCCGCGTCAGAAGAAATGCTAAGATGTTTGTGCCACGCCCACTGAGAGGCTGGCAAATCGATCAAATTCAGTTGATCTTCCTCAAAAGTAAAGCTAGTTGCATAACATAATTTTCAGACATCATTTACTGATGACCTACAAAAATTGCACAACAAATTTTTTTATACGCCCACTAGGGGCGTGACCAATTGATCAAATCTATATATCTCTCTCAGTTTAAAAGTTAGACATATCACATTTTTTCAAACAGATTCCAAATGATCTTCTCTAAAGATCACACAGTAAATTGTTTTGCTACGCCCATTTAAGGCGTGGCAAATCGATCAAATCTATTTATGTTGGGTGTGGGTGAACCGAGAAAAGCATATCTCCAACAATTTTGTAGCTAGAGGCACCAAATTTGAAAGAAAGCTTTCGAATGACCTCCTCAGCCACGCCCACTAATTACAAAAAAGTATATTTTTCCAAAAAAAAAAAAAAAAACGATGTTAAAAAAATCTAAACAAAGATGTTAACAGCGGCATATATTTTTTTTTTTTTGACTGCTTTGAGCTGTTCTCACACCGTGAACGAGTATTGCGCAGTCGGTTACACCCGACTGCAAAGATCTTTTTTTTTTTTAGTCAAAGTTTCATGTCATAACAGTTATTTTCGGTGCCTGGGAGTAGCACATCTCGAACTAATCCTTTGTCTCTCACCAGCCTGGCGGAGCCCGTGTGGCGCCAGCTGACGGGGGAGCCGCTGCGTCCCACCGATCTCACCGAGGTGGATCGCGACTATGTCGCCGGCCTGCTCTGCATACGCAACATGGACGACGATGCGAAGCTCTTCAATACGCTGGAGCTGCCCTTCTCGACGTCCTCGGCGCGCGGTCACGAGGTGCCGCTGTCCACCAGATACACGCACATCTCGCCGCGAAACCGGGCGGAATACGTGCGGCTGGCGCTCGGCTTTCGCCTGCACGAGTTCGACGAGCAGGTGAAGGCGGTGCGGGACGGCATGTCCAAGGTGATTCCGGTGCCGCTGCTGTCGCTGTTCTCCGCCGCCGAGCTGCAGGCCATGGTCTGCGGATCGCCGGATATACCGCTCGGCCTGCTCAAGTCGGTGGCCACCTACAAGGGCTTCGATCCCAGCTCGGCGCTGGTCGGCTGGTTCTGGGACGTCATGGAGGAGTTTACCAACCAGGTGAGAATGCGCTCAGAATGTCTAAGCTAAAAATCGATATTTATCGATCTCGAGAAGATGACAAAAAATGCCTACTCCAACTAAGAAAACCCACGTTTCAAATTTCAAATCTAGCTTTTACATTTTCAGAGATGTATTTATACAATCTAGGCTAAAAATCGATATTTGTCGATCTCGAGAAGATGACAAAAAATGCCTACTCCAACTAAGAAAACCCACGTTTCAAATTTCAGATCTAGCTTTTACATTTGCAGAGATGTATTTATACAATCTAGGCTAAAAATCGATATTTATCGATCTCGAGAAGATGACAAAAAATGCCTACTCCAACTAAGAAAACCCACGTTTCAAATTTCAAATCTAGCTTTTACATTTTCAGAGATGTATTTATACAATCTAGGCTAAAAATCGATATTTGTCGATCTCGAGAAGATGACAAAAAATGCCTACTCCAACTAAGAAAACCCACGTTTCAAATTTCAAATCTAGCTTTTAGATTTTCAGAGATGTATTTATATAATCTAGGCTAAAAATCGATATTTATCGATCTCGAGAAGATGACAAAAAAGCCTACTCCAACTTAGAAAACCCACGTTTCAAATTTCAGATCTAGCTTTTACATTTGCAGAGCTGTATTTATATAATCTAGCCTAAAAATCGACATTTATCGATCTCGAGAAGATGACAAAAAAGCCTACTCCAATTAAGAAAACCCACGTTTCAAATTTCAAATCTAGCTTTTACATTTTCAGAGATGTATTTATATAATCTAGCCTAAACATCGATATTTATCGATCTCGAGAAGATGACAAAAAAGCCTACTACAATTAAGAAAACCCACGTTTCAAATTTCAGATCTAGCTTTTACATTTGCAGAGATGTATTTATACAATCTAGGCTAAAAATCGACATTTATCGATCTCGAGAAGATGACAAAAAAGCCTACTCCAATTAAGAAAACCCACGTTTCAAATTTCAAATCTAGCTTTTACATTTTCAGAGATATATTTATAAAATCTAGGCTAAAAATCTATATTTGTCGATTTAGAGAAGATGAGTTATCGATAGTTTAAAGAAAGCTTGTGCAATCAAAAAAACTACAATCCATTTTTATAAAATCTAGGCTAAAAATCGATATTTGTCGATTTCGGGAAGATGATTTGTCGATTGTTCAGAAAAAAGCGTAATCTAATGTAAAAGAAAACTTCCAAATTTCAGATCTAGTTTTTAAATTTACAGATTTTTTCAAAAAATCTAAGCTAAAAATCGCTATTTATCGATTTCGAATAGATGAGTTATCGATTTTCAAAATGTTTTCCACTTTCAGGAGCGTTCGCTATTCCTGCGCTTTGTGTGGGGCCGCACGCGACTGCCGCGCACCATTGCTGACTTCCGGGGACGCGACTTTGTGCTGCAGGTGCTCGAGAAGAATCCGCCCGATCATTTCCTGCCCGAGAGCTATACGTGCTTCTTTCTGCTCAAAATGCCGCGCTACTCCTGCAAGGTAATCGAATCGAAACCCGATCGCAATCAATTCTAAAAGTTGCAATCTATTACAGGCTGTGCTGCTGGAGAAGCTCAAGTATGCGATACATTTCTGCAAAAGTATCGATACCGATGAATATGCGCGCGTGGCCATGGGCGAACCCACCGAGGCGACTGGCAGCGAGGACAACAGCGACCTGGAGTCGGTTGCCAGTCACGATGGCTAAACGCATTCATCGATAACAATAATTTATCGAAAGACGAAAACAACTGCTTCTGCACTCATCGATAACAACAATTTATCGAAAGGCGGAAACAACTGCTGCAGCATTCATCGATAAGACTCAAACAATTTATCGATAGATGGACACAACTGCCGCTGTATTTATCGATAAAATGAAATTGATCGATAGATGGAACAACTGCTGCTGCATACATCGAAAACAACAAACATGTATCGAAAGATGGAAACAACAGCTGCTACATTCATCGATAACAACATTTATTTATCGAAAGATGTAAAAAACTGCTGCTGCGTTCATCGATAACAACAACCATAAAATGTATCGATAGATAAAACCTGCTGCTGCTGCTTTGCATACGCACTTAAAACGCTTTAGATTAGCCGATTAATCGATAGGTCGATTAAACACTTAGCAACTTGCACACACTTGCCAGATCGGCAGCAGAATGCAACACACACACATAGACAAACACAACATAGACAAGGACACAACGAGCGAGAGCTGGAGCGAGAGCGAGAGCTAGAGCGAGAGAGCTGTTGGCAGTGCGAGCGAGATATTGGCAATTGTTGAGCCGCCACAAAACACGAAACCAAAAAGCAAAATAAGCAAACGTTAAATGTTATTTCCACATTGCATAAATGTTAATTAAAATCTCAACACACACACACACATACACATAAATTATGCATAATGAGACTACCATAAATATATATATATATACACACACACACACACACACATACACACCTACTTATACATACTTATGCTTACATACATAGCTTACCGTTGGCAGGACCTGCCTGCATGCAGTTGATAAGATATTGATATTACTTACAAATATTGATTATTGATAATGATAACGCTATACCGATAAACGATAAACGATAAACGATAATATGCTAATGATGATCAATTCTAGTTGTGTGTTTTCAGCAAAACAAAAATACGAAAAAAAGACAAAAACAAAATTAAAACCAAAAAAAAAAAACAAAAACAATATGCAAGAAGTGCAAAAATCTGAAGTCTAAAATAAAATGCAAATATTTAAAAATTCACTCACGTTTTGTAGAGCTGTTTACACTGCTGCTGGACGTCGCTTGCCAACACTGTTTTAACGGGCTTTTCAACGAGCAAAGTCAGCGAATTTGGGCTGTAGCTAGAGAAAAAAGGGCAAAAAGCAAAATGAAAATATGTAAAGCGTATTTTAGCACAAAGTGTTCGACTAGGAAATACCCTATACACCTAATTCTCTTTTTACACAATAAAAAAAGCAACTTAAAGGTACAATAAACAATATTCAAAAATTCTTGTTAGACTTCATTTGAGAATTAATTGTCGGTGCCAGCACAATAAATTTATTAAATATATTATATAAAGAAATGAATATACGAATATAATTGTTTAATGAGAAAAATATAATGCGAAGCTAAAATGTATAATTTATGAGGAGTGAGAACAAAAGAAATTCACAGAACATCAAAACAAAAATTCAAAAAAAAAAAGTTCAAAGAATATCTAATTAAAACAGATTGTGTAAAAACAGAAATATTTTAACTATTTAAGTTATTTAAAAACGGTGTAAAAAGAGCATTAGGTGTGCTATTTAAAAAAAAATGATATAGTATTTAATTCCCCTTAAAGGTCATCTTGCGCACATAATTATAAATTATAGACTGGTTTATGTTATGGCAAGGTTTATTTTTTCGTTATGACAAAATTGTGGCCTTATTTTATATTTAGTTAATGTTCAGTTTATATTTAGTTTATTTTTAGTTTCAAACTGCTCACTGAAAATTTTGGATAGATAAGTTGAAAGCCCCGTTGAAGATGCACGCCATTGATTTTATGCTGGAATCCTCGCTCACTCCTCGTAGTCCTCGAAGAACATCTCCGAGGCGAAGTCGTCGTCGAAGCAGCGAAATCGCGACTGCGACTGCGACTGCGCGGCTGGCTGCAGCTGGGGCTGGGGCTGGGGCTGGGCCTGCGCTGTCAGCTCCGTCTGCGCCTGGAATTGTGGCTCCGGCTCGGCCGGATCCGGCTGGGCCAGCTCCGGGTCGCTGCTGGTGTTGCTAGGCACGCAGGCGCGCGGCGCAGTGCGTCGCTGGCGGCTGAGCAGCTGGCTGTCCGACTCGTAGTCGCAGTTGTCGTCGTCCGCCTGCTCGCTGGCCTCGAGCAGGTCCGTCGTGTTGGGCGCGGCGCTGCAGCAGCTGCAGCCCTCTTCGGGCGGGCCGGCGGCGGCGGCGGCGGCCGAGGCCGAGGGCGTCTCGCCGGTGACGGCGCCAATCACGTTGCGCAGGACACGGCCGGCGGCCTCCTGCATCTGGGAGATGAGCTCGCGTGCGGGATGCGCCTCGTCCACCTGGTCGGCGCTGCAGTTCTGGCGCTCCTGCTGGTGCGCCTGCATGTGCTGCTTGCCCGAGCCGGAGCCGGAGCCGGAACCGGAGCCGGCGCCCAAGCTGGAGTCCGAGTGCCGGTGCGGATCGTCGCAGGGGCATTTGCGGCGCGCTGGTCCGGACGACGATGGCGGCGGCGGCGGCGGCGGTGGCGGCTCATCGTGGCAGCGCTCGTCTCTGGGTCGCCGCTCCCGGCACACGGAGCAATCGCGATCGGGCGGCTCGACGGCCGACTCCGAGCGCGGATACTTCTCGTCGCAGCTGCAGCCCGGCTCCATCAGCGGATCGCTGCCGGCCGGCGGGGAGCCCTTGCCACGCCGCACGCGATAGAAGAGATAGACGAGCGCCAGCGTCGCATACGTGGCCTTCGCGACCTGGTCGAGGAGGAGCAGCGAGGATCAGTTTGGGTGCAGAGCACGGGGAGCGGGATCTCTCGTTGGACTTACGTTCGCACGGCCGCTCATTGTGGTGCCATTGAAGTATTTCTTGAAGCCATCGGCCATCGCGGACAAAGCAATTCGCTTCGGGTTTCGGTCTTATCTATGTACTGTATTTTGGGGGAGTCTGGGTCCGGGTCCGGGTCTGAACTGAACTTTCCTGAATTTTGAAGCTACCTACTGGGCGAAGCATTCACCAGCCGCCTACTGAGTTCCACAGGCGGGCGAAGCGAAACTGAGGCAAGCAAAGTTAGCTCTAGTCGAGAGTGCCCGACTGGCAGATACCCTGTAGCCAGCTTATATCAAGTTTTATTCCCCAACCACATTTGTATTTATTGTCATCTTGTTATGCAATTTTGAAGGCACTTCAATTTAAACCAAATATCAAGTTAATGCATTGAAAAATTCGCCTATTTCAATAATATGCGTGGTATCCAAAAGTTAAGCATACTTGCGCTGCGTATGCTAAACGAGCTCACACAAATCCAATTTGATGTTTGTAGCTGCTTTGATCTACGATTTATACGCAAAAAACCTATGTTGGGAATCGATAGTTATCGATTTTAAGGGAGGGTATCATAAATATTTATAAACAAAATTCTGTGCCTGAACTCAAACGTATATAACGAATTTGGCGCCTCTATCTCTTGACCGCTTTAAGAAACACGCAAAAAGCAAAGCTAGAAATCAACATTAATCGATTTAGGCGGGAGTGTGAGAGCTTTAAGGGAAGTATCCATACATACATATACGTATATGTGTCATCTAAGATTAAAGACGACTTTTTCAGCATGTTAGATACGTTTCCAAAGCTTAATTATACCTTGATGCAGACTAAAAAAAGTAAATCAAAAGAAATGACTGAAAATTTCGTTTAAAATTCGCAACTAGTTTAAGCATGCGCTCTATGGTAATAATAAGATAATCGATTGACGCTCGAAATGTGAAATAGTTTTATTAACGCAGAACAGAACACAAGAGATTTGGGTAACACTTAACGCCTGGGGGAATTCTTCGATCAGGTTTGGGGGGCTGTGGGGTCAGGGCAGGTGTCCGGCTCTTAGGGCACTGGACAAAAGGCATGGAATGGGCTATTGTGATTGTGAATGTGATTGTGAATGTGATTGTTGGGCGCTGCTTGGTTGCTAAAGGAACAGCTTCTGCTGGCAGCCCTTGCAGTATTTGAAGGACTCTCGGCGCTGGGCATTGCGACGACGCATCTTCACCAGGACGTAGATCAGTCCCACGGAGGCCCAGGTGGCCTTGGCAACCTGAGACGAGGCTGGGCATTAAACGCTGAGGCAATTGGAGCGCCGGCAATTGGAACTTACGTTGGCGCGTCCGCGCACAGTGTTGCTATCAAAGAACCTATTGAACTTGAAGTAGTCCGACATCTTGCGAGTGAGAGAGAGAATGCGGTCGGATTAGGAGGTTTTCCTTGCGTCTATGGCTAATTGGTCGAACAAGTTGTAATTCAAAGTCAAGCAATTTACTCGATTTACTCAAATCCCGTTGAATTTTTCCAATATACATTTACATATAGACATGTCTATGTATGTCTCCACTGTAAATGAAATATGTTTGTAGCACATATTTCAAGGCCTACTTCGACCTCAGCTGGAGTTGGAATCGAAAATTGGGCCTGGACTTTGATTGGCAGTTATCGGGCCCCAAAGTACATGAATTAGCATTGATTGGCACAATAAGACGGAATAAGTACAAATGCTGTGGGCGAGCGTGCTCGACAAGTAGATACCCAGCACGTATTTAATATATGAAAATATCGAGACAAATTTCAATTGTTTTTCCCTGGCCTGCACAATAATTACACTCGACGAGGCTCAGCAGAAGCGGGAGAAAAAACCAAGAATTTTGTATTTGATTTCAAGTAAAAAAATTTCTATAAGTTCGAAATTGCTGAGCTAAAATCTAAATTCTCATCACACAGTTCCCTTTTTCTCTGAGTGTATGAGTACATGTTTGCCCTAAATAAATTCTAAAAAATAAAAATATGAAGCCCACAACTCATGTTGTACCTAAAATCCATGCTGATCAGAATTATAAAGAAAACTTAATAAATTTTCAGAGCTCTTCTGCTGTCATTTGAATAAATTTGCGCAACTTTCAGTTAACCTTTTTTGTTTTGCGCAAAAACACGAGGTATATTCGCATATCAAGCGACAATCAGTTATATCGAAGTCGGCGATCGTTAGCTATCGTGAGAATAAAATAAATAAATTTATATATGCGATTATTAAGCGATTATAGAGCCCATTATATGCTTTAGTCACAGTTGTATCCAATTATTTGGCCACGTGCACTTATCTGTCTATCAACTATGCAATTCAAGCAGTTCCAAATAGGTATATTTCCGTGGTGCCTGGCGTAGCCCCCCTAATAATAGTCGGGAAGCTGCAATTTGCAAAACTCTCATTGGGCATGTGGATGGCACTTAGAGCTGAAGCACTTCATTCACCAGCCCACAAAAATATATACATGCGACATGAGGTGAAGTGAAGCGAGAAGCGTTTCAATTGCAGATGATAAGCAATATTCGAGATATCGGACGGCGGCGAACGGAGAAGTACGAGGGAAAAGATGCAATGGTAAAGACGTCACTAGAAGTGCAGGGAGAAGCAAAGGTAGATAGAGAAGCTAATAGTGAAGACAGTAGGGAAACGTGCGGAAAAATGGCGCGAGAAGCGTGCAAATCTCTTTATTAGCTATATTGGTGGACATGCAGAGAGAAGCGTAGTCGTAAAATCCAAGAATAAAGATTAATTGCTTTAAAATATAGCTGCAGTAAGTCCAGGCAAAAGTTAAGGAAGAAGCGAAGCGAAGTGAACAGATAAGCGGATTTGAAAAAAGAAGTAAAGCTTAAGGTAAGGAAAAGCAATAGTATCCAAAATAGTAGTGAAAGGCAAATTAAGGCTCAGTACACGTTCTTGAACATGCCTAGTTTTGCTCAAGTGAAGGGAGAAGCGAAGCGAGTAAAAAAGCTGAAAGTAAAAGCATAAGCAAAGCAAAAAAAAATATATATTTGGCCTCAGAAAACCTCTTTTTGATATGCCTGATAAATGTTTTAGTAGGATTGAAGGGAGAAGTGTAGCAAGAAGCAAATTTAAATGCAAAAAAAAAATCTAGACAAGAAGAGAGAAGCACATTATGCCTCAGTAATTGCTTCATAATTATAGTAAAAGTGAAGCGAGAAGCGTAACCAGTTGCAAATCCAAGAGAGATGCCAAAATAACTACGAAAAGCAAAGCGAGAAGCATTTTTAAAATTAAAGGAGACCGAAAAGCAACTGAGAACTGCAGCGAGAAGTGCACAAAGCTTGGATAATTTAATTTGTAATATGCCCAAAACTTGTATAGTATAAGAAAAGATCGAAGCAAACCATTCTGAACATCCGCAATTACTTGCTTATAAACTTAAAAATATATATCATGCTACAAATGAAGGGAGAAGCGCTGCGGGAAACAAATCTTGAATGAGAGGAGTTGTCTGAACTTCAATAATTGCGCTCTGCCATGCTTAAAAGTGGAAGTGTGGATGAAAAGCAATGCAAGAAGCATAATTACAATTAAAGGAAGAAGCAAATAAAAGTAAGAAAAGTAGCGAGAAGCGAAGGCAGCGAGCACAAGAACTAGCATAAGTCATGAATTTCGAATGTGTTTAAGATGATTTCGATATAAGCTAAGCGCGAAGCACCCTTAAGGATTCGCGATGAGGGAAACCTACTGTTAAGCAGGGACTTATCCAATTCGGCTAGGTTTAAGTGCAGTCTGGCATGTGTAAAATGTAGATGCGAGTGGAGCTCGAGTTGTTGCAAATACTATCTAGGCGCGGAGATCTTGTTGACCTTTGCGTGTTTTCGCTGAATTAAAATATTTGCTGTACGAGGAAAGGCAAGTGACGAGTGGCGTAATCAGAAAACGGGTAATTATTGTACACATGTTATATATGTATGTATATATGGAAAGAGAGAGAGCTGGTGATGATGGGTGTTTAACTACAGGGCGGGTCGATGGGCTGTGCCATTGGTGTTGGCGCTGGTTGGTCCTATCCCAACGTGGCGTGCCCCGGAACTCCGGAACAATGGAGCAATCCTTATTGCGGCTCAGATCACCTAACATGCCAATTGGCCTGGCTCAAATGTATGCTATTAATGGCCTATAATGACGGCCTCTATAAGGGGGCCGGCTCCACGCTCATTTAAATACGACTGCAGGCATATAAAAGGCTATAGCGATCATCATATTGGTTAGATCTGTCCGATCGGCGTCATGAGATACGTGCAACTACTGTTGATCGTTGGCTGTCTGTGCAGCCTGCCGCACTGCTGGGCGGGAGTATGTCGCCAGCTCCTGGCCGTCCTCGGTATGAACTCACACAGTCTCTCTTCCATCTCCATTGCAGGCGACCGAGGAGCAAATGTGGGCCGCCGGCAAGCTGATGCGCGACGTGTGCCTGCCCAAGTTCCCGAAGGTAACGGTGGCCATTGCCGACGGCATCCAGCAGGGCAATCTGCCGGAGGACAAGGATGCCAAGTGCTACATCAACTGCATCATGGAAATGATGCAAACGGTAAGGATCTGTAATTTGAGTTTTTGAAAGCCGCCCCCTTCACCCGTCCTTCCAACGGCCAGATGAAGAAGGGCAAGTTCCAGCTGGAGTCGTCGCTGAAGCAGGTGGAGCTGCTCATGCCGGATAGCTACAAGCCCTCGTATCGCAAGGGCATCGTCGAGTGCAAGGACGCCGCCGCCGGCATCAAGAACAACTGCGACGCGGCGCATGCGCTGCTCAGCTGCTTTCGGGGCAAGATCGAGACCTTCGTGTTTCCCTAGGCGAATGCACCCACAGCAAGTACACACGCGCACACCAACACACGCGCACACACAAACACATATACGCACACTCAGAGTAAACACGAAAGCTCTAAGCGCAAGTTTGTATAAATTTCATTTTGGGTATGTTTTTAAATAAAGTGGAATTCATTTTCGATTACTTAAACGAATTTTAATTTTGCAAAAATAAAAATAATAATAAAATCTTGAATCAAGTACAAATTACTCTAGAAGAATCTGTTGTACTTGAAATAAGCCTGAAATGTGCTTAAAGCGCGCAAAAAGTTTCTTTAATTAAATACTCTATTTGAGTTCGGAATTTTGGAATACTTTGGCTTCAAAAAACCTTCATGAAATAGGTATTACAAGCTTGGAATATGCTTAAAAGTTTCTTTGATTAAATACTCTATTTGAGCTCGGAATTTTGGAATATGTTGGCTTCAAAAAACCTTCATTAAATAGGTATTACAAGCTTGGAATGTGCTTAAAAGTTTATTTAATTAAATACTCTATTTGAGTTCGGAATTTTGGAATACTTTGGCCTCAAAAAACCTTCTAGAAATAGGTAATTAAGTTCTCCAGTTGAGAAGCTTACCGAACTTGAAAGAATTTTGGCTTATTCTTGGCTTAAGCAAGAAATTCTTGATCATTTCTGAGAGTGCATAAATATGCGAATTTTTTGATTTCAAAAATAAGTTGTAAAAATAAAAACGATTTTGCTCAGGTTAAAATATTTCCATCTAGGTCTGATTTAAAAAAAAAAATTGTACTTGATTTAAGGATAAAATTCTTGGTCTTTTCTGCAAGTGTATGTTTGCAGGCATTTCTGGGCTTAATTAAAAACTTTCTTGAAATAAGAATTTTAAGCCAATAAAGGTTTAAGCACAATATTCTTGTGTTTTTCTTTGATCGTATGTTTGAAGTAGTTTTTGGGCCTAATTAAAAACTTCTTGAATTATGAATTTAGTTGGCAAGTTAAGAAATCTACAACTTAAGTGAATTTCGACCACCTTTGTTCTTGATTTGATTATTTTTTGTTTCAAAAATAAAAGATGTTTTTCAAGCAAAGAAATTTTCGGATTACTTGATTTGAGCGCAAAGTTCTTGGCTTTTTTCTGCCAGTGTATGTTTGCAGGCATTTCTGGGCTTATTTAAAAACTCACTTGAAATTAGAATTAAGTTTGCAAGTTAAGAAACTCACAACTTAACTGATTGCCAGATGCGCAGTTATTGATCCAAGTTGGGAGATTTATTTTCAAGCCAAGCAAATGTCAAAAGTTTAACTTGATTTGCGCAAAAAAAAATAAATAAAAAAAAAAAATCGTGTTTTTTCCGGACACAAACAAATGCACATTTGATATATAGATTAGTATATAGGTCACGTGCCAGGTGAGCATTACGAGCGACTTTCGCTACGAACTGTGAGTGGTGCCAGCGCCCGTTCGGGGGCCGTCGATCGATCAGCCAGAGATGGATCTGGTACATGGAAAAGCTATGTCGATCAGCGCATTGCGATCTGTTGCATGCGGATGCGCCGGATGTGTCGGACGCGATGGGGGCTATAAAATGGGGCCGACTGGCAGCGGCAGGCAGGAAACGTGCAGCGGCGCTGAAGGAGTCACCACCATCAACCACGAGCATGATGCAGTCAAGGCAACAACAACAACAACAGCAACAGCAACAACAACAACAACACAGGAATTTCGGCACCCTGATGCTGATGCTGGCCTGTGCCGGCGCCTGGCTAACTGTGGCCCACGCCGACGAGGCGGAGGAGACGGCAATGACGCTCAGCGAGGTGGTCGAGCTGATCGAACCCTTTGGCCAGGGCTGTGACCCGAAGCCGGAGCTGGGTAAGTGTTTAGCACTTTTGCAAGACCAAGAGCCTCCATTACCCATTCCCCATTACCCATTCCCGCCACAGAGCACATCGAGGAGATGGTGCTGAACAAGGAGGATGCCTCGCACGAGAGCAGGTGCTTCCGCCGCTGCATGCTGCAGCAGTTCGAGCTGATGAAGGAGGGCGAGGCGCACTTCAACGAGGACAAGACCGTCGACATGATGAACATGATGTTCCCCGACAAGGAGTCCGACTCGCGCACGATTGTCAGCAAGTGCAATCAGGTCGCACCAGGCGGCACCAGCGATGAGTAAGTGCACCCAAATGCAGCCCCCAAATCCTTTTGATCTCAGCTAATTCCCGTTTCCGGCCAGATGCGACGTGGCGCACGGCATTTCCATGTGCATGCTGCGCGAGATGCGCGACGCCGACTACAAGATTCCGGACATCAAGCAGTAGATGGCGCCTCCAGGCACCCTCACACACACACACACACACACACACACACACCTTGCTCTGCACCTGGCTTACAGCTATTTAAATAATTTGTTGTACTTTGTATATTTTTTTTGTTGTTTTTTTTTTTATATTTCGTATTTAAAACCCAAAACACGCACGCCCTACCTAAAAAAAAAAAAAAAAAACCAAAAAAAGAGAACTTCTTAATATCCTTACGTAGAGCTCGCCCTGGTTCCTGGTCCATGCACAGGCGAATAAAGCGAGCAGCAATAGAAAACGCCCAAACTTAACTCTAATGGGAATTGGGGCTCTATTTACCAGCTCAGCTTGACCTGGTTGAGCGCCAGCTGGCGGCCGACGCACTGGTTCAGCTGGTGCGCCGCCTCGCAGGGCTCCTCGCTGCTGACGGCCCGATTGCAGCCCTGCGCCAGGCCGCTGCTCAGTGCCATGGCCAGCTTGTTGTCCTCGGTGACCATCGACGTCAGCTGCTCCACGCGGCGCAGATCCAGCCGGTTGCTGCCGCTGTCCATCTGCAAGGCGAGGGAGAGTTCAAGTGTGAAAAGCTGAAGCAACTAACATTTTGGAACGCTTGAAATAGTCTTAATTATTCTTGATATTTTGCTGCAAGTTTGGTGACTCTAGGTCCAAAATTGTGGGCGATATGGATTTGATCGATTTGCCACGCCCAACAATTTTCGAACAATTTTTAGACGAGGTCATCAGTAATCGGTCTGCAGAAATTGAATGTAACTAGCTAGAATTGCAGAGATATGCTTAAAAAGTCTGGTCTGAAAATCGATTTTTATCGATATCGGGAAAAGTTATTCAAAATTTCAAATGAATTTAATATGCTTTATGCTACGAGAATCTATCTACCAAATGTGATGTCTCTAGCCTTTATAATGCTCGGAATATGCTCACAAAACCTAGGCTAAAAAATGATATTTATCGATATCGGAAAAACGGGAGCATTTAGCGATCATTTAAACTAAGCCTAAAATCCAAAAATCGATATTTATCAATATCGGAAAAACGAAATGAGTGAACGATAATTGGAAACAAGCCAATATACCCTTCCTGTCAATTATCCCAATTTCATGTATTTACGTACAATTTGGATGCCCTTCAGCATGCACTCGAGCAGGCACTTCTCCAGCTGCGTGGGTCGCGGCTCCTGGAGCAGCCGCCGCTGATTGGCCGGCATGCCCAGCTGCGCCAGGCAGCTCTGCTTCGTGCTGTCGATCAGCTCCTGCACCTCCGGCAAATGGCGATCGAGGAGGCTCAACAGGGGCTCGCTGCGACGTCCGCCGAAGAGTCGACTCAAATCGAAGCCGGGCGTTTGGGTCTTCGCCGGCGCCGGCGCCAGCGCCTGTGCCTGTGCCTGTGCCTGGACGCACTGCAGCCGGCTGCAGCTGGCCAGAGCGAGTAGTGAAAGCAGCGCAACTCGCATCGTCTTGTGTTTGATTTGGTGCTGCCCATTGGAGCGCTGGCTTTTATATGGAGCAGTTGTAAACAGTTGACCTTGAGCACGTCTGCGAGCTGCGGCCATTCCGCTGACTCAAGTTCAAGACGCGTCATTGCCATTGACGAAAACTCGCAAATCACGCAGAGCGACAAAAGTAACTGCACTTATCTGTTTGTATGTGCATGCACACATATGTATGTAAATTTCGATAACAGTCATACACACACACGCACACACACACGAATAGAGCACGAGAATTTGCATTTAAATTGACTGACAAAATGCACCTCAGTATAATTAGACGTATGCGAATATTTGTATATATTTGTCTAAATTTGTCTATATTTCTATATTTTATATTGTTCATAACTAATTTTATTTGACTTTAAACAACAACACTTTATCACTTTATGCACGACAGTTGACTAAACTTTCGATACTGAAGCAAAAACGCCAGAGAGAGGGTGAGAGCGAAGAAATAACGGGATCAGTCTGATAGGCAGCACTCAAGTGCAATAAATATGCGCGTATATGTGTGTATATTCACTGAGCCCTGTTGGTGTCATGTTTTATGGGCAGCACTCAAGTGCAATAGACATGTTTACATTTCTTTTTATCTACAATTAGTTTTAGTGCAACGAATTGAACTGAACTTCAGTAAAGCAAAAACTAAACAAGTAAGTCGGGAGTTCCCGACTAGGAGATACCCTGAACCTAGCGGCGAGCTGTTACATACATTTACACCTACACACACACACACACACACGCAAGCAGCAAGCTGCTCACTTCGCACATCGGCTGCGCTTGGCCCCACTATAGAAAATGAATTCTTGAATAACTTCTAAACTAAGATGACTAACTATGATCGTTATGAAATTTTCAGTGCTTAATAAGAGCATCTAAGTCTATGTAGGACATGGACATGGCTAAATCGCCTCAGCTCGTCCTGATCAAGAATATATATACTTGATGGGGTCGGAGATGCTTCCTTCTGCCTGTTACATACATTTGCACAAAACCATCATACCCTTTTTACCCATTTTCAATGGGTTTAGGGTATAATAAAAAGCAAGAGAGCGCAAACAGCGTAGAGTCGGCATGCTCTCTCCCTCTCTCTGTACCCTGCTGTAATATTGTTGAGCCGCGCGTGATGGGCAGCACTCAACGGCAAAGAGGTGTAAATGACAGGCTCTCGCAAATTTCTCTCAAATTTGCAACAACACTTAGTCGACAGAAGAAATGGTGAAATTAAATATGCAGAGGTGCGAAAGAGAAATGCAGCGAGTGAGGGAGATTGCGTGCTTTACTTTGCATGCGCATCAGCATTGTTTTTGCAAAACAGTGTTAAGTGAAAATCAAAAATGTTGTTTATGGAATAAAAATAAATGTAGTCAGCATTACTTTTAGAATTTTTTTTGTTATGGAGTATTTAGCTTAACAATAACTCATCTTAAGAATCCTTTTACCACTGATGAATTGTTAACTTCAATATAAGAGAGCCCCGTCGCTGTATATATGCATGTATGTGTGTGTGTGTATGCAATTTCACACAGAGCGACATATTGAGATATGCATCTGGGCATGCAAATATGCCGGCTGCGTGCAATTAACGTTTACTGTAATTCCACTGTCTGCCTTCGCGCTGTCTTTCGCAAAGCGCTGTTTTCATTTGAGTGCGCTTTGCGCTCACCCACAAGAAATGAACACCCACACACACACACACACACACACATACACATGCATATATATAAATTCACCAATGCTGCTTTTTTGAGTGAAAGTTTGAGTCTTAATTAGACAGAATTTGATAGCGTTGTGTGTTTGCGTGCACTTGTATGCAACTATTGTTATTGTAAAATACAATTACAATATATAAATACATTTACCGAGAGTTTGTAGTGCATCTGCTCGCCGATTATATCTAAGTAGTTATATCGATCAGTATAAAAAGCTAATTTGCTGACCCTGCGCATGTCAACTGTCAACTCTGGCTGCCAGCCGTTAGAAGTTTTGAGACGTTTTCTTATACGCTGTTCGCGTGGTGGCAAGGGGTATATTGTGTTTGTGCAACATTCGCCTTGCTGGGCGTCTGCATAAAGCTAGCGACATGAAACTCGGTATATCAACTCCTATATACCCGCTCCAGTTAAAGTGTTAAGATTTTTTGTGGCAATTCGATTTAATCTATATATCTCCCTCAGTTTTCAGACTAGATGCATCAAATTTTTGCAGGCAGATTACTGATGACCTCCTCTAAAGATCGCACAAGAGATTTTTTAGATACGCCCACTGGAAGCGTGACAAATTGCATTAATTTAAAATCAGTAACTGAAGATACACAAAGATCAACATATAACTGATAATTAATATTTTTCACAACAAATAATAATCAAGGCTCCTTTTCGACTGTTCAAGGCTGTTATTACAGAGTATTGAGCGTTCGTTTGCACCCGACTGCAATATTCTTGTTTGTTTTCTTATTTTTTTGTGCTTCGCATTAAACACTTGATTTGATTTCATGTCAGTCGCTAATTAAAAGCGTAATTACATGGGAACAAAGGAAAAGCGGCGGGTGCAACGCGGGCCGAATGGAGGAGGGGAGGGGAAGGGGGATGGGGATGGGGCGGTTGGGTTTTCACACGTCGACCAGCGGAGGGCATCTCCGCCGGATCTCGTCCAGATCGAGTGTCATGTGCTGCTCATGTAGTGCAGCAGCAGCAACTGCAGCTGCATCCCGTGCGATGTCATTATTGGCCATAATTGCGCTTTAATTGAGCCGGAGATGCCGTCGGAGACGTCGGCCGCAATCTGGCAAGTCGCATCGGGCTGGCGCTGAGATGTTACGGCTATAAAACGCTGGCGGCGCCCGCTGTGCGCAACCAAGTCGTAATCGTTGGTGCTCAATTCAACATGTCGCGTCTAGTTTGCCTCGCATTGATCGTCGTCCTGGTCGCTGTGGCCACCGTCTCCTCGAAGCCGCACGAGGAGTTCAGCAAGGAGCACGCCCACGAGCTGGCCGAGGAGTGCAAGACCGAGGCGAGCGCCACCGAGGGTGAGTCAGCTAGTGCTCCTTTGTCGTTGCCCGTGCTCCTCCAGGCTCACAATTCGATTCTCTTCCAGAGGATGTGGAGCACATGATGAAGCATGAGCCCGCCGAGTCGCACGAGGGCAAGTGCCTGCGCGCCTGCATGATGAAGAAGTTCGAGATTGTAAGTGGCCCTCGATCGCGTGGGGTAGATCAGTGGCTCTAGCAGTTACCCGGCTTTGTCCGGCATTAAGTGTTTTTCTTCAGTCGAAACATTATCCAAAAATAGTTTCATAAGAGCATTTTCCATTCCATGCACTGACATCAAATAAAGTAGGCTACGGTGAAAAATTCGGTCCAGGTCTTACGGCTTGCGCTGTGCGCTGATCATCAATCAATCAATCAATCAGTCAGTCAGGCAATTAATCAGACGGGGTAAACTGGTTTATATAAATATTTCAATTGTTTTGCCAGTCTTTGGCTGATGCAACTCAGCGAGAAGCTCTTCGTCTATCGGTCAGTCAATCAAGTGGATTGAGTCAGTCAGTCAATCAATTATCAATTAATTATTTCTCCACAGAGTTGTATTTATATGGATGAACGCGTTGAATAAACCATGAGTTGTAGGTCTGTCAATCAGTTAATATGTCCATCAATCAATCAATTCGTCAGTCAGTCAATCAGCTATGGCCAAAAAACTGCATTTATATAGATTGTCGTGCTGGTATTTGAACACGATAAATAACCGGTGAGCTGTCAGTCTGTCAATCAATCAATCAGCCAGTCAATCGGTCAATCAATAAGCTATGGACAAAGTGCTGTATTTAAATAGATTGGGGTGATTGGGTATATGTACGCAGTGAATCAGCCTCCGTCTGTCCATCAATCAATTAGTCAGTCATAGATATATAGACCAAGTAACGCCCTTTCCAGATGGACGACGCTGGCAAACTGAGCAAGGAGCACGCCCTGGAGCTGGTTAAACTGATGAGCAAAGCGGATGCCGAGAAGGAAGCCGCCGGCGCCGACATCGTCGAGAAATGCGAGGCCATCGAGGTGCCCGAGGATCAGTGAGTATTGCGCGCGAATTCGGTGAAAATCGAAGCTAATCTCTGGCCAATTCACAGCTGCGACGCGGCCGTTGCCTACGAGAGCTGCATTGTGGAGCACATGCGCGAGCACGGCCTGCCCCTGGAGGAGGAGGAGTAAACACGACCCAGATACGACACGAATGCCGCAAGCGCCCATGCTATATGATCGATGAATGTCTTTTCTTTTTTTTCTTCAAATATATATATATATATATATCCTACTTTATACGTATAGATCCTAAGTGAATGCGAATAAACTGCGCCAATTGCAGGAATCGATTGTTGATTAGAGTGGGAAAACCAATATACCCCATTCGACGGGTGGCAACAAAAAAAAAAACAAAAAAACGCCTTCAGTTTTGATATACGCACTAGCTTACAAATTCTATAATTAAATATTTTTGTTGTTTTTATATATATACATACATAAGTATATAGATCGAAATATGTATATATATGTATGTATGTATGTGTATGTAAACGTGTGTGTGTGTGTGTGTGTTGTGTGCGGGGGCAGGGCATGTGTCTAGACATATATGCCCTGCTCTCACACGTCGTTAGGACTTAACTACTTACAACTATTATTATTATTATTATTATTATTAATATTATTAATATTACTATTACAATGCATTTTCCTCTGCTTCCATTGCGGTTCTCCATTTGACGGACTCGAGAGCCATGCACTTCATATACCCTACAAATATATGCTTAAAAACGAGGGATTGTGGGACTTACGAACTAAGGCTGCCTAGACAGCGCCCTAGATCTAATAGTAAATCAGCTAATAAGCTAAAGACGACCACGGCGACAGACGGACAATAAAAAATAAAAAAACAAAGGAAAATCAAAAAAAAAAAAAAAAAAGATGAAAATAATTGTGAAAATATGAAGAAAAAAATTAAACACGCAAAAGACAATGGCTTATAAAGAGAAATATATATGTGTGTATATACGCTGAGTTTGCTGCCAGGACGACTGCGAGTAAATGGAAAAGGGATGAAGTTAAAACAGGGTATATGCAGGTTTGATGTCACTGTGGCCTTACAGTTAAATGAGTTAAATGGTTAAAGAGCGTGTGTGTGTGTGTGTGTGTGTGTGTGTGTGTGTGTGTGTTGTATATATAATAATTGATTAATTTCTTTGCTTGAGGCAGGCAGTTATCAATGTTGCAGCTCCGAGTGCGAATTCAAATGCGATGAACTCCCTGGTTGTTGTTCCACATTAGAGAAAGTAGTCGGCCTGTGGCTTCTTCGAGGGTATGCCGCGACTCTCCTGCGGTGCCGCCTCGAAGATGACAAAGTCGCGATGCAGGTACTCGTTCAGTTCCAAAATAGCCGCCACATTGCCGCAGCTGGAGGAACCGAAAAAATAAATATAAATTCAATTTGCCAATTAAGAATATGACATGATTTTTGGCATACCGATAGCAATAGTTGGGCGCCGACCAGACGGTGAGGACCGTCTCGTTGAAGTGCCATTTGAAGCCCTCCATGACCAGCTGATGGGCGCGACAGATCATGTCGATGTCGTTGGTGCGATTGAACTGGGAGACGACATCGGAGCCGAACAGATAGCCGGCGCCGCGCGGCGATACGCCCCAGCCGGTCTGATCCTCGGGATCGCTCCACAGCAGATCGCACATGGGCCCGTCGTGCGGCACCTCCTGTTTGCGATCGATGCTTCGTATCTGGTCCAGATACTGTATGGACGGCGACAGGCCGCCGTGCACGCAAAAGATCTTGCCATCGATGATGGCCGACAGGCTGAGGTAGTCGAAAATTTCGGTGCAATAGCGCCAGACGGCCGTCGAGCCGTATTTGCGCAGGCACTCGTCGTAGAAGCCGTAGACCTGGGTGATCTGGCGAGATTCGTGATTGCCGCGGATGAGCGTGATGCGGTCCGGATAGCGCACCTTCAGCGCCAGCAGCAGCAGGAATGTCTCGACGCTGTAGTAGCCGCGATCAACGAAATCGCCCATGAACAGATAGTTCTTCTCGGGCACGTCGCCGCCCACCTTGAACAGCTCCTTGAGGTCGTAGAACTGGCCGTGAATGTCGCCGCAGACGGTCACCGGCGAATCGACGCGCTGCACGTTGCCCTCCTCGACGAGAATCTCGCGCGCCTTCGCGCACAGACCCTTCACCTCGTTCTCTTTGATGATCTCGCAGCGCTTCAGCTGCTCGATCTGGCGGTCCAGGTCGCTGTAGTCGGACATGGCAGCAGCGGCAACAACAGCAAGTTTACCGCGGGAAAGGGTGCCGGGTGCCGGGAGCCGGGAGCCGAGAGCCGGTTGCGTCGTTTACACGCTGCGCAAAAGATCGCGAGCTGCAGCAGAGAGCGAACATGAGAAAGAGAACACGGCGAAATTTGCAAGTTGTTTGTGTTTTTTGCATCATCTGCGTACGTCTGTGTGCGTGTGTTTGTTGGTGTGCGTATGCTTGTGCGTGTGCGTGTGGCTTGTGGCTGGCTTTTTGCCGCGCGCGCCGCAACACCAAACATTGTTGCGTGCGCGCCGCCGAGGCAGGCGCCATTTCGCAAGGCACCCATACACATACATAAACAGCAACTTACCCGAATTAAAGCTGGCAATTGCAAGGATCTTTTTCGTATTAAGAAGTACTCGCACGCACGCTCACCACAAAAAAATGAACCATGATACGCTTGACGTTTTCGCGATAGTGGCGGCCTGACGATAGGCAGACGTTGGCGTCTATCGATAGCTGTCTATATATTTTTTTGAGGATGACAACTCTGCGGCGTTGCCAGACTGTCAAACGAAACGATGTAATGTGTTGAAATTTTAAATCTTTAATTTTGGTTATTAAATAACATTAGTCGTTACGCAACCGGAACAGTAAAGCCATCTGCTGGCCATGCCCGACACGGAACCGAACCAAACGGCCGCCCAGCCGCCCGCCGAGCAGCTGCAGCAGCAGGAATTCATCCGGACGCCGGAGGTGGACATCTTTCGTGACACCTTCATACGCTACATGGGTGAGTCCGTGCTGGGTTGACTGTTGACCTGTTGACTCTCACCCGCCCCTTGCCGACACCCACAGGCTACAGCAACGAAGTGGGCGAGGCGTTCCGTCCGCTGGTGCCCAAGTCCCTGGTGGCCGCCTCCTACGGCATGGCCATTGGCTACGTCTGCACGGACACGTTCGACAAGTCGCTGCGGCAGAGACGGAGCGGCGCCACCGATCGCGAGGTGGCGCTGGTGGCCGCCGACGTGTTCACCTGGCAAATGCTCGCCTCGGTCATCATACCCGGCCTGACAATCAATCGGTACGCTAATCTCTAATCTCTAATCTCTAATCTTGATTAATCTTCATCTTCATCTTCTTCCGGCAGCGTCACCGCGCTCAGCCGTTTTATGCTGCGCAAGTCGCCTGGTTTCCTGATGAAGACGGTGCCCACGCTGATTGGCCTGGCGAGCATCCCGCTGATTGTGCATCCCATCGACCGCCTGGTGGACAGCCTGATGGACGCCACCTACCGCAAGGTGGTGCGATAGTCCGCCGTAGACCGACATAGGTCCAGTTTGTCTTACATGCTGCTAAGCCTTGGTGTTCAACCCATCATTCCACAATTTGACAAGTTAACTACGTTTTTTATATTTTTGGTAATATGCAACGATTGCAATTTGATAAGAGAAAGCTTTAATACGTCCCCATTTGGCAACGTTTGGCAAGTTGACCTTTAACACTAAACATACTTACCAGTTTCTACCATAGCCGGATCGATCTGTATGAAATATGGCTGTTGGGATTGGATATGGAAGTGCACTTAGAATATATTTGCTACCAAAATTGTATTCCAATTTAATCAGGCTTGTTAGTCACGTATTCCGTAAATACACATCTGACTTTAGTCGGAAATAGTTATGGTAGTTTAAGCACGCGCTTTGGCTGTTCTTTTGAATAGCAAATGTATTCCAAATATGAATGTATTCCAAATCAAATTGTGGACAATTTGTATATGTTTCCGCTCTCATTTTTTTTTATCAAAACAAAAATTGAAGAATTTCTGTAAAATTATTTATTCTGTTATTATTATCATACTGTTCTGTTGTTCCACAAAAAGGAAACTTTCCAATTTTGTATATTATTTAAATTGCATTGAATGCATATATTCCAATCGGTTTTTAAAACTTTGCGCTGGTCAATTATCAAAAAAAATGCAGTCCCAACTTTTCAAATCTACTAAATCAAATATGTTACATCAGAATTTATGATTCGATAATCTTAATAATTAGTAATCATTTGTTGACCGCTTGTGGTAGATATTGGTATACAGCTATTACTCAAAATAAACCGAATATAAATGAAAGAAAACTATTTAACTTGAATTGTATATAATTAATAGAAAAAAGTGAAATGTGCGCTTTAGCCATACAATATTGCAAATCGGTCTTTTGGCCCATGACATGTGTATGTGTTAGTGTTGGGGCCCAATCAGTGGGTATTTACATTTTGAATTTATTGCACCAATTACAACTCGACGCGCATTACAAAAATAGTTGATAATCTTTTTATACAATTGGTAAGTACTTAAAAGGCAATGGGAATGCGGCGATCGCGGCCTGGCTAGAAGTGGCCATCCTCCTCGTCCGAGTCAATCAAGTAGGGGCTGTCGAGGGCGCCCAGGCCGGCGGCGACGCCGCCCTCGTTGGCCGTCGACAGCTTCGTGCGCAGCATGTGGCCCGCCTGATAGTTGTGCACAATGTGCTCGGCGTCGCCGACGATGACGCCAAAGATGCCCAGCTCGGAGACCATGTCGACGATCTGGGGCGGCATATCGCCGCCGGGCCGCACCATATAGCCCTGCGACAGCGGCGGATGTATCAGATCCATTAGAATCCAAGCGGAGCGCTCCACGCGCGACATGCGCTAAAAAGCAAAAATTTATATTTAAATTTGGAGTTCGGAAACCGGGCTTCCAGCTTGCAGTTCACCTTCAGCGCACTGGGAATGTCCACGCCGTACACGTTGTTGCCGCCGCCCTCGCGCTGCGGCTTCAGCACGAACTTTTCGGGCGTGCGCAGCGCCATCTCGTAGTTGGCGTTGCCCACCTCGTTGTCGTCCAGCGAATAGAGGCCGGTGAAGATTTTGCCCACCGCCTTGATCTCATCCGGATCGTTGATGAAGCGCTCCAGCACCGCCGGCTGGGCGAGTGCCTGCTGCACCTTCTTGGTGCCCGCCAGGTGATACTGAATCGACGGACACTTGATGGCCAGCGATGTCTCCATCAGGTAGCGCGCATCCCACTCGCCCTGCGAGGGATAATGGCCCGGCTCGTAGCCGGCACGGAAATAGATGACGGCCACCTCGGTGCTGCCACTGCAAGAGAGAGAGAGGGAGAGAGGAAGAGAGGGAGAGCTTTAGTGAAGCATCTAGGAAGCACGCAGAGCGGACGTACAGCAGCAGCTCCTTGCGCTGGCCCAGCTTGCCCTCGCTGTGGACCTCGGTGAGCGTGCGGCGCAGCACCTTGATGTGCGGATGGGTCTCCCGGATGTAGAACTCGTGGAAGCGCTGGTCGCAAATGTTATAGGACACATCCTCGATGATGAACAGGATGACGGCCTGCGGCTTCGCGTATATATCCCACGCCTTCACCATCCCTTCGCACAGGCCAGCAAGGGCCTCGTTCTTCGGCATCTGTTCCGGGAAGAGGATTGTTCAGTATGCAGGGCACAAAGGAGTACAGTGGACGCTCGATAGTGGAACTTTCGCAGGGCTGCAAGCCCAGATCAAGTAAGAGCGCTGCAGTCGGGCGTAACTGACTGCGCAATACTCGTTCACAGCGAAATAACAGCTAAAAACGGTCTTCCATATTATTGTTATTTTGGCTTCAAATTTCAAGAAAATTTAAAAAATTTGGCCGGATACGTAGCTCCCATATTTCAAACACCTATAACTTTGTCAAAACTGAACTGAAAATGCAGTTTGATGACATTTTGTGCAGGGTTTTTTCTCTAGATTGGTAAAATATATACATTATTAAAAATGCATTTTTTGGTAAAAAAAAAAAAAAAAAAATCACGTACTCCCTTATTTATTTTAAAAACTTTTTTTTTGTTGCAAAATTTTTAAACTTGTAATTTTATTTTTAATTGATTGCTGGTATCAACATTAGTATAAAATGTCATTTATACCGTGGCTTCATTTTTTATTCAAAAATCATGCCAAAAAATTATATAAATTTTAACATGTGAAGTTCTCAGATCCCATAACTCAGCCAAAACTGAACCGATTTTAACTTTTGACACCTTTTGTTCATGGTTTGTTCTCTAGATTGGTTCTGCATTTAAAATATATACATTATTAAAAATGCATTTTTTGGTAAAAAAAAAAATTTAAAAAAAAAAATTCACGTACTCCCTTACTCATTTTCAAAATTTATTATTTTTTTTTTGCAAAATTTAGAATCTTGTAATTTTATTTTTAATTGATTGCTGGTATCAACATTAGTATAAAATGTCATTTATACCATGGCTTCATTTTTTATTCAAAAATCATGCCAAAAAATTATATAAATTTTAACATGTGAAGTTCTCAGATCCCATAACTCAGCCAAAACTGAACCGATTTGTACCTTTGATACCAGTTTGTTCATGGTTTTTGTTTTAGATTTGTTCTGCATTTAAAATATATACATTATTAAAAATGCATTTTTTTGGTAAAAAAAAAAAAAAAACATCTCGTACACCCTTATTTATTTTAAAAATTTTTTTTTTTTTTTGCAAAATTTTGAAACTTGTAATTTTATTTTTAATTGATTGCTGGTATCAACATTAGTATAAAATACCAACTAAAAACTGATTCTAAGGTGCTTCATTTTTATTCAAAAATCATGCCAAAAAATTATTAAGTTCTCAGATCCCATAATTTCAATTCGCATAGCTCAGCCAAAACTGAACCCATTTTTACCTTTGATACCATTTTGTTCATGGTTTTTGTTTTAGATTGGTTCTGCATTTAAAGTAAATGATTTTTAAAAAATTAAATTTTTTAAATTTGAGAAAATTAAAAAAAATTTAAAAAATTTTAATTTGATGCAGATTTGCATGATTGATTTTATAAAAATGGTTTCAGCTATCGATAACTTCCAATAGCCTATAATCGAAAACTTGAAATCTCTAGCTGTTATAAATAGCTACCAATCTCGAACCGGTTCAGTTTTTGGGCAAATGGTTCGATGCAAGGTTCGGTTCATGGTTTTAAAAATAATGGAACGCCTCAAAGTTTTTTGTAAATGTTTTCGGGACTCAATTCGTTTTGTTTGCTTATCGTTATCGCTATCGTTATCGGGATTTAGTTTCGATTATCGAGCGAGCACACTATTTGCATGTGTGTGGACTGTACTTACGTGCTGCAGCTTGTCGGCATGGCCCAGTTCTCGTAGGACGAAGCTGCGTGGGCAGGTTGAAAGATGGGGCGGCGGCAAAGAGAGAGACTAGATTAGTAACTCGTATAACAAGGACGGCAAAGAGAGAGAAGTTCGAACAACAACAAACAACAACAGTGGGTAGTAAGAGAGTTATGCACAATATTACTAGTGGGTGGGGGTTAGCAGGCAATAATAGAGCGGGGATTACAAGGGGTGCGGAGGGGGCAGTTAGGGAATCGGTTTTAAAAATAGCATCACAAAGCTCAAGTCAAAGCCAAAACCAAAAGCCAAACAGTGTGTGTGAGAGAGAGACGACAGAGTGTTTGTGTGTGAGAGAGAGAAAGCGGACAGTACATGAAGAAAGAGAGTGAGAGAGAGAGAGAGAGAGAGAGAGAGGGAGTGCATGCCATTTATAGTTTAATGGGTGGGCGCAGATCAGCAACGTTCAATGGGCCAAATGTGCTTTATAATTACAGGTGAGGGGCGAGCGAGCGAGCAAAGGGGGTTTGGGGGTGGGGGGTGTTGTACTGAAGTGCGTGCTGCTATGTGCGTGTGCGTGTGAGTGTGCAGGCGTGTGTGTACACCCAGGCCTGTGCCAAATTCCATGTCAAGCAAGTCGGGAGTGTCCGACAGGCAGATACCGTGTGCCCAGCTGTGGGGGAGATGTCCATTTTCGTCTGAGATTGCTATACGAGAATATATGTACCAAAATTGGCAGCTCTAGTTCTTATAATCCCCGAGATATGCTCAGAATACCATGTCTTAAAATCGATATTTATCGATATTAAGTAAATTTGGCGAAATATATCAAAAAAAAAACAAGTGCGAGCTTTGCAACGCGTCTTCACAATATAATAGCAGCTTCTAATGCTCCTAATTATGATTGTTATATTGAAAAAATATCGATTTTAGTAATTTGTGGAGGCGGGAGTAGGCGTGGATGTAGAGGAGGTAATCAGAAAACTGTCTGCCAAGTTTGGTAGCTGTAGCTCTTATAAACTCCGAGATATGATAAGAAAACCATGTTTTAAAATCGATATTTATCGATATTAAGTAAATATGGCGTGGTAGGCGTGGATGTCGAGGAGGTAATCAGAAAACTGTCTGCCAAGTTTGGTAGCTTTAGCTCTTATAAACTCCGAGGTATGATAAGAAAACCATGTTTTAAAATCGATATTTATCGATATTAAGTAAATATGGCGTGGTAGGCGTGGATGTCGAGGAGGTAATCAGAAAACTGTCTGCCAAGTTTGGTAGCTCTAGCTCTTATAAACTCCGAGGTATGATAAGAAAACCATGTTTTAAAATCGATATTTATCGATCTTAAGTAAATACGGTACCTACCTCTACAGACAGACAGACGGACATGGCTAAACCGATAATACGACATTTCCCCAAAACCATTATACCCTCTAATGGGCACAGGCTGGAAAAACGCATTGAAAACGTTTAAATTTCAAATGGAATTTGAGACAGGCCCAAACTTGATCTAAACTAAAATAAAGTGTGCATTATATAAACAGTGTGCTAAGTTGACAGGTGATGGGGTGCGTGTGTGTGTGTGAGAGAGAGAGAGAGAAAAGAGAGTGCGTGTGTGTGTGAGAGAGAGAGAGAGAGAGAGAAGAGCGCTTAATACTTCTGCAGAGGCACCAAGTGTGTAGCAATGCCACCGAAACTGGAGGCAATCGTGTTGATTTCAACCTGCTTTATTGCACAGCCCTCGTACACGTGAGCCAAATAGTCAGAACGTAATAGACCGACGCTATAAGCCTGCAATTATGATCGTTATACATTATATATATATAGAGATGTGTGTTTTTGTATGGTATATACAGTAACTGCTTAATAAATACATAGCAGCAGCCCTTAGCCTAAACTAAACTAAGCTAAGCTAAAGTTATTGAAATATTTGTTTCGTTACACGAACAGAAAAATATTTATGTGTATATTGTATTTAGATTAAGTGGGTTTAATTTTAAAATAATACTGAAAAATACTAAAAATAGAGAGAGAGTGGACCACGTGTGCGTGTGTGTGTGTGTGTGTGTGTGTTTTTTTTGGTTGTGTGAGAGAGACAGATAGAGAGTGAGAGAGCAATGGAAGCGATAGCAAATGCAGCTCGACTTGTCGAATTTATCGATTTCGATCTGGTCTGATTCGATGAATTAATGTATCGTATGAACGTCTGGCAAAAGTGCATCCTGCCATGCTAGCTCCAAGCAGTTGATTGATGTGAGTGTGTGAAGCCTAGTGTGTGTGTGTGTGTGTGTGTGTGTGCGTGTGTGTGCTGAAGAAATAACTGCAGTAGAGTTTTATCGAATCGTTCCGAACCGATTGAACTAATCCACTTAAATGAACGCATGAATTTGTTTATTTTCTATACTTCTTCACGAAGTGAAAATATTATATTGGGTTTATCTGGAGATTGCAGAAAAAATTTGTTGCCTACGCCCACTGATTACACTGTGAACGAGTATTTCGCAGTCGGTTACACCCGACTGAAACGCTCTCACTTGATTTATCGTGTAATAACAACAACAAAATAATAAAAAACAAAAAACACTTTGCGTCTGGGGCGGGAATCGAACCCAAGTTATTGTTAAAAATTGCAAAAAAAAAAAATAAATTTAATTCTAAATTTGTTGGGGCGGACGTAGGCGTAGGCACAAAATTTTTGCGCGATCTTTAGAGGAGGTCATCAGTAATCTGACTGCAAAACTTTGCTGTATCTAGCTTGAAAACAGAGGTAGATATATGGATAAAATCGATTTGCCACGCCCCTAGTGGGCGTAGCCAAAAAATCTTAGCGCTTTATCTGACGCGAATATGCACGAGTATATATTCAAAGTTTCAAGTTTCTGCTTCAGACAGACTTTACACAAACCCAATATAAGTAGAAAAATAAACAAAATTTGTATACGCAAAGATCCCGATGGAACTCCAAGGACAATCGGGGACGTAGTTCATTTGTACAGTTAAGTCAGTAGTTCAATGGGACTTGTTCGGAACCATTTGATGCAACTTTGACACACACACACACTGAAGAAATAACGGCATTTATTGAAACTCTTCTACACCTTTCGACATTCCCTTCGTATCTGGTTGCCTTTCTGACTACACAATTGTTGCTGTTGTTGCCATTGTTGCTATTGTTGCAGATACTGAGAAAGCGTAATTGAATTTTGAGAAACTTCTAGCCATAAACAGAAATCTGAACACTACGACTCATCGCATGACGTATTTGCGAGTGTGTGTGTGTGTGTGTTGTGTGTGTGCGGGTGTTTATAGTGGTGTACATAACTCATTTGGTTTCTACGAAGTTTTTGTTTTTGTTTCATGGCTGGCAACTAGCGATAAGACTCAGCTGATTGAATGACAAAGCTAATTAACCATTTGTATAAACAGTTTCACACATCTACGTTTGTATTTGGCTGTAAAACGAAGCATAACAGTAGAGAGAGAGGGACAGCACGAGGGGGGTAACAGACGCAGCAAGAGAGGCAAGAGAATTGAGTTAGCTTCGGGCTGCCGAAGATTGAATACCCTTGCAGAAGAACTTGGTTTTTTGACCGATCGTTCCTATGGCAGCTTTATGATATAGTTGTCTCATGTTGATAAGATTTTGCTGACACGTTATAAACGTATTTAAGCTCGAAATTTGCTGAGTTTGGCTAGGAAATCTTGAAACAAAAAAAAAATGTTCCTATGGCAGTTCTATGATATAGTAGTTATCTGATGTTGATAAGATTTTAATCACATATTAGGAGCATAGAAAAGCGTCTAATTTCCACTTTTTGTTAAAATTTCTTGAAAAACAAAAAAAAACTGTGTTTTATGCAATTTTAGTAGTTCGATCTTGATATGATTTGGCTCATTTGTGAACAGTGTTCAGAATTTGTAAACTTTTTTCAAACTATATGATAAAGCAGTTTGATATTATTAAGATTTTTTGATCACATATCAGGAGCATAGCAAGGCTCGCAATTGCCAAGTTTGGTAAAGATATCTTGAAAAACAAAAATCTTTTTACTACATAAAGTTAATTTTCGATCGATTGTTCCTACGGCAACTATATGATATAGTTGCCCGATATTAAAAAGAATTGTATCACATTTTGGCAGCATAGTGAAGTTCGTTATTGGCAAGTTTGGTTTAGATATCTTGAAAAACAAAAAAGTTATTCACACAAAAGTTAAATTTCAACCGATCGTTCCCATGATAACTATATAATATAGTGTTCCGACGGATCCATGCAGTTTAATGGAGATGGCTTCAAAATTCCACGACTTTTTTGCATAGCAACAATCAGACTTGGCCATATCGACCCGGCAATTGATACTGAACAAGCATATATATAATTATTAAGGAAGTAATTATGCAACCACCTGCAAGGATATAGCACTAGAAAGTAGTAGAAGAAGCACAACTCAAGAGCTGCACACGTAAATTGAAGAGGAAGTGCATTAAGATACATGTTTATATATTGTATATATAGAATATAGAATATTGGATTAGATAAGTAAGCATTGCAAGCTGAGCAGGCGAGCAGGACGTGGCGAGATTGGTTTGGGGGGCGGGGGGCGGGGGGCGGGGTTTAGACGGGCAGGCGCAAGCAACTAAACAACTACGAAAAGAACATTTCGAAAGGACTCAAACAAACACGTACATATATATAATGCGGATATATAAATGTATAGAAATAAATCATATAATAATTATAATAATAATTGGCTGGTATATGATGAATCATGGCCCCTATGTACAATATATATAGTTTAGCTGGCCAAACGAATTAAATAGCATTGTCAGGATAAAAGATTAAACAAACACAGACCCAAGCACACACACACACACACACACACACACACACATACACACATATATACTGCTTAAATATATATATCGTATATATGCGCATATGCGTGTTTTGATAGAGAAAGTAAAAGAGTAAAAGGAGGGGGTTTCAGTGAGTCGGTGTCGGCGTCGGCGTCATTTCCCAGCTAACCACAGTCCAAGAACTTTCTCTGGTCAACTATCGATTATGGGGCTAAATATAATATCGGTAATTACCCCTAAACCCAAACAGTTTTTTTTTGTGGTTTCGTTTGTGAAATAATCATCAGTTCTTTCGAGAATTTCTGCTATCTCAACTATTGCCACTCATTTTTATAAATATGAAAACAATTAAAATTATTCATACCACATCTGATAAGTTTCATTCTTTTTATTAAACAACAACAAAAATCCATATTTCCAAATGAGTATTATTCATTTATTATCTGATTAAAACCAAACAAAACGACTTCTAAGCTTTCTAGCATATTCTTTGGTTTGAAGAGCTAAGTTAAGTTCTTATCTTGAACGACTTTTTTTTTTTATATATCTGATGACGAAAAGAATATCTTTCGCTTGAATAAATCTATATACATATATCTGATCTCATATGTTCTAAAGTGTTTTGAGAGTATCTATTGTTTAGTATTCATGCAGGTTCGTTAAAGTACCGAGAGTACATATTTTCTAGCATATTTCTAGGTTATGTACGTACTAAGGGCATTTAAGTACTTATATTCACGTCAATTCATCTCTATCCTGTTTTGTAGGTTCTAATAGGTTGCAGAGCGTATATATTTCTTAGTTCAACCATCTATATCATTGAAACATTGGATTATAACTGAATTTATATTCTTGGTTAGGTACGAATTTTAAGATACCGAGAATAGGTATTCCCAAAGACATCAATCTATATGACAGCTCATATTAAGGGTGCTCATTTTCCAATGAATTTGCCCATGTCAGAGAAATATTTGTTCGGGTTTTTAGGTCAGGTAGTTCTTAAAGGATATCCCAAGGAATTCCATGTTTTTTTTGCTGCCTACTAAAACTGATCCTTAGACTATTTTGTCAGGTGTGTTTTTGTGTGTGTGGGCGCGTATTTGTGTGTGTGTGTGTGTGTGTGTATGGCTTTGGTTAGGCTTCGGCATGTACAGGCAATGCGAGTGTGTATGTATGAGAGGTTGAGAGAGAGATAAATAGGTAGAGAGAGAGAGAGAGAGATAGATAGAGAGAGAGAGTGAGACAGCACCTTTGTATGGTTTTACTTGCTGGTCCCAAATGGCCAAAACCCGATGCTATCGTATTGATCTCGACTTGTTTCCAGCAGCAATAGGCCGACGAGCTGCTAACGCTGCGCTTGATGCCCACGTTGGGCGCCTTCCCTTTCGCGTTCCGCTGCTGCTTCTTCTGCTGATCCTCGGCATCGTCGTCGTCGTCGCCGCCAGCGCTCGTGTCCAGCAGGGGCGACAGCTCCGGGCAGCGGGACTCCAGCATCAGATCGCTGCGCAGCATGCCCAATGAAATGCGCTTTGGTTGCGAATGTGGGTGTGTGCGCACGCGTGTTTGTGTGTGTGTGTGTGTGTGTGTGAGTGTGTGCGGGTGTGCGTTTGTTTGTTTGGGTGTGTGAAATCAGTGTGTGAATCGGTTTCGGTTTACGATAAAGATCGATAACGATTGCCATTGCCATTGCCATAATACGAGCAATACAATTTGTGATTTTCGGTTGGGTTTCGGAATTGGTTTTTGGTTCGATTCAAATCGATTTGTTGGGATTTGTTTTTTTTTTTTCATTTTGTTTTTTTTTTTGGTTTTGAAACGAGGAAAGCAGAAAATGTCAAATCAATGCGTGAGTAAAATTGTTTTTTTTTTGTTTTGGTTTTTTTGTTTATAGCTGGGATAGATAAAACATTAAGCTGGGCATATCAACAGCGACAATAACAACAACAACAACAACAACAGCGCAAACAATAGGAGCAGCACCAAAAAAGTCAAAGAGAAAGAGTGGGGGGAGAGAAAGAGAGAGAGAGAGAAAGAGGGAACTTTTGAAAAAACCAAACTAATAATATTTGGAAAAATGTATTAAAGAAAACTAAAAATATCAAAACTTGGCACTGATTACACTAGCTTACACCAAAAAAGTATTTTTTTGTCTGGCTCGCTGTGATCACAAAAATTACCAAAAAGAAAAAAATGGTATTCAAAAAAGGTTGCCTTGAATATTTATTATAATTTATTTAAATATTATATCTATTTGTTTCCCTTCAATTGTTCACATTAAAATAATGTTTTTGGTTAATTTCTGTTTTACATCAACCTTAAACGTTTTTGTGCCCTGAACCCATTGAAAATGGGTAAAAAGGGTATGATGGTTTTGTGCAAATGTATGTAACAGGCAGAAGGAAGCATATCCGACCCCATAAAGTATATATATTCTTGATCAGCTTGGCGAGCTGAGTCAATTTAGCCGATTTGTTCGTCCGTCTGTCCGTCTGTATGAACGCAGCGATCTCGGAAACTATATAAGCTAGAAACCTAAACTAAATGACTTTAGATTCTCCTAATCCATACGCAGTACAAGCTGATTTTTTTTCGATATCTTTCTTCGTTTCATTGTTATCGATAAAAATCGATTTTAATACTTGGTTTTCTTGGCATATATTGGAGACTATAAGAGCTAGAGCCATCAAAATTCGTTTATTATATGCTCGTAAGTAATACGCAGATTATGAATATTTCGGATTTCGGATACCTTCCCCCATTCGCCCCCCATATCAAAAAAACGCAAATCAAATACTGCAGATTGGCTTGGGTTTGTACATAGATTTAGATGCTATTACTTTCTATAGTGGGGCCAAGCGCGGCCGATGTGTAAGGTGCGCAGCTTGCTGCTTGAGTTTGAGTGTGTGTAGCTGTGACTTTATGAATGTGTGTATGAATCCAGAGAGCTTTAAATGTATGTAACAGCTCGCCGCTGGGTTCAGGGTATCTCCTAGTCGGGCACAGCCGACTAGAGCCATCTTACTTGTTTGTTTTGTTGTAAAAAAAAAACAAAAATGTTTTTTTCATTTAAAAAAGTGCAAACATTTGAATATGTTTTAAATTCACATCAACTTGACAATTGATATGAAATGGTTTATCATCTTGAAAGCTTTTAAAAACAGTTTGCGAATAAAAAAAATGGTAATTTTCGTGATCAGCGAGCCTAAATTAGTGAAAAATAAAACACCCTTCACTTTGTCGAGGGAAAAAATTAAAAAAAAAAAGCTCGTAAACCAGTGTTAACAACGGCAGCGGCAGCAGCGCGGCGGCGGCAGCAGCCAGCGGCAACAGCAGCGGTACCGTGTGCCCAGAGTGCAGGATGTGTGCATAAATCAAGTGGCAACGCTTGAGATTAGTTGTGAGCCGGCTGGGGCAATGGGATTTATGAGAAGTCGATAAGATAACGACCAAGTGTCGATTATGAATATGATTATAAAGCCCCAAAAAGAAAGAGAGAGACGGGGTGAGAAAGGGAGAGTGAGAAAGAGAGAGAGCAAGCGAGAGAAACCACTAAGCTGTTTACCAAAACACCTGCACTAGCAGCCTGGACCCTGCAGCTGGGAATGGAGGTGAATTCGAGGTGAATTTCGAATGCAGTGCAAGTGCGAATGAATTGAGGGGAAATGCAGCTGGCAATGGCCAGTGTTGGTGGGTGGATGGGTGTGCTGGTGCTGGTGACGATGACGATGACGATGACGATGACGGTGTTGGGTGTGGGGTGTGGTGATGTTGGGTATGCAACGGACAAAAGCTATCTCACCTGGGTGAAGCCGTGGGCCAACACTTTGCGATAGATGTTAAACAGATTGGCGGTGAACTCGTCCACCTTGATGGTCTCCGCCAGCGTGGTGGTGATGAATTCCTCATCGTGGGCGACATTGTGCATTAGCCGATTAATAATCGGCTGCAGCGCAATGGCCTTCTCGAACTCCCTGCGGGGAAAGGACGAGGGCACCAAAACAAAGGGCGCAAACTAAACGAAAAATCCAAAAAACATGAATATATATAAATCCAAATTCAGACGAGTGCAAGCTCTCACATTCAGCGAGTCCGGACTGAAGCTGGTCTTGGAGCGCATCGCGGCGCCGTGCATGATGGCATAGTCCTTGGCCTTGGCCGTCACCTCGACCAGGTCCTCCGCGGCCAGCGGCAGCTTGATGCAGCCTCGCAGCACGGGTGTATTGTCATCCACGGACATCGTTCGCTTAACGTTCAAACGGGGCAATTAAGTTAAGTAGCTGTTTCTGTGAACGCTCGTCGTGCACTGGGAATCGCGTCGGTTCTCTCGATGCGAGCAGAGCTCTGTTGTTGTTGTTGCTGCTGCTGCTGCTGTTGCGTCGTCAGCTGTTGCTGTGCGAGCGTTGATGTTGTTGTTGTTGTCGCTGTGGCTACCTGTTGCCGCCGCTGCTGCTGCTGATGCATGCGTACGCGCCTCTGTGTGTGTACTGTACTGTGGAATTTGAGAAGCGCCTGCTCAACTATAAATGCTCTCGGAATTCAATTTAACTCGAAAATGTTCACTTCCACGGCACAGTCGATTTACGATAATTCCTATGCTCAATGGCAGGGCAGTGCTGTTAAACGCCGGCAGTGCTCTGTTAACATTGCCACAGCGTACATGCGATAGTTCTAGTTCGTGTGCGCAATGGCAAAGCAGTGTTGTTAAACGCTGCAGCCGTTGTCTGCTAACGTGGCCATGTGCATTTACAACACAGTCAATATACAATAGTTCTAGTTCGTGTGCGCAATGGCAAAACAGTGCTGTTAAGCGCTGCTGTTAGTCGGCTCTGTTAAGCGGTGGAGTGCTCTGTTGTTTTGAGCAATAACAGCTGCTATTCAACTCCCGAGCTATCGCTTATCGATAGGCAATCGTTCAAGTTCGCGCCCCTCAACGAATTCAAATGAATTATTTTTATACTTTTGCCTAGCTAACTTATTTATTTACGAACATCATTTCCTTTGTTCAGCTTTGCGTCAACTGTCCCGTTTTTAGCTCCTATTGCAACTCATTCTCGTGTGTCGCATGAGCTGAGCAAGTTGTAAATTACAAAAAAAAAAAGTTAATTTCGAACTTTCACAGCGCCAGTTAAATAAAGAAGATCAGACGACAGGCAAGCGAGTGCAACGAGCAATGCCACGCGGTAAGTTCTTGAACCACAAGGGGCGCAGCCGCCAGTTTACGCCGGTCGAGGAGCTGCAGCGGGAACAGGAGCTGGAGGGCTCCTTGCAGCAGCAGGCGTCCGATGGCAGCAATGTGGACGAGAGCCTCAGCAGCGTGGACGAGGCTATCTTCGAGGGTCCATCTGCCAATGAGAATGAGGACAACGACACGGAGAATGTCAACACCAAGGGCAAGAAGATGGGCGGGGCCGTTGAGGGCCTCATCGAGATCTCGAATCCGAATCGTCCGATCAAGAAGTCCATCAAGTTCGCCCTACTCACCGAGGAGGCCAAGCGCAAGGTGGCCGACGATCCGCTGCTCGAGAAGCGGCGTCGAGAGCGCGCCAAGGAGAAGCCGCGCTCCAACTCCAATCAGAAGAGCTCGCTGGAGGCCAACGCTGATCTCGCCCGGCTGGCGCTCGTGCGCAAGAAACGCGAGGCCGCCGCCGAGCAGCGCTTGGCCGCCAAAAAGGAGAACAGCCAGGAGGCCACGCCGAGCACCTCCAAGTCGGACATATCGCTGAAGAAGAAGAGCAACAACAAGCACAAGTCGGCCGGCAATGGGACCAACAACGATTACCTGAAGAAGGGCAACGGCGACGAGAATCTCAGCAAGTTCGGAAAGGGGCGCAACGGGAACAAACGAAACGTGAGCATGCAAGCTTAAAATCAAATCAAATCAAAAATCAAATCAAATCAAATCAAATCGAATTAAAAATCACATCAAATCGAATCGAATCAAATCGAATTGAATCAAAACAGATCCAAGTAGGCATGCCCCGGATCGTTGGGGCCTGTATAGAAACAGAATAGCTCAGCCTTCAGTCATTTCGATTTCATTTCAAGTTCATTTCGATTTGTAAATTTTGAGTTACACGAATAAAACAAATAAAAACTACAACAAAATTCTTTTGTATTCGTACACAAACACAAACGGTTTCAACCGCATTTCGGTGGATAAAAAAACTAACAACAAAAATCAAACATAAATTAGACCAGTATATATATATATATATATATATGTATGTAAATTAATGCGTGAAAAGAACACTATTGGCAAGTGAAGCAACGGCAAATGAGCTGAGAGTGTGCGAAATCTGTGAGTTCCATTTCCCAATTGGAAGCGTTTGAAATAAGTGTGGCAAGCGCAACGATACGCGCTGCGCGCTGTCCATCGATTGCACTGCACATTAGCTAACACTTTTTTTTTTTCTGTTGAGCGCTTACCGATTGCTATGCACATTAACCAACATTGATTTAGTGCCGCGCTCGCTGGGGCATAGCCCGCCAATATGCGGGCCGTGCACATTGCCCAACACTTGTGATTTTTCGTTTTGTTGTTCGCCCAGCTGTTAAATGCAGCACTGGCAATTGACATTAAAAGCGTAAACCGGCCTGTCATCCGGCAATAAAATATTCTTTCCAGTTGCAGCAGCAGTGACATTAAGAGCGAGCCGGCTATTTGGAGCAGCTAAAAACGAAACGACCGACAACGAAACAAAAGCAAAAGAACCGAATTGTGCAAAACAGTAAGTTCAACCACGTAAAATGGAAGGCAAACCCTTAAAACGCATGCGCTCCGAGGACGATGAGAGCAACAATAATGTTACTCAAACCAAAGTCTGGGTCAACGAAAAGATCAACGATTCGCGCGACCCAGACAAAATGAAAGCGGTGCATGGTGCGTACAATCAATTTGCAATCTCCGCCGAATCGTAATCTCTATTCCACACCCGTTCGAAGCGCAGAGAAGACCACGAAAATGCTGTTCAAGGCGGCCGCCAATATCGATGCCAACAAGGAGGCCCAAGGGCCCAAGGGCGAGGAGACGGACGGAGAGCAGCCGGCCGCGAGCGTGCCGCCGCACAATTTGTGCGAACAATATCAGCTGATCGGCGACGGCAACATCATATTGCGCGACCTCAATCCCGATGTGGCCAATCCCGGGCTGGAGCGTCGACTGTCCACCTGCTGCCAGCGCCCGACGCTCATACGCGGCACTTGCGTCAACTGCACGTTCGACTTGTGCGAGGAGTGCGGCTATTCGTGCGTCGAGTGCAGTCAGTTTATATGCCGCACATGTGTCACCCTGTTGTAAGTAGCCGCTGCCGGCGTTGCCAACTGTCTTGTGACACATAATATAATGGTTTTCCTTAACCCTGCAGTGGCAACCGTCCGGAAGAGGCCGAGCATCCATTGTGCGAAGTTTGCCAAATGTTTGTGGCCTAAGGAACACACACACACACACGCACACGCACGCACACGCACGCACACACACACATGCAAGCAGCAGCAATCAAATTTATAAACACAACAAGTACAAATCCAACAAGAATATCATTTTGATGTATATAATTGAACGGAGCACAAGGAAGCATCTTTTGTACAACTGCCAGTGCCTCTCCCCCAACCCCAGCCCCAACCCCTCCCTCTCCCCCATCCCCCTGCCACGCCGTGCCTGCGACCACAAATCTCAGGCACAGCTCGCGCGCATCTCCCCCTAAATTCAATCAAAAAAAAAAAAAAAAAAAAAACAAACAAATTCATTAAATATTTACTCATATATCATTTGTTTAACGGTAACTGCACGCTCTCGCCGACTGCCTTTAGAGACTGTACTGCCTGCTCGCAAGCTTAAATCCTGGGCACAGTCTAGAGAGAGAATTTTTGTACTCGCAACACACAGCACTCCCAACACCCTATACCCAAAGCACACCTATCACAAATCAAGATGTTGCAATCATTTGATGTAAATTATATATTTATTCATTAAAAACTAACTTTGTAGAAGAAAATCAAAAAACAACAAAATTCATTATTTATATACTTGTTTTGTTGCGGCTGGCAAAGGCCCAGGCAGCCTTTAATTTAGCATTATTTTACAAAATATATATTACATTACTGATTTTACTTTAAATATTCATGTTTTTATTTGTATTTGTATTTTTTTTCTTCATTGTTATACTGGTTTTTTTCTTATATAAAAATTTTTTCATAAAATATGTGACGCTCTGAACAAAGATATCTTCGAACTCATAAAGCTTTCATCACAAACCGCGGATTTCTACCGGATCGTACCAAGATATTAACTATAATAATAACCGGATAGGAATATATAGATATATAATATATAGATA
This sequence comes from Drosophila colorata, assembly GCA_035041545.1. Lineage (NCBI taxonomy): Eukaryota > Metazoa > Arthropoda > Insecta > Diptera > Drosophilidae > Drosophila > Drosophila colorata. Next base: position 1,728,203 of record JAWNLD010000295.1, on the reverse strand, counting down.
TATATAGAAATATAACCGATCTCATAGGAATATATAGATATGATATAGTCGTCCGATGTGAATAGTATTCAGCAGTTTGTCAATGTTGACTTTGTTTAAAATATCTTGAAAAACAAAACTTTTTCATATAAAATTGAAATTTTTAACCGATATTGCTATGGCAGCTATATGATAAAGTATTCCGATGTTGATAAGATTCTATTTTATATATAATTTGAGCATAGTGAAGCTTGTTATTGCCAAGTTTGGTTAAAATATTTTGAAAAGCAAAAAAGTTTTTTATAAAAAAAAAGGAAATTTTCGACCGATTGTTCCTATATGATATAGTGGTTCGATCCAGCCGATCTCTGACTGCGACAATAGCTTTAAAGAAGCAGACAGCCCGATAAGCGAGCTTATATCTACTCGACTGTTGATACTGATCAAGAATATATATGGTTTCTAGGCTCGGAGACGTCTAAAAGTTTATAGTCTAATAAAATGATAATTAAATATAAGTTTCCTAGCTTTCGCTCCTTGTAATTGGCGTTGTTTGGATGAAAGAAACAGAGAAGCTGTTTGGAACAAAGTCTGCTTTCGGCGTGTTGTTAATTGAAGCTTCACTGTAGCCCCTGGACGTCTTCGTCCTTATGGGAAGCTGCATTTGCAGAGTCAGCTTTCAGACAATATTTCTTATCATACTCTATTATTATATTCTGGCTAATTAGTTTTATAAGCTGGCATTTAGACCTTGCCGCGGAACTTGTGGTATTTGTCGTGGTCCTTGACCAGGCTCTGGTACATCCGTGCGCCGGCCTCGCTGCTGGCGCGCAGAATGAAGTGTCCGGCGCGATGATCGCAGATGCTGATCAGCTCGTGGCAGAAGCGATCCATGTGCACCTTGACCTGAAAGCGAAACAGTTCCATTAGGCTAATCCAATAAGAGAAATTGATCTATTCGGAAGTGCCCGACTAGCAAATACCCTGTCGTGACATACACTTAAATCCATCTGCATTCATGCATACACAAAATCACACACACAAAGGCAGGCCGCTTGCTGCGCACTTTACTCTTTATGGCAAACGAATTCTTGAATAACTGATAAAAATCCAAAATTCGAAATGTTCCCAATCTGAGTCTCCTTTACGAGAACGTGTTAAACATAATTTAGTTGCTCTAGCTCTTATAGTCTCCGAGATATGCTCGAAAAACCGGGTATAAAAATCGATAAATATCGATAATAAAGAAAGGGAACGGGTTATCGATCATTCGAAATAAGCTTGATCTCTGTATGATATATACGAACTTAAAAAATCGAAGTTCAGCCGTGCAGCACTTGCAGAGATCAACAGGTTGACACAGACGGAGGGACAGACAGACACAGGGACATGGCTAAATCGACTCGACTCGATGCTGAATAAGAATATATATAGTTTGTGGGTTCGGAAATGCCTCCTTCTGCCTGCACAAAACCAATATGCCCTTTTCAAACATTCCGAATGGGTTGAGGAGGGTATAAACAAAGAAGGGACTGTCGCTGACCTTCTCGAAGAGCGTGGTGGGCCGCTCGGTGGCAATCATTTGCTTGATGGTGAATATGAGCAGGAAGGGCGCGACGCGCTTCACGGCGAGCGCCTGCGGCCCGGCCGCGATGCCGGCCATCAGCGAGACCAACTTGAGCGCCAGCTCGGACAGGCCGTCCAGCTCCTCGTCGGTCAGGCTCTGGGCCTGCTTGCGCTCGCTGCGATAGCAGACAATCGACTGGACCAGATCCTGGCAGAGGGCCGTCAGCTGTGCGGCCCGATCGGCCATGAGGGCCGCATGCTGGCGCAGTAGCAGCAGACAGTTGTCGGAGAGGGCCGCGTGCAGCTGGCGAAAGTCCGGCCAGCTGCCGCCGGCCAAAATGAAGCGTTTGATGTTCACGTCCAGCATGCTGCCCAGCAGCGAGTCGAGCGTCTCGCCAGTCAGCGGCACCGTCCGGTTCAGGGCCAGGGCGCTTTGGGCCTCGAGCAGGCGCAGCACGTGGCTGCAATAGGCGGCGTCGCTGGCCGCCGGCAGACGCAGCGCCACATTGCCGCTGATCAGCTCAAAGTGCTCGTTGAGCATCTGCACGGAAATGGAAATGAATATAAAAGAAACTACTCTTTGGTGTTTAATCATAGTCTTACCGCGCCCTTGATGCTGCTCAGCGAGCACTTGGCGAAGAGCGCCAGCAGGACGAGCACGTTCTGCAGGCTGGTGTGCTGTTCGAGCGTCTCCGGACGGTGCATGGCGTCCAGCTGGGCGCTGAGGCGGCGCAACAGCAGCAGGAAGTCCTCGTTGGTCTTGTAGCCGATGATCAGCTTGACCGCCGGCTCAATGCTCGGCATGTCGAGCGTCGATGCGGACGCAATGTCCGCGTTCACCTGCCGCCAGTAGCTGTCCAGCACGAACTCGATCTCGTCCTGGTCCAGATGCAGCAGCTGGCGATGCGTCAGGGCCACGTTCAGCAGGCGAATCGCGTGCGCGTTGCGATAGTTGAGCTGCGCCAAGGAGAGAGGAAGCGGTAGATATAAATAAAGCTAGTTAACAGCTCAGAAATCGCACCTAACCTAACATTTGCTTGATCGCATAGAAATATTCTCAAAGTCGGCGCAGGTTTTGCTTCGAATATACGCCAACAAGTGTCAGAGAGTGTTATTTAATAGAGTTAGCTGGCAAAAAGTTGATTGAATTGCTCGAAAATCGTGCCTAACCTAACATTTGCTTTGCTAAAATAACGATATATGCTGATATAGAAATATTCTCAAAGGCGGCGCAGGTTGAGTTATAAATATACGCAAAAAAGTGAGAGAGATGGTTATTTAATAGAGTTTGTCTGCAGAAAGTCGTTTCTAGAGCTCAAAAATCGTATCTAACCTAGCATTTGTTTGCCGAACTAACGGTATGTCTCTTAAGCTTGAAGAATTTGATAGATCAGGGCATGTTAAGTTATTGATAGATAGAATTCATTACAATAAAATGCATTTAAGAGTTCAAAAATCGTACCTAACCTAACATTTGCTTGCTAAAATAACGATACTTGCTGACGGGATAGAAAAATCCAGAAAGTATTTGGTATGTGTGTGTATTTGAAGAAGAAAAGTGGGTTGAAATGTATGTAACGACAGATCGCCTCAGGGTTATAGTCGGGCACTCTCGACCAGAGCCGTCTTACTTGTTGTTTCAGAGTCTGGTCAATTGCATCAACGCCCTTCTATGCGATTTTCAAGAGTTCAGGTAAGGTTTCCATGTTTTTGTTTTATTTTTAGTTAAGTGTTTATATAGTGCATTATCTCTGAATAATTTATTTGCGTTCGCTTTTATGGACGACTTTTTCAATTCATCCTCTCTCTTCCCGCCTCTCTCTCTCTCTCCCCCTCTCTCTCTCTCTCTCTCTCTCTCACCCTCCCTCTCTCTCACCCTCCCCTCTCTCTCACCCTCTCTCTCCCTCTCCGAAAATCTGCAAATTTTCTCCTAGAAGTTTTTGTTCATGAGCCTACAGAAACTTTACTGGTCAAATGCAAAGACGCCCTTCTATTCGATTTTCAAGAGTTCAGGTAAGGTTTATATGTTTTGGCATTATTTATAGTAAAGTGTTTAGAGTGTTATATAGTGCTATAATTTTTTTTTTTGCATTGGGTTGTATTGACTGACTTTTCCACTCTCTTTCTCTCTCTCTCCCCCTAACTCTCTCTCTCTCTCTCCATATCTCTCTTTCCCCCTCTCTCCCCCTCTCTCTCTCTCGCGCTCTCTCTCTCTCCCTCTCCGAAAATCTGCAAATTTTCTCCTAGAAGTTTTTGTTCATGAGCCTATAGAAAATTTACTGGTCAAATGCAAAGACGCCCTTCTATTCGATTTTCAAGAGTTCAGGTACGGTTTATATGCTTTGGCATTATTTTTAGTAAAGTGTTTAGAGTGTTATATAGTGCTATAATTTTTTTTTTGCCTTGGGTTTTTTGACTGACTTTTTCACTCTCTCTCCGCAACTTTCTCTCTCTCTCTCTCTCTCCATCTCTCTCTTTCCCCATCTCTCTCTCTCTCTCTCTCTCTCTCTCTCCATCTCTCTCTTTCTCTCCCTCCATCTCTCTCTTTCCCCATCTCTCTCTCTCCCTATCGCTCTCTCTCTCTCATTTCATCTCTCTCTCATTTCATCTCTCTCTTTCCCAATCTCTCTCTCTCTCCCCATCTCTCTCTCTCTCTCTTTCCCCATCTCTCTCTCATTCTTCCCATCTCTCTCTCTCTCTCTCTCCCTCCATCTCTCTCTTTCCCCATCTCTCTCTCTCCCTATCTCTCTCTCTCTCTCTCTCATTTCACCTCTCTCTCTCATTTCACCTCTCTCTCATTTCATCTCTCTCTCTCTCCATCTCTCTCTTTCAACATCTCTCTCTCTCTTTCCCCATCTCTCTCTCATTCTGCCCATCTCTCTCTCTCTCTCCCCCCATCTCTCCCTCTCTCTTTTTCTCTCTTTAATTTCATCTCTTTCTTTCTCTTTCCCATCTCTCTCTTTCCCCATCTCTCTCTGTCTCTCCCCATCTCTCTCTTTCTCTCTCTCTCCTCTTCCATCTCTCTCCTCTTCCCTCTCTCTCTCTTTTCATCTCTCTCTTTCTCTTCTTCGCTCTCTCTCTGGAAATCTGTAGTATCTCGAAGTCGGGCATGCCCGACTGGAGCGCTCTTACTTTTTTTTTTTTTTTAAATTTAAAAATAAATTTTATACCTGAAGCAGCTATATGATATAGTGGTTCGATCCAGCCAACATCGATATATATATAATAACTCTCCAAACTATTCCTCCTCAGATTTCTGTTTAATTTCAACCACATTTTATCCTTAACAGTTATGTTTAACAGCATGTTGGGCTCACCTTAACATATGCTAAGCGCATGTTTAGCAAATGTTAAGAACAAAGCCTTCGCTTACCGAGTGTCCAATGTAGATCTTGCAGATGCGTCGAAAGTTTTCATCGATGGGCTGCACAGGCGCCGGCCCGGACTCCGCCGTGGCCTCCGCCGTGGCGGCCTCCTTGTCCCTCTGCTGCTTGGCGGCCCGGTTGATGCAGCTGCTCAGATAGATGGCATAGCCGCTGAGCGTCTGCTGCACGAACTCCTTGTAGACGGCCGGCGGCTTCTTCTGCGAGCGAAACTTGTGCGCCACAAACTGGCCGTAGATCTCGAGCAGCGGCTGCAGGTGGCGCTGCAGGCGTCGCGCCTGCACGCCCGTTCCACTGGCCAGCGTCTCGATAGCCAGCAGCAGCAGGCGGCACTGGGTCGCCGACAGCTGCGACGACGACGACGACGACGCCAGCTGCTCGCGAAACAGCGCCGCACAGCTGGCCAGGAAGGCCTCGCTGCCCGGCGTCAGGCGGCGTATGCAGCGCCCGAAGAAGGTCTCGTAGAAGCGCCAGGCGGGCGACGCTTCGCCGCCATCCGTCGCCGTCGCCAGTGGGAGTGGCACCAGCTGCAGCAGCTGCTCCAGCTCCGGAAAGTAGCTGCACAGCGCCAGCGGCTGTCCAAAGTGCAGCAGATCTGCGGGCGAGCAGAGAAAGTTCACATGTTAATCAATCAATTAATTGCTGGCAGACATTGTCCGGGCTCGCCCCTTGCCCGGATCCGGCAGTTGTCTTTGCCAAGCGGTCGCTTCACGTTTTTTTCTACTCACATGACAACTTAGCAAGATCTTTCAAAAAGTTTCAAATTAAGCAAAAAAAAATAATTTAAAAAAAAAATTCTGTTAACATTTTTAACATTAAAAAAAAAAAAAACTTTATATCTACGATTTTTTTAAAATTAAATTAATTTGTGTGTTACCAATATTGTAATATCCTGTTCAATAATCTGTTTGTCAATCAGTCAGTCGGCAATCAATCAGTCAGTCAAGAAAATATATTTATATAGGAGATTGAGTTTGTGTAGTGTTTGCAAACAATTATTAATCATCAATCAGTCAATCAGTCCAGGTAGTTTTATATAAACTTATGTATATAGCTTATTGTCAATCCCCGATCAGCTGTCATTCAAAATCAATCAGTCAGTCAATCAGTCAGAACAAACAGTTTTATATATATGTATACATAGATTGTGCTGCTGTTTGGATGCAGTGACCGTCAATCAGTCAATCAATCAATCAGTCAGTCAATCAATTACTCAATCAGTAAAAAAAACTGTTTTATACTATTATATAGATTGTACTGCTGTTTGAAAGCAGTGACTAACACATGAGCTGTCCGTTAATCAGTCAATCAATCAATCAGTCAGTCAATCAATTACTCAATCAGTAAAAAAAAAAACTGTTTTATACTATTATATAGATTGTGCTGTTGTTTGGATGCAGTGACCAACACATGAGCTGTCCGTCAATTAGTCAATCAATCAATCAGTCAGTCAATCAATTATACTATTATATAGATTGGGCTGTTGTTTGGATGCAGTGACCAACACATGAGCTGTCCGTCAATCAGTCAATCAATCAATCAGTCAGTCAATCAATTACTCAACCATTCAAAACACAGTTTTAAACACATATATAGATTGTGCTGCTGTTTGGCAGCAGTGACTAACCGAAGAGCTGTTTCTCAATCAGTCAGTCAATCAATCAATCAATCAACTCAATTTAGCATATACATATATAGACCGTTCACTCACCGATGAGCTGTTCGAGCAGTTGCTCGGCGAGCGGCGTCAGCTGGGCGCGCTGCATGTCGTGGTGGACCGTGAAGAGGAGCAGCCAGAGGCGCGTTTTCAGTCCGCTGTTGAGCTGGGCGAGCGGCAGCTGCTGCAGTGCCTCGACGAGCGCCCGACACTGCTCCTCCGGCAGCGCCGGCTGCTTGGTGCTGGCGCAGTGCTGTCTCAGGGCCTGGGCGAGGGCGGCCTCCTCGCCGGCCAGCGGCAGCTGCTTGGCGAGCAGCGTGCCCTTGACCTTGGCCTCCTTCAGGCTGGCCGCGTGCTCCTGCAACAGCTGCAGGGTGAGCAGCTCCACGCACTCGGCATCCTCGAGGAGATGCGTCCGATCCTGCTGCTGCGGCAGCTGCTGCAGGAGCAGCTGTTTCTGGGCGCGCGTCAGATGCGACAGCAGCTGGCTGGGCAGCTGCTTGAGGAGCGCATCCGGGCAGGGCTCGCGCCGCTGATGGGGCAAGAGCAGCCAGCCGCTTTCGGCCAGCTGCAGCTCCAGGCGCTGCAGTCGCTGCCGGCACGGGCTCTTGCCGAAATTGTGCACACGCTGCTGGATCAGCTCCCACTCGTCGCTGGGCAGGATGCGGTCCAGCTGGGGCAGCTCCGACGGCGCCAGCTCAAAGCCATCCGGCCAGTAGTAGGCCAGCAGCAGATCGAAGCCGTTGGCGCGCTCCACGCACTCGAGAAAGACGTTCATGGTGCGGCGATTGTGCTCGCGGGCGAGCAGATGGCGTCCGAACTGCTGCAGCAGCTGGACCGTGTGCCGGCGCTGCTGTTCGATGTCCGGCCGGTGCTGCTGCACCTGCTCGGCGAGACGGCTGCCCAGCAGATACTGGCCGAGAAGCGTCGCCTGCAGCTCGAGTGCGAAGTTGAGATTGATGGGCATCACGGCGTCCTTCTGCTCCAGCAGCTCGGCGAAGCTGTGCAGCAGCATCTTCCAGATGACCAGCGAGGGCTTCGACATCAGCTGGGTGACGAGGCGCTTGAACGCCACGCCCGCCGTGTCGGCGGGCCACGACTGGGCCAGGCGATCCGTGCTGCAGGCGGAGGAGCTGCTCGTGACGCTCGACTTGAGCAGCAGCTGGACGTAGATGTTGGGCAACGGCGTCGTCTCCGTCTCCGTCGTCGTCTCCGTGTCCAGGCGACGGCGCTTGCTGTCCGCGGCGGGCAGCGCCGGCAGCGGAAACTTGCGGAGCCACTCGCGCAGCGATTTGAGCAGCTGCATGACGAAGCGTTCGGTGCGGCTCAGCCGGCGGCACATGTCCAGCAGCAGCACCAGGTACTCGCCGTACAGGCGCAGCTCCTGCTCGTTGTGCTTGACGGCCAGCATCAGCCAGACGGTGAACTGATGCACGTTCGGCTCCACCAGCAGCGGATTGTAGCGCAGGGCCGCACAGAGCAGCTGGCAGACCTCGCACAGATTGTGCGTCCGGTGGCGGCGTACCAGGAGGAGCAGACGATCGCCCAGGAAGGCCAGGGCGGTCTGTTTGGTCTTGTCGGGCGAGTGCAGCTGAATGTTGTGCCGGCGCAGCGAGTCCAGGGCGTGTGTGGTCAGCTTGAGGGCGTGTATGGTGTCGCCGGTGGACTGACCGGGCTTCGCCTCGGCCTCGCCCGCCTCCGCCTTCCATTGGACGGCCATTTGCATCGTCTTGTACTGCTTGGCGGGATCGTAGCGATAGTTGAGCAGCGCGCACTCCAGCACCAGCAGCTGCACGTGCACCGGCTGCTCGGCGAGACGGCGGCCGAACGTGGCCATGTCCAGGTGCTCGGTGAGCTGCAGTTCCAGCGCGGTCAGCTGCTCGAAGCAGCAGAGGCCGCGTTCGCGCAGCTGCAGCAGCAGCTGGCAGAGCGGCCGCAGCGTCGCCTTGGTGTAGGCTTGGAGCAGGCGATCTTGGTGCTGGGCGCGCTGCACATAGTCGCGCAGCTGCTGCAGCAGCGGCAGGACAAAGTCCGCGTGGCGCTCCTCGGCAGCGCCGGCGTCGAGCAGCTGCCGCTCGTAGCAGCTGAAGATGAGGCCGTAGCTGCGCATGGCCAGCGTGTAGTCGGCGCGCAGTGCGTCCTGCACCAGCTCGAAGTTGACCAGACGCTGCAGCAGGACATGGACATTGGCAGCTGTGGGCGTGGGCGTGGCCTTCTCCACGCGATCGAGCAGCGCCCGAATCAGGGCGGACTTTGTGGCGACGCTCACCAGACCCGGCTGGGCGCGCAGGCTGAACAGCTGCTGCAGCTGAGCCACGGGCAGCTCCTGCTCGGCATTCGCCTCCGCCTGGAGCGTTTCGGCGACCCATTGGCAAACGACTTCCTGTTTGTTGGCGTAGACAAAATCCAGCGATTGCCACACTTTAATCGCGAATTCCAGGTGTTCCGCGTACGCTTTGCTCGGGTCCTGCAGCCATTTTCGTAGTTCTAGAAATTGTATATGATTACATTTATCCTCGTGTTCATGGCGGGCAACTTACCTTCGCCTATTTCCATGTTGCGAATTGAATTAAAAGGCAAATACAAATTCCGATTACGATTGCGTGCAGGCGCACGTGTTGTTCTGTTATCGGCGGTTATCGATTAACGTTATGCAACAGGGTTGCACAAGCGCGCAAATAGTGCACAAACTGCAAGGTAGCGCAATAAACAACTTTGTCGCTTAGACTAATAATAATAAATACATATGTAAAAAATAATACATTTATAAATATTGAATCCTATTATTATTTTTAACAAAAACTTGTGAATCTAAAAAATTCGCATAAAGTAGTTCTAGTTTTAATATGTGCACATGCATAAGTTCACGGGTTAAAAGAGGTGACTTACTGGTAATAGAGGTATAAGAGCAACTACTAAGCATCCCACTTAATCGAGGCTCAGCTGCATAATTAAATTAATTAATTCATATATTTCGCAATTGTTTTTTTTACTATTATTTTTGTAAAAACTTTTAAATAAAAATGCGAAAATAATAGTTAACGAACTGACCTTTTTAACATATCTGATAAATGCGAGTTTCTTGCATTTAAAGAAAGTTGTGTCTTTATCATGATTTTGTTAGGCAATATCACATAAAAATACACACAACTTAATAAATATTATACAAAACCAAATATATATATATATTTAAATATTACACAAAAATAAGTTAGTTATTATAAAGGTGATAAAACTGTCAATTTGCGCTGTTCCTTTACATTTGTTTCACCTGAAAGCCAGCAGTTAGTTGGCCATGACGTCACAGTAGAAGAATAATATCGAAATTGATTCAAATCCCATCGCTAGCTGCGTGTCATCTCACAACTGACATATGCATGAACCCAACAGCTGTTCGGTTGGTTCTGCGGGATGTTTGTGTGAGGGACCAAAATTCACAAGTTTCTATTTTATTTTTACACCTACTCACACACATATATAAATTCTCACATCTAAAGTCGCGTAACAAAAAAAAAAAAGTTCTTTTGGCATTCTTTCTGTCTTTCTGAACACAATTCACAATGCTGCTGAACTGCAGGCCGCTGAAGCACATGTGCCTAACATTACGGCTCTCCCAGATACCCTGCCCAGCCACGAGCCTCACATTCAGTTCGCTGCTGCGGCACGGCAATCTGTTGCGGCAGCCGCTGCTGGTGCTGCGGCGTCCGCATCATCATCTCTACAACATACGGCCGCCGGCTGTGCCCGCGACGAAGACGAGGCTGGTCGTGATCCGGCGCTGTCTCTCCGCCAAGGACAATGCCAAAGCGTTGGCCAAAGCCGCTGCTGCAAAGGTGAAACAGCCCGTTAAGATTATCAAAATGGCCCGGTCCGAGTACGCACGTCTCTTCCATTTGGCCAAGACCGAGAAGACAGCGCTCCTAAGTATGGAACCGGTGTCCACTCGCTGCAGCTCTTCCTCTAACCCAGTTTCTTCTCGTTGCAGCGGGGCTGGCGTGCCTGGTCATCTCGTCGGTCATCACGATGACCATACCCTTCTTCCTGGGCAAGGTCATCGACGTAGTGTTCAACAAGAACGGCATGGACCCGTCGGCCATGGCCCAACTGGGCGACTACTCGATAAAGCTCTTCTGGGTGTTCGTCGTCGGCGGCTTCGCCAACTTCGCCCGCGTCTATCTGTTCGGAGCGGCCGGTAAGCCTGCAATACCTGCCCAATAGCCAATAAATTCTTGATATTCGATCCTTTGCATTTGCAGCTCTCAGGATTGTGCGTCGCCTGCGCTCGGATGTTTATCGGGCCATGCTGATGCAGGAGGTTGGCTGGTTCGACAGCCGCGGCACCGGCGAGCTCATCAATCGCCTGAGCAACGACACTTACTTTGTGGGCATCTCCCTCAGCCAGAATGTCTCCGATGGACTGCGCTCGCTGGCCATGATTACGGTTGGCTCCAGCATGATGGTCAGTCTGTCCACTGTCGCCTCCCACTGGTCGCTTTAACGCTTGCCCTTGGCCCTTGGCCCTTTGCAGATCTTTACATCCGCCAAGCTGGCGCTGGTCAGCGCTTTGGTGGTGCCTGCCCTGGCCGGCATGGCCATCGTTTATGGACGCTACGTGCGGCGCATTACCCGCTCCGAGCTGGACAAGTATGCCGAGATAATGAAGCATGCCGAGGAGCGTTTCGGCAACGTGCGCACCGTCAAGGTCTTCTGTCGGGAGCAGAAGGAGTGCGAGGACTACGACGCCAAGCTGAACGAGGCCCTGGCTATTGGCTACAGGGAGACCACCGCCAGATCCATATTCTTTGGCCTGGTAAGTGGCCACAGCTCTCCATTGTCTCTCTCCTAAATGCCCCGTCTCTTCCATCGCTCGCCAGACTGGTTTCTCCGGCAACTTCATCATCATCTCGGTGCTGTACTATGGCGGCACCCTGGTGCTCAACGATGAGCTGACCATTGGCGCCATGACCACCTTTATGCTGTACGCCGGCTATGTGGCCGTCGCCATGAACGGACTGTCCAATTTCTATAGCCACCTGAACAAGGGCATTGGCGCCTCGGATCGCATTTGGGAGATCCTCGATCGCGAGTACGTCATACCCATCGACGAGGGCATCAGCCCGCCGGAGAGGCCCGTTGGCGAGGTCACGTTCAAGAACATCAACTTCAGCTATCCGTCGCGTCCCGATAGCAATGTGCTTCACGATTTCTCGCTGACGCTGCAGCCCCACCAGACGACGGCCGTGGTCGGTCGCTCCGGTTCCGGCAAGTCGACCATGACCATGCTGCTGATGCGTCTCTACGATCCGACGCAGGGCGCCGTCTATCTGGATGGCGTCGATTTGCGTACGCTGAATCCGCAGTGGCTGCGCCACAATGTGGGCGCCGTTAGCCAGGAGCCGGTGCTCTTCTCCGGCTCCATACGCTCAAACATTCTATACGGGCTGCATCCCGGCGAGGAGCCCAACGAGGACATCCTACAGCGGGTCGTCCACGACTCCCATGTGATCGAGTTCGCCACCAATCTGCCCGACGGCCTCGAGACCATTGTCGGCCAGCGGGGCATGCTCCTCAGCGGCGGCCAGAAGCAGCGCGTGGCCATTGCCAGGGCGCTTATCAAGGTGGGTAGAAAGTGCAAAATGATTGATTGATTGACCTCACCTTCTGATTGAGGAACTGAATGACTGATTGATTGACGGACAGAACTGGGTTACTGCATCTAAACATCAGCGCAGTCTATATATGCATATAAAACGATTTATTTTCTGGCTGAGTATTTGATTGACTGACTGACTGACTGACTGATTGATTGATTGACGCACAGCTCATGAGTTAGCTACTGCATCCAAACATCAGTAAAGTGTATAAACGCATATAGGACGTTTTTTTCTGACTGATTGAATTATTAATTGACTGACTGACTGGCTGACTGATTGATTGATTGACGGACAGCTCATGAGTTAGCTACTGCATCCAAACATCAGTAAAGTGTATAAACGCATATAGGACGTTTTTTTTCTGACTGATTGAATTATTGATTGACTGACTGGCTGACTGATTGATTGATTGACGGACAGCTCATGAGTTAGCTACTGCATCCAAACATCAGTGAAGTGTATAAATGCATATAAGAAGTTTTTTTTCTGACTGATTGAATTATTGATTGACTGACTGACTGACTGATTGATTGATTGACGGGCAGCTCATGAGTTAGCTACTGCATCCAAACATCAGTAAAGTGTTTAAATGCATATAAGACGTTTTTTTTCTGACTGATTGAATTATTGATTGACTGACTGACTGATGATGATGACAGATTGATTGATTGACGGAAAGCTCAGTACTGAGTCACAGGCACCAGCACAACAATCTATATACCTCTAAAATTGTTTAGCTCGACTATTTGAACAACTGATTGATGAACCAACTGACTGATTGACTGATTGAAGATCAACGCACAGCGCAAACCGTAAAAGCTAGGCAGTTTTATGTTTCACATTTATCTTTTTGGAAATCGGGTGGGTGGAAAGTGACAGTGAAATTGATTTATAGCTAAATAATACCTATTAACGTGTATATAAAAATACTAATTCGACTTCAATATCTTAACAACCAGAACCCCACCATCCTTATATTGGACGAGGCGACGAGTGCGCTGGATTCGATGTCGGAGCAACTGGTGCAGGCGGCGCTGGACAAGCTAATCCAGGGCCGGACCGTGATGACCATCGCCCATCGGCTGAGCACGATTCACAGGGCGCACAAGATAGCCGTGCTCGATGCCGGCCAGATTGTGGAGCAGGGCAACTTCGATGATCTGATGCGCAAGCCAAACGGCGTCTTCAGGGAGCTCGTCTCCAAGCAGGCACTCGGCGGCAGTCCAAGGCCCAAGGACGATACACATTACCCCCTTTAAGATTAGTTGTTAGGCTCTGCACGGCGGCGTTTCTGTGTTCACTTGTTTAGCGGGGGATTTCTCCGTTCGCTGATGAGAACCTGTTATATATAATTTTTAAGCTGCAATATATATCGTGGATATATTGAGCTGTGGCGGTTGGTTAACAGCACATAGGTATTCTCCTCGGTTTTATGGCAGGTATTAAGGGGTAATTGTTATATAGTGAGATATTGAACTAAATTTTAAATGTTAAAATGTAAAATTTGATGGTGAAAAATTAAAAGTCAATTTTTTTACTGAATATATTGTTATATCCCCAATCTTCTGATTCATTTTAAATGAAATTCAATATTTGCTGATAGTTGGCAAAAATCGATAGTCACGTGTGTGTTATCGATCACGCTCAGGTAACTTTTTTGCACAATATTTATACAATTTATTTAGCCTTTTTAGTATTAAAAATTAAAATTTTATTTACCCCATTTGATCAATGCTGGATCAGCATTATATAATCTAAAGCACAATTTTTTTATTTATGCAACATGTTTATTTATTTATATTTTTTCTACCAAAACATGTTAAAAAAAAATATTGAAATATTGCCTTTATTTAAATGAAAATTTTCATAAGGGAAATTTAAATTTTAGCGGCAACACCAAAGAGAAAGAGAGAAATTTGCCGGAATTATTTTTAGCGATAACAAGCTTTCGTTTATTAAACTATTTTGATATTTTTTTTTGCAACAAATTATATATATATATTTTTTTTTTGTGTTTCTACTAAAGCAATTATTGTAGGTAGTAGAATAAAATTGATTATACAGTATTTTCAACAAATTTCATCCAAGGGAAATTTAAAAAGTACTTTCCACACCAAATAGAAGAGAGAGAGAGAGAGAGAGAGTTGACACTGTTGTTTTCAGTGCAAAAAAATAACAGACATCGATATTTGTATCGATTACATGAATTTTCGACAGTTTTTCTGTGTGTTTAAAATAATTGAATTTATGCATTAAGTTATTTATTTTTATTTAATTATTTTTAGGCATTACTTATTTTTGAAAACAATTAATTTACGTTATTGTCTTCATATGAAACAAATTTCACCTTAGGGAAATTTCAAAAGAGAGTTGCCACACATTATGGAACAGGAGTTGCCCGTTGGGGCGTTGCCACACCTATTTTCAGCGTTGTGCCCGAAAAAAATACCGAAGAATTATGTTATCGATAAAAAGATCGATGACTGATCGATATTTTTATCGATCACTTGAACTTTCGGCACATTTTTGTATATTTTTCAACAATTTATTTTGTTTTTACGGGGTTTTCTCAATGTTACAGTTAGCTTAATTCTAATTAACAGGCACAGAAAATAAATGCAGCAATTCCGCACACCCATGTGCTTGTGGGTGTGTGTGTGGTTGTGTGTGGTTGTGTGTGTGTGTGTGTGTGGGTGTCTACTTCATGGTGGGCATGGCCACAGCCGCCTGGGTGTGGGTGACGTCGGTCTCGCGCCACAGCTGGGTGACGGTCTTGGTCTGGGTGTAGAACTTGATGCCCTGCTTGCCGTAGAAATGATGATCGCCGCGGAAGGAGCCGCGCGTGCCGGTGAATGAGAACATGGGCAGTGGCACCGGAATGGGCACGTTGACGCCCACCTGGCCGGCGTCGATCTCGTTGACGAACTTGCGGGCGGCGGCGCCGTTGGTGGTGAAGACGGCGGTGCCGTTGCCATAGGGATTCGCGTTCACAATGGAGATGGCGTCGTCGAGGGTGTCCGCGTTCAGGATGACCAGCACGGGGCCAAAGATCTCCTCGGTGTAGCATTTCATGGTCGGCTTGACGTCCGACAGGATGGTGGGGCCCACGAAGTAGCCATCCTCGTAGCCGGGCACCTGGATCTTGCGGCCGTCCAGGACGAGCTTGGCGCCCTCCTTGACGCCGGACTCGATCAGCTCGTTGATGCGCTGGCGCGACGCGGCGCTGATCACGGGTCCCACATCCGTGCCGGGCATATGGCCGGCGTTCACCTTCAGCTTCTGGGCGCGCTCGACCAGATCGGGTATCCACTGCTGGGCCTCGCCCACAAACACGGCCGTGGACAGGGCCATGCAGCGCTGGCCGGCGGCGCCGAAGGCGGCACCGGCTAGCTGATTGAGCGTATTCTCCTTGTTGGCGTCGCTGAGGATGACGCCGTGGTTCTTGGCGCCCATGTTGCTCTGGACGCGCTTGCCGTTCTTGCCGGCGCGCTCGTAGATGTACTTGCCGGCGGTGTCGGAGCCGACAAAGGAGACGGCCTTGATTTCGGGCGCATCGCAGATGAAGTTGACGGCATCGTGCTGGCCGTGGATGACATTGACGACGCCGGGCGGGCAGCCGGCCTCGTTGAGCAGCTCCATCAGGAGCATGGTGGCGCCGGGCACACGTTCCGACGGCTTCAGTAGCATCGTGTTGCCGGTGGTGATGGCCACCGGGAACATCCACAGCGGTATCATGGCGGGGAAATTGAAGGGCGCAATGCCGGCGGTGACGCCGAGCGGCATCACCAGAGAATAGGTGTCCATGTCGCGGGCAACATTGGCCACCGTCTCGCCCATCTGGAGCGAGGGTATGCTGCAGCAGTGCTCGACCACTTGGAGGCCGCGGAGCACATCGCCCTCGGCATCGGCGAGAGTCTTGCCCTGCTCCTTGGTAATGTTCTTGGCCAGCTCGCCCATGTTGTCCTTGATCAGCGCCTGCAGCTTGAACATCACCTGCTGGCGGGAGAGCACCGACTGGTTGCTCCACGCCTTGAACGCCCGCTTGTTCGACTCCAGCGCCGTCTTCATCTCCTCGGCGGTCGCCTTGGGCACGCGCGTGACCACCTTGTTCGTCGCCGGATCGTGCACGTCGATCCACTCCTTCGTCTTCGACTCCACGAACTTGCCGTCGATGAACAGCTTCGTCGTCGGCGCGGCCGAGGAGTAGCCGCGCTTGGCCATCAGGCGTGCCTGCAAGGAGCAACGGGAAACGGGCCACTGTTATCGATATGTCGAGATTGCTTATGTACCTTCACCCGGACAACGAATGTACCAGAAAAGCCACTCTTTAAATTGTATATTATGTAACTTGCTCCCTTCACCCGGACAACAAATGTACCAAAAAGGGGAATTTGTTGCAAATGTACCAAAGGTGGTACATTTTCAATTGTAAATTCTAAAATTTATTTGCTTTACCCAGCAAACAAATGTACCAAAAATGGGGTTTTGTTTCCTTGACTTAAAGACAAATGTACCAAAAAGTGTACTTTTTAATTTGTATATTATCTAAATTGTTCCCTTCACCCGGAGAACAAATGTACCGAAAAGGGGCTTTTCTTGTTCCTTTGGCTACAAATGTACCAAAAATGTTACTTTTTCAATAGTTAAATATATAAATTATTCCTTTCACCCGAATAATAAATATACTAAACTGGGTTTTTTGTTTAAAAATTGTTTTCTTGGCTTAAAGCCAAATGTACCAAAAAGGGTACATTTTCCATTTTAAATTTTATAATTTATTTGCTTCACCCAGAAAAAAAATGTACCAAAAAGCTATTTTGCTTTCTTGGTTTAAAGACGAAATGTGCCAAAAAGGGTACCTTTTCAATTTTAAATTATATAATTTATTTGCTTCACCCAGAAAAAAAATGTACCAAAAAGCTATTTTGCTTTCTTGGTTTAAAGACAAATGTACCAAAAAAGGTACAACTCAACTGTTGAATATTTAAAATTGTTCCCTTCACCACGGAACAAATTTACTAAATAAGTAAATTTTTTTTTTAAATTATTTAAAATGTTCCCTTTGCAAGAAACAAGTGTACCAAAAAACTGTACTTTGTCAAATGTACATTATGTAAATTGTTCCGTTCAACAAAGGATATAAGTACCAAACAAGGGTACTTTTTCTCAACTGTACGTTATGTAAATTGTTCCCTTCGCAAAGGAACAAATGTATTTCAACTGGTATTTTATTTTATACTAGAACCGTCTTTATCCACGTCAGGTTAAGTGTTACGATTTTTTTAGATACAAAATTACTGCCACGCCTACTTCCAAACTTCCAGCCAAAAAATCCTGTTTTATTTTTAATTTTTATCTCTACGGAAAATTTTGATTATGTATTTTTATTCGTACTGTTCGTTGATAACGGTTCTTAATTGTATGTGCGCCAACATAAAAATCTACGATTATTGTATACATACATACATACATATACACATACATAGAATACACATGAAAAAATACTTGTATAGAAATGGTATTTTTTTATTCACAATTTGATATATATTTTTTCAAACTACGAAAATGGCCAATATTCAAATAGATTTTTTTTATTAACGCTATAATTTAATTTTTGGCATTTATTGCTGTTCAACTTAGGCAGTCTTGACCTGTGAATTCATTTGAATTATCGATATATCGATAGTAAAATGTTTGCTGCGCAGCAAAAAAGTTGCGTAAATGGTTTCCAGCTAAAAGTTAAACACGCATACGTTTTTAGGCAGGCTGCACTGTATGTATATGTATGTATGTATGTATGTACATATACATGTACATATGTATGTATTTGCATAGCTGCCGTGTCAAGTGTTTTGCTTAAATTTCGCTGCAACAGGTGAGAATCGCCTGGCAACATGATAATGCGCACACACATACATATACATATGTGTATAGGTATGTGTGTAAGAGGCACATCTGCGCGCCACGCCCACTCTTATCTAGGCAGCAGCCGCCCGCTTGACACGCACTTATATGGCCTGCCGACTAATTAAAACACAATCAAATGCAATAAAATACTTTACGCACTAGCAATGCACACGTGTATGTGTGGGTGTGTGTGTGTGTGTGTGTGAGCGTGTGCCTGTTCTGTTTGTGGAGCCACAAAATTCGCTCTGTTATTGTGATCGTCGCATTATCTAAATCGCAGCAGACCAGAATTACGTAACATGTGTTCCCACTATCAATTGCCAATTGGCTCTGCACGTTTCAGCGATTAATTGAAGCAAGTTGCGGGCACACGGTCAAACAGGACTGAAAGTGCACTTGACAATTGCATTATGTACACGCCCCCCACACATGCAGACAGTGGCATGCAGCAGCAGCCCATGCATTTGCCCATTTGCAACACTGCAGCTGTTATCGATAATTGTTTTTTTTTTAATTGGAATGGGATTTACACTCACCTCAGCACCAATTAGACGCACAAAGGACATTCTGCACGGGTGTTGGATCGGGGATTATTGGATAATGGACGCTCGGGCTGGAAACGCGTGTTCGTCTTTGCTGCTGCTGCTGTTGCGGCTGGCCGAACCGGTGGTCTAACTAGAACTGAAAGCAAAAGCTGAGGCTGTGCCAAGTTGGGGCCCGGCGCGTGTGTGTGGTGTGATTGTTGATATACGACGATGACGACGACGCCGACGACGACGGACGAACCGGCGAACGGTCGGTCGGCCGACGTTATTAGACGCACACTCTCACGGCGCGCATGTACGTATACGTATCAGTTTATCTCTGTGTGTGTGTGTGTAGTTGTTGCGCCGCAGCCAAGAACTTGAAGCGCAGCTGTTGTTGTTGCTGTTCTTCTTTTTACTCTAATTCGTTGGGGTCTCGTTTGGCTGTATGGGTAAGTGCGAGCGCGCGCGCGCGTGCGTGTGTGTGTGTGTGTGTGTGTGTTTGTTTTGCAATGTACAGTGGGGAAAATTGACTTTTTTTTTTTTTTTTGCAAAAATCATAACTTCTAAACCAAAAAAGGTATTGGAAAAATTCAAAAAGCATTTTATAAAGAATTTCTCAGGCTTTGAAATGAGCGTAAGATATTAGTAAGAAATCGGATAAGCAGTTGCTTGTCATATTTTACAAATATGTGCAAATAATACATATTACATATAGTTTTTTATTTATTTATTTAGGATAGAAAAATTATTAAAACTGAAGCTAAATCTAATTTATGTCTAATATACCGCTGGCGTAAGTATATATTCATATTTGTCAGTATATACATAGCTACATATATGCGAAATTTTAGCAAGGTTTTTTGCGAAAATGCGCCACAGTGCGACGTTTGCATACACGCAAACATACACTCACACACACACACACACATGTACTTAAGCAGGCACACACACAAGCATACTATATTAATTTATTTATTTATCTTTTCATATGCAGACATACAGACATGAATACGTGTGTATGTATGTATGTATGTTTGTATGTTTTTATTTTTAATTGCTGACACGTGTATATTTTAAATCATATGTTTATGCATTTGTATCATACACACATATGTACATATGTATGTATATAAAAGCTGGTTGTTTACATATTTCCGCGTATTTATTTATTTGCAAATTTATGTCATTTATATAAAATCTTAAATTTCGCGCACATTTCGTAGCCAGTCAAACATAATTTAGCATGCATAATCATACTGATCTTCGATATTTATAATTAAATATACATATTTGTACTTTTAATGATAAGGCATATGTAAAAAAAACCGTAGCATACTTTTGGACAGAGACCATAAATTGCAAGTCAAGTTTACTTTTCGGCAAATTCTGAAATAATAAAAAGGTTTTCATTCGTTCGGTTCAAGACTTCGCCCAGACGATCGGTTTGTGTCTCGGCTAACCTCACATTCTTTCTAATTTACTTACATATTTAATTTATAACAAATAAAGATATTTGTTAGTTTTTTCAATTAAAGAGTTCAGGCAATAGACAATTTTAGGGTCGCAATTGCCCGTTCTACTTAAGTAGAAGAAATCAATCAAAAATATATGTTATTATTAATCATTATTATTTTTAAAATTTATTTGTCTTGATTTCTGACGTACCCTTTAATTTGTTTTAGGCAACATTATTTTCATTTGTGGATTGTTTAGAATTGTGTACCTAAAACTTCAGCTGAAATTTAAAAAAAGGAATATTTAGAAAATTACCCAAAGTATCGCCCATTTTTGGGTAAGTGAAAAATACATTGCAATTTTATTTTTGATCGCAACTGTTATTTTATTTGCATTGTCATATCAATTTGTCGTAAATAATTAATTAATTATTTTAAGTACATAAACGCTAAGTACATAATTTAATTTGTTCAATAATTTTGTTTCGTTTCTCTTTCGCTTTTCAAGTAAAATAGATAAAAACTCGTAATTGGTGAAAATGCTTTGGTTATTGCTGTAAAATGTTCGACTACTTTATATATGATTTGCTCTATGTATATATATTTTAATTATATGTATATGTATGTGATTTTATGCATAAACGTATTTTAATTTACGATTTTTTCGTGATTTTTTAAGCTACAGCAATGAATTTCGCTTTTTTCCAGTGAGTTTTTCCAATAGCAATTATTATAATTATACATAGATATTTATGTTTATAGGTATATAAGTAGTATAGGGTATATTTAGTTATATGTATAAAAAAAAAGCACTTAACACTAGACATCTATAGCTAATATGGAATGCTTGTTGCATTTGATTTAATTAATTATTTAATTTAAGCCACGCTGCGGTTGAAGGCCTCATAAAATGTACAATTTTTAAATTTTATTTTAAGTTTTTTTTTTTTTTTTAGATAAACATGCATTAATATTACCTATATATATATATATGTATATATATAAAAGAAGAGCACTACGAAGGCAAATTTTCTTGCCCATTAATTTTTTTTCGTTTTTTTTTTTTTTAAGCAATATTTGTGTTTGTTGCAACTTATTTAATACTTAACTAGTTTCTAGTAGTAAAAAAAGGTTTCGAAAAAATATTGACTTATTTATGCGTTATTTTTGATTATTTTGTTGTCATGGTATCATTTAAAAAATTCCCATTTTCCAAGCTTGGGAAATTTGGGAACACGCCTGCGCGTCAGTTTTTCAGTGTTGCTTTATGTTTAGATTTTTTTTTCGGTTTTACCGCTACATTTAAAAAAATTTGTCATGTTTTATGCAACATGAGTTTACAGTTATTTGAAAAAAAAAACTATTTAAGCTTTGGTATATGTAAGGCGGGAAATTATTTAATTTCCCGCATACAGTTCAAAATTTCCATAATTAGAGCACAGTTCCAGGCAGCTTTTGAGCTTGTTTTTTTTTTTTTTTTTTTTTTTTTGCAATAGTTAAAGCTTTGTGGAACAGTTTCTGTTTTGGAATTTCCTACAGGGTTGTTATGGAATTTCCTACAGGAAAATTTCCCACAGGCTTCGTTGAATATAATTTCTCTTAAGTTTCAATTAGGGCTCAATTTCTTGATCATTTTGTTTTTTTTTTGTCTTTTTTTCTTGTTTTCATTTTTTTGGTTTTCTCTTTTCTTAACTATTTTGCAAGTTGTCTAGGACTACGACTACTGAGCTGGCTACTGAGTTGTGACCCGGTTAATCCGTAATCTGGCATCGTTGTGGGTGTATACAGTGAAAGCTCTACTAACGAACAGTCCAATATTTTGTTCTAGGTTTTTCTCTTTCATACTCTTGCAGAGGGTATTTTGATTTTTTCATATGTTTCTAAATACTTGTATGTTATTTCTTTGGAATGACTTGAAATTTGAGTTTTTGTACCAAAAATCAGTATACCCTGTATCAAATGTGTTAAAGGTCTTTCGATTAATTTTGCATGCAAATTTAGTCACACAATTTTTTACGTTCAAAATGAATTTTAAATTTTGTTTGCAAAACGAAATACAAAATTGATTTGATCATAAAATTTTGTTTGTTTAAAATTAATTTTAAAAAATTATACAAATAAATTGACAAAATTGCGGCGGGGTTCGAACCTTTTGGACACGTTCTTTTTGAAAATTTAGTTACGCAATTTTTGCTTTTGCCTAAAATTAATTTTGAAAAAGATTTCAAAAGTTAAAAAATGTATAAATTTAAACTGACCAAAATTGCGGCAGGGTTCGAACCTTTTGGACACGTTCTTTTTGAAAATTTAGTTAGGCAATTTTTGTTTTTGCTTAAAATTAATTTTGAAAAAAGATTTTAAAATTTATAAATTTAAACTGAAAAAAATTGCGGCAGGATTCGAACCTTTCTTTAGCTTGTGAACCGATAAACATGATATTGATAGCTAAATTCAATTGGAATGATTTTCTGCAAGGGTATTTAAAATTCGACCAAAAAAAAAGTCTTGTAGAATATGACTATATATGGCGAGTATATAGAGTTGTTTAGCTTTCACTGCATTTGACTAGCGGACGTACTTGCTCTCTGGTTCTCTCTCTCTCTCACACTCTCTCTCTTTCTACGCTCTACTTGTCCACGCCCAGGAGCTTGGCGGCCTCGTCCGCGGAGGAGAGCAGCTTGTTGAGTATGCCCTGATCGCTGATCCCGAGCAGATTGCCAATCAGATCGCCGCTGGCCGCCGCCGCCGCCGTCGCCGTGGGCGTGGCCGCCGTCGCCTCCGCGATATTCTCCTTGTGCTCGCCCAGGCGGCTGACGCGCCACTCGTTCGCCTTGTCCAGCAGCTCGTGCAGCTTGGGCAGCCGCAAGCCCTGCTTGTTGCTGTTGTTGTTGTTGTGGCAGTTGTTGTTGTTGTTGTTGGTGGGCAGGGGCGTGGCCATGGCTGTCGACGTGGGCGTGGGCGTGGGCGTGCTGGGCGGCGTGGCCAGCTGCTCGTCGTCGGAGCAATCGGAGCCGCCCTGCTCCCCGTTGTGGCTGCGTCCGCTGTGCTTCTTCATGTGCCGCAGCATGCTGTGCTTCAGCGTGAACTTGCGCAGGCAGATCTCGCACTGGAACGGCCGCTCGCCGGAATGGGTGCGCATATGCCGGCGCAGGTCCTCCGTCGACCAAAAGCGGCGCACGCAAAACGCGCAAATCACCTTCCGGTTGCTGTAGTCCGGATATTTGCCGGAACGCAGCGAATTCGCGTTGGCGCCGCCGCCGGCCGTCGACTCATCCTCGGAATGGGCGGCCAATTGTTGTTGTTGTTGCTGCTGCTGCTGTTGCTGCTGCTCCGTTTCGATGGCGCCTTTGGCCAGCAGCAGGGCGAACTCGTGCTCGTGCAGCTGCTTGATGTGCTCGAGGCACTGCAGCCGCTCGCCGAAGCTGAACTCGCACAGGTGGCACTTGTACGGCAGCTCGCTGCCATTGGACTCCGTCTCGCCGGCGCTGGCTGCGGCCGCAACGGCAGCGGCCATCTGCTGGCCCAGCTGCGCGGCGGCCGTCAGCTGCTGGATGAGCTCGCGCTCCCGCTCCCGCTCCAGCTGCCTTTCACGCTCCAGTTCCCGCTCGCGCTCCCGTTCGCGCTCCCGTTCCCGCTCCCGTTCGCGCTCCCGCTCCCGTTCCAGCTCCGCCGCCTGCCGGCGTCGCTGCTCCTCCAGCTCGATCTCCTCGACGGACTTGGGCACCGGTATCGGCTCGCTGACATCCTCGGTGGGCACATAGACGGACATGGCCGACTCGACGTTGCCGTGCTTGCGCAGCAGATGCCGGTCGCAGTTGCTCTTCGTCGTGAAGAGCAGCGGACAGTGCGAGCACTTGAACGGCTTCTGGCCGGTGTGGGTGAGGATGTGGCGGCGCAGCGAGCTGCTCCAGGGGAACATGCGCTGGCAGTACGGGCAGCTGACCCGGTTGGGGGCCAGGCTGTAGGCCGATTTCTTTTTGGGCTCGTTGCAGCAGCTGCTGCTGCTGCTGCTGGTGACGTCCTCGGTGCCGCTGTTGTTGCTCTCGCTGGCGCTGCCGGAGGCGACGAGGCCCTCCTCGTCGCTCTGCTCCATGTGGTTGGCGACGTCGCTCGGCCGGAAATAGCTGTTGAAGGAGACCTGATTGCTGGTCGCGTTGTCCACCAGCTTGGCCACCGGCACCAGGTCCTGAGATTCTTCCTTGAACGGTGAGCTGGCGACGTCCTTAAGCGATTTGGCCACGGACTCGGCCTGGGCGATCAGGATCTTCATTGTGCTGGGCGTGGTCGTGGGCGTTGGTGTGGGCGTTGGTGTGGCCGTTGCTGTGGGCGTTGGCGTGGGCGTGGCAGCTCTCTTTTTCTCCACTGCCGGCTGCTCCGGCTTTGCAGCTGGTTCCGGCAGCTGCTGCTGCTGCTCCGGCTGCTCTTCGAGCTGTTCCGGCTGCTGCTGCTCCTCGCCCTCCTCGAGCTGCTGCTGCTCCTCCTCCTCCTCCTCCTCCTCCTCCTCGTCCATATCCTCGAAATCGTCCTCCTCGTCCTCGTCAATGATCAGCTTGGGCGGCTCATCGTCATCGAGAACGTGCCCATTGCTGCCGCCGCCGCCGCCGCCGCCTGGTTGGCTCTTGTTGTAGTTGTAGTGGAGCAGCGGATTGACGACGACGCTGCTGGAGCCGTGCGCCAGCGCCTGCTGCAGCAGATCCGTATCCTTGCGCGCCTTCAGCTGCTGCGCCAGAATCGCGTACTTCACCTGCTCGGAAATGGGCGGCGGATGCGGATGCGCATGGCCATGCCCATGTCCATGTGGATGTCCCAGTGCATGCGGATGTGCATGCGGATGCGGATGCGGATGCTGACTCAGATTACTCATCGCTGCCGCTGCCGCCGCCGCTGCCGCCGCTGCTGCTGCCGCCGCGCCCGAATTGGCCGCGCGGCCGCGCAGCACATGATGGCCGCTACGCTGGCGCTGCGCATAGTGCTGCGGATGCTGCTGCTTGACATGACGCTCCATGTTGGAGCGCAGCGTGAAGCGCGCCGTGCAGTGCTCGCAGGCGAAGGGCCGCTCCGTGCGGTACCTGCGCTGCTTCTGCTTGGGCATGAGGACGCCGTTCTTGATGACCATCTTGACGGGTCCGCCGGCGGCCAGCGGCAGGCCCAGCGGCGGCGGCACCGCCGCAACGGGCGCCACCGCGGCGGGCAGTGCTGTCGCCGCTGCCGCCGCCGACGCCGCCGTCGGAGCGGATTTGTCCAGATTTGCGGGCGGCGCCATAAAGCCGAAGAACGGAAATCCGGAGCTCTGCTGGAACATGAAGCTGCGCAGCAGCTGCTGCACGTACTGCGTGGCCGGATCGCCAAAGAGCTGTTGTTGTTGCTGTTGTTGTTGTTGCTGCTGTTGCAGCAGCAATTCGTGCTCCCGCTCTCGCTCCCGCTCCCGCTCCCTTTCTCGCTCCCTCTCCCGCTCCCGCTCCCTTTCGAGCAGCTCCAGCGTGGCCGTCGGCTTCTTGCTCAGATCGAGCACATCCATGCTGAGATCGATGGCCGGCTTCTCCGCCAGCTGCTCGGCCAGCTGCTCCGCCGGCTTCTCCACCAGCTGATCCAGGCTCTTCACCTGTATCTTGAGCGGCGTCTTCGTCGCCGTCGTCGTCGGCGTCGCCTCGCCGAGCAGCATGTGCTTCAGCTGCGAGGAGGAGGAACAGCTGCTCAGCTCGCCGGGCGGCGGCGTCAGCGATCGATAGCTGAGCTCGGCCAGCTCCTGATTGTGTCCTGGCTTGCCCACCATGGCCGGCTCCTCGCAGCTGGCATCCTCCGCCGGATGGTAGACAATGGCGCGCTTCACCTCCTCGCGGCTGGTCTTGCCATGCCGATTCCTCAGATGCCGCTCGCAGTTGGCCTTCGTGGTGAAGGCGTAGTTGCAGACGGCGCACTCGTACGGCCGGTCGCCGTTGTGGGTGCGCATGTGCCGGACCAGCGCCGCCTTGTCGCAGACGGCGTACGGACACATGTTGCAGCGGAACGGGCCCGAGGCGCCGACGGCGGCCAGATGCACCCGATTGTGGCCCTTCAGAGCGCGCAGATTGGGAAAGACGGCCGTGCACAATTTGCACGGAAATTCGCCGCGCAGCTTCATGCGCCGGAATTCGCTGGTGAACGCATCCTGGGCCTCCTCCTCGACCTCGCGCCCGTCCAGGCTGTACTGGCTGGAGCAGGGCGTGTTCACCGACTGTTCGAAGTTGCGCAGAAAGCTGGACGTGCAGCTGGAGCTGGTCATCTGCAGGATGCTCTGTATATCGGCCAGATCCTGGCGCTGATCGGACAGCTCGTGCTTGATCGGCGAGGGCAATGCGCCGGATTTGTTTTTCAAATAGAGCTGATGAAAGAACTCGTCGCGCTCCTCGCTGTCCAGTTCGCGTTCCTGCTGCAGTTGCTCCCGATCGTGTTCGTGTTCGTGATCGTGTTCGTGCTCCTCATCGTGCTCGTGTTCCGGCTCCAGTTCGTCCGGCTCCTGCTTGTGCAGCGGCGAGCTGCTCGCGCCCAGCAGCGGCGCCAAGCCCACGCCCGATCCCGATCCTGATCCTCGACAGCTGTGCGCCTGCAGCTGGCGGTGCGTCGCGTAGATCACATCGCAGTCGCGACACTTGGCGGCTATGTCCGCGTGCTGTTCGTCGAGGTGCGTCCACAGCGCCGGCAGCGTTTCGAACTCCGCCGTATCGCAGGCCGGACAGCTGGCCAGCGCGGCCGGCGACGGCGAACTGCCGCCGGAGGCCAGCAACGTGGCCACGTCCGGCGTGCTCGTGATCAGCTGGGCCACGTCCACGTCCACGTCCACGTCCATGCTCCGGCCATCCTCCTCCGGATCGGAGTCCAAGGCCAGGTCGCGCTCACGCTCGTCGCTCAGTATGATGTTGTTGTTGTTGATGTTGGTCTTGTGGCGGCGTCGCTTGCACGCCGGCAACAGTTGCTGCTGCTGCTGCTGCTGCTGCTCCTCCTCCGGCTCCACATTGTTGTTGTTCGTCTGCTGACTGTTGTTGTTGTTGTGGCTGCTGCTGCTGCTGGCGCTGTTGCTGCTGCCGCTGCTGGACACGTCCGTCGAGCAGCTGGCGTCGCTCTCGTAGCTCTCGCCGCGAGCGGACAATTTCTGCTGGCGTCGCTGCTGCTGCTGCTGCAACTGTTGTTGCGACTGCTGCTGTTGCTGCTGCTGCTGCTGCGACTGTTGCTGCTGTGACTGTTGCTGCTGTGACTGTTGCTGCTGCTGCTGCTGGTGCTCCTTGTGGGTGCGCATGTGGCGGTGCATGTTGCCGTTGGTCGTGAACGTCAGCGGGCAGTAGCGACAGTTGAACGGACGCTCGCCCGTGTGCACCAGCACGTGCCGGTCCAGCGAGGAGGCCGACGACAGCACCTAGAGCGGGATAGGGGTGTCACGATTAGTCGCAGTTCAAAACTGTTCAATTACAGAGTATAACTGGCATGGATATACCCCATGATTGCATGCAAGTACGTTGCAGTCGGTTCACACTGTAATAACAGTCGAAAAGGGTCTCAACTATTATTGCCATTTTGCAAAAGATATCGATTTTTGTAATTTTATCAATTTGCCACGCCCCTAGTGGGCGTAGCCAAAAAATATTTGTGCGATCTTTAGCGAAAGTCATCAGAAAACTGTCTGCCAAATTTGGTGTATTTAGCTTTAAAACTGAGGGAGATATATCGATTTAATCGAAATGTCACGCCCCCAGTGGGCGTAACCAACAAATCGGAACACTTATCTGACGCGAGTATATGTTCTCAGTTAATTTCGACCATTACCCTGTCATGTTGTTCTTATGTCAAATGTTGACTGTAGTCAACAATGCAATACCCTGTAATTGGTGTGCGTGTTTAATTTTGTTACATATTTTTTTTACAGAATAATTTGACACTTTTTTAAGCAATACCATTAAATGTTTGACAGAAAGCGTATTGAAATATTAATTTATTTATATTTGCTCTGATTAAAAAATTGCTATAGGGTATTGCCTAGTCGATAACTTGAGCTCTCTAGGCTGCTATAGGGTATTTCTTAGTCGACGACCTGAGCCAACAGCAAATGCCAAATATTCAAAAATTGTATGCCAAGTATTCAACAGGACCAGCTGATGATGAGGGGTGCAAGGTGGATGGCGGGTGGTCGGCAGCGGGGTACACAGATAGATGGACTTACCTTGGAGCAGATGCGGCAGGTGAAGTTCTCGGTGTCGCCGTTGGCGTAGTTGTGGCAGCGAATGTGGTTGGTGAACTCGTGGGGCGTGGCCGAGACCACCTCGCAGATGGGGCACAGATATTTCATGTGCTCGTCGCCGGCGCCGATGCCGGACTCGGCGCTCGAATGGCACAGACCCTGCGGCGAAGAGCCGCCGGAGCTGCTGCTCGCCGACGTCGCTGCCGTTGTCTGGGCAGCGCTGCCGCCGCCGACGCCGCCGGCGCTGCTCTGCAGAAAGGCGCTGTTGGCGCTGCCATCCACGAAGCCGGACTCGCCGAGCTCCCCGTTGGCCGCGCTGCGGTTCAGTCGAAACTTTTTGCGCAGCGAACTGGCGTCGCCACTGGCGCTGTAGTCGACGACGATGCTGGCGCTGGCAGCGACGCCGCGTCGCTGCTTGTCGCGCAGGCGCTGCAGCTGCTGCAGCTGCTCGTCCTCCTCGTCGGACAGCAAATGCGACGGTTGTTGTTGCTGTTGTTGCTGCTGGCGCAGCTTGCGCTTGCGCGACGTCGCCTCGTGCGGCGTTGACGTCGGCTGCGGCGCGCCGCCAACGCTGCAGAGCTTCTTTGGCGTGCGGCCCAAGTCCAGATGCTCCAGCGAGGACTCCGAGGTGCTGGAATCCTGACGCTGTCGCTCCATAATCGCATCCTCCAGAGCTACTGTTGTTGTTGTTGTTGTTGTCGCAGCTGCTGCTGTTGTTGCTGCTGCTGTTGCTGCTGCTGCAGTTGCTGTTGCTGCTGCTGCAGTTGCCGTGAGTTGTTGTTGCTGCTGTGTGGCCAGCATTTTTGCTGCTGCTGTCGTTGTAAAAGTTGGCTTATTGAGATCGTAAACGGCTGCTGCTTGTCTGCTGTGGTTAGCTGCAAGATAAGTGGAGAAACAAATTAACATGCGCTTTAACATGAGGATCAAAATATATAGTGACAATCCACGCTTAATAATATAAATTGTATATATAATTTTAAAACAAAATTAACAGAAAAATTACTAAAAAAAATTAACATTCGCATTAACATTGGGATAAACATTAAACATTACGTTCTAAACTTAATAGGGATTGAGATACCAAAGTCACAGAAGAAGTTAAAATAAGTCTAAGCATAATTATTTCAATTAGCTCCAAATCAAGGTCTAACATTAGCATAAATCTGCCACAAAAAAGGAATAATTAAGTTAACATAAGCGTTACCATGCGCTTTAACATGAGCTTTAACATTAGGATGAACCTTAGCCCTGCAATGAGATTTAACATTAGCAAAACATCAGAATTGACCTTGCTACGCTTCTTGGCAGATGAGCATAAAAAAGGGGGATAAGTTAACATTAAGATTAACTTTAACTTTAACACTAAAATCCACTGTAAGAGAGTAAACGTAAAGTTTATTTGAAATGTGCTTGAAAAAGTGTTGAAAAGTTTTTATAATTGCCTGTTCGGAAACTTGGGATATTTGGTATATTTTCGAATTTGTTTACATTCAGAATTTAACTTTTAATTGGAAATTTCAAGTAACTCAACTTGAAATTTTTAGTTGTTAAAGTCTAAGTTAAAGAATGATATAAATTGATATTGAAATTAATATTAAAAAAAAAAAAAATTTTCTATTCAGCAATAATATATTTTTTTTTGTTGATAAATACCAAACGTGTATCTTGTTTTGGCGCAGTGTATTTCAGACCAAAGCCAGTTTGTGGAAAAAAAATCTAATCAGAGAGAACTAAACACGAAACTTGTGCTGGGAAGAATATTTGCAATAAATCATAAATTGGATGTACTGATTGGATTACGAGCATTTAATGTGAAATTCAGCACAGACCCTCCCCTGCCCCACCCCTCGCAATGATTGATCAGTTGGCCAAGATCGTATCTCAGTTTCCGCTGAAGCTTTAAACAGCTGATCGGATTGAAAAACAAATCTACGCCAGAATTTGTTAAACGAGACGTTGGCAAAACAGTTGCCGATTTTCTGTTTTCTCCTGCGATAAATAAATGTATATTTGTTTTCTATTTAATCTCTAACTGGGAAATGCAAACGGATGCAATTCCAATAGGAATTGTGTGAGCGAGCGAGAAGAGACCGCGCGAGCGTCACCTGCTGCGCTCTCATCTCTAGCTCGCGCGCGCTCTCTCACGCTCGCACTCTCCCGCTCTCGTTGTATCGATTTGTTATCGGCTCGTGTGCTTTGCGCTTGTGTTTGTTGCATTTTCATTCGCTGGGCCTTGCGCGCACATTTCTCATTAACATTTACCGTTATCAATGCTGTTGTTGTTGTCGCTTAGGATTTCCAATTGGCGACGAGGGCAATCCGACGACAACAACAACAACAAGTTGACAATTCTTGAAAAGAAAACTTTAGCGATATCAAAAGCGCCCACTGTGCGTGTGTTTGTTGTTGTTTTTTATTTAATTTTTTTTTTTGCTTATTCCCTTCTTTTGGTTTTTTTTGACTTTGGTCTTTCATTTTGGTTGGCTGATTTTTATTTCGCCTCGTGACTCATTCGCATGCAAAATCATTGAGATAAAGGCACGCCCCCAGACCCGCCCCGCCCCCTTAAAATGCGTACATTTTTGGCCACTGACTACACTTGGCGAAATATTCCAAAATTCTTCTAATTAAGAGGTATTTAAAATTAAGTAAAAATTTTCATCATGCTAAAAGTAAGTTTTTCACATAAAGCTCTCAGTTTTACACTCGTGAAATTTGTGGAAATGTATATTATATACATTTGATAATATATTACCTAAACCTTCTTTTAAATTGGAAATAATATAAGCAAATCTTAAGACAAATTGAGAACACTGTATATAAAATATTTTTAAGTTTTGAGAGCTCTGCATGTTAATTTTGTTGAAACAATTTCGAGCTTATTGCAAAATCAACAAAATAATTAAAAATATATATTTTTTTTAAATCGAAAATTTAAATCTATTGAACAACAGCCAGAAATTAATTCTTAAGAATTTGTTGTTAAATTTGTTGTAGAAGTGCAGATCTTAAGTTTAATAATATAACTTTGAGAATATCTGAG
Organism: Drosophila colorata; assembly: GCA_035041545.1. Classification (NCBI taxonomy): domain Eukaryota; kingdom Metazoa; phylum Arthropoda; class Insecta; order Diptera; family Drosophilidae; genus Drosophila; species Drosophila colorata. Next base: position 1,696,824 of record JAWNLD010000295.1, on the reverse strand, counting down.
AAAGGCTTATTTGAAATTGAATTTATGTTGTTTTCAGCTTCTGTTTACCAATAAATCTCTTTGTTGAAGCTACAGAAATATTTAAATACTTTACTTGAGATATAAGTTGAATAGAGATTTCTCCGACTGCCTTATTATTATAATTTTTTCTCTATTTTTTTATTTATAAGATTTTCGTGGATTTCAAAAAGAAATATTTTTCATAGAAAACTCCTGTTTGACACTTGAATTCAAATTTTAAATAGCGAATTCCAAATATTTATGAATGCATTTTTTGAGTTTATGGGAAATTTATAGGAAACTTCAATCAAATTGCGAAAAATATTTTATAATCTGACCAAAATGAAAGCAAGTCGTCTTTGACGATTTTCAAGTATTTTAGACGACTTTTTTAAAGAAATATTGAGAGTCGAAATATATATATTTAAGAATTATCAAAAGTTTTCATATAGATTTAACTATAAATTGTTCTAATTTCATACAGAAAATTAGAAAAAACCTAACTCGTTTTTATTTTATATTTATCTGAAATTTAATGCATTAACAAGCTAATTTGTCAGATTCAGAATTGACTTAATTACTGTGATAAATTTGTGTTAGGAAGGGGTTCGAACCCCTGGCCGGGTTCGGGGTTCAGAGTTCAGAAGGGATTGAAAATCAGAAATTTATAAATTGAACCCTGACCGTGGCAAGGGTCAAGGCAATTAGAAGACTGGAAAATTTAGGGGAAAACTTCAACTCAGAACATAACAAAAAATTCTATGAACTTGTCTTTAATCCATAAAAAGAAGATACATATAAAAATATTTGATATTATTGTATCAATATTAAAAATCGAATATATTCCATGAAAAGCGCTTTTCACACGACACTTGAACAAATTTGGTGGCACAAGAAAAAAAATATACATGATATAATTATTATTATTTATATGTGCTTTATTTTACCTTTGTTTTGTTTTGGTTTTTTGCACAATTTGGCGGCGGCATTCGAATTTTTGATAGCCGCTGTTTGTTAGACTTTTTATTTATTTTAGTGATTTTTTGTTTTGGTTTAAGTTTTTCACTTAGCACTCGGTTGTTTTTTCTTTTGTAATTGATTTCTTTATGTTTGTTGCACTCAATTATTTTAATTAAATAATTAATTTGTAGCACGTTTCTTTGGTTTAATTTAAAAAAAAAATAGTATTTATATTTAGAAAAAAATGAATTAATTGCTATTAAGTATCCAAATTTGCACCATCAAGTGTTTTTTTTTTGTTGTTGTTGTCTTCAATTTCTTGCTGTGTATCCCGTTAGCCGCAGCGCGCCGCAGATGCTTTCACGTTGACGCGCACACGAGTTCTGAGCGCAGCCGCAGCGCAAGCGTTCGGCAGAGGCGCTCGCTAGCCGCTTTATCTAATTTCGTGGCTGCAGCGCTCTGCTCTGCTCGGGCGCCCGAGAAGAATGCAGAAGAAACGACGACAGAGGCGAAAAAAAAATGAAGTGAGGCAAATAAATAACAAATTCAAGACGTCTTTTCGGTTCGACTTCTGAATTGTATTTGAACGCATCTGTAAAGTTGTATTTATAAAAGCGCACAGCGCAGAGCCAGCGCCGGAGGCAGAGACAGAGGCAGTGGCAGCGGCAGCGACGCAGCAGCTGACGCGCGACATCGACATCTGAGCGAAAGCCGAGACGGGCTCTGGCAGCGAGAGAGAACGCAATGGCTGCCGCTGCTCGGCCGTTGGGCATGTGTGAATGTGTGCGTGCGCTGGCGAGAGCAAGAGCAGGCAGCGCTGGCTGCGGCTGCGGCTGCTGTTGTTGGTGGTTGGTGTGCGGTCTGCATTGGTGTGGGTTAGATAAAACTGCAGAGCGTCGCGTCGCGTCGCTCTTGCCGACGCTGGCGTCGCTGTTCGCGTCGCTGCTCGTTGAATCTTTGGCGCAAAGGAAGCAGCAGCAGCAGCAGCAGCAGCTTTGCTGCTTCTTTGTTGAATTTTTCTTTCGTTTCATTTTATTTTTGGACGCAAATAGGATTACATTCGGCTGTGTGTGTTTGTGTGTGTGTTTGTGTGTGCACGCATGTTGCTTGCGTGCGCTGTGTTAGAGCGAGCGCGCGCTATGTACATACGTGCTATGTATGCATGCTTACATATATACACATGTATGTATGTATGTACGTATGTATTGCGCAGCCACCAGGAGCTAAAAGGTCTCTCAGCTCTGCTCTTGGCATGCATGCATGTGTATGTGTGCGTGTGTTTGTATTAGAGGTGTCATTTTTGAGGCCCCGCACGGCTCGGACCCGAAATTCACGCTTCAAAAAAAGCACGAGCACGCACGAGACTTTTTTTTTGTGAAGTCTCGGCCCGGCCAGACCCAACACAAATTTTCCAAAAAATTTATATTTTATTCATTATTAGTTCATGTATTTCAAAATATTTCAAATACAATTTTATCGATATAAGAGCTTAATAATTAAGTTAAAATAAGGGATCCGAAGGGATTATTCGTGCTTGAGCTTGTATAATAATTTAAGATTATTCGTTTTTTTTTTCCAAGACTCTAGCACGTACTCACAAGGTTTAGCCGGAGGTGCCAAATATTTCTGACCGAATTTAGGTAAGGCAAAAATACAGAATTTTTCATATTAAAATACTAAAATTGCGAACGTTCTACAAAAAAATCTCTAAAGAGTATAATATTTATTTAAGATTTGTGGTTGATTTTGTTTGGTAAAAATCCGATTATCTAGTTTGATGGCTCTTTGGATATAATTTTTTAATTTTCTTTAATTCTGCATTTAAATTTTCTAATTTCATATCGTAAATATTAGAAAACACATTAAATTTCGTGCCCGAAATGAGATTTTTAGACACGAGCCCGACAATTTCGCATAAAAGTACATGGGCCACGAAGCCCTCTAGTTTGTATGTGAAACTTGGTACAGGGTATCCTCCCTTTTGGCGCACGCTCGCAGATATATAAACAGATATTTGCTGCTGTTATACATATGTGGGCGTGTGTCCGTGTGCGAGTGTGTGTGCGAGTGTGTGTGGTGCATTTTGGTTACGTTAAATCTCGTTGCCATTGGCTACTTTACTGTTATGTTTGCGTGTATCTGTGTGTATCTGTGTCTGTGGCCAGCTGAAAATGATTTCATTAAAGATACTCTTTTCCGTGAGCTGGCCACACACACGCACACACACCCTGTGGCTATGATCGATCATACAATTGTAACCCCCCCGCCTCCCCCTCCTCCTCCTCCGTCTTGCCCATCTTCTCCCTCAACCTTCAACTCAAACTTGAAAACTCATCAAAAACGGAAGTAGAAGACGCTCCTGTTGTTGTTGTGGTCGTCACAGTTGACCGCCTCAAAAAGGTGTGCAAGACACACTCGCACACACACACTCGCACACACCCACACACTCATGCATGCAGCGGGCAGATAAATGAAATGTCAGCTGCGGCTTCAAATTATGCTAACGAATTTGCGGCTGCTGCCACATTTTGTCGCTGACATTTTTTTTTGGCTAATAAACACACACACACACACAGATCACCTGGGTGATAGCAGCCAAAACATCGTCGCGCTTGGCAATCAATCGATTGCACGATGACCGATAAATTGCAGCCATAAAAACGCGACTCGAAAAATACCCAGTTTTAACCTTCTTACCAAAGCATATTTGTCGAACATGATTATTAAAAGTTTTAAACTTTGTATTTGTCGAAAATAGGTACACAAAAATTAAAAAAAAATTATATATTTAAAAATATATATATTTTAAATGCAGAATCAATCTAGAGGACAAATCATGACCAAAATGCCATCAAACATGAAAATCGGTTCAGTTTTCACAAAGTAATGGCAGTCTGAAATATGGGAGGGATGCATCCGAGGGCTTTACATGTTAAATTTTTTGCAATTTTTAGCATGATTTTTGACAACAAAATTTACCCCCTCAAAATCACTTTTAATGTTGTTTTTTATGCTAATTGTGATAACCGCAATCGATTTAAAATATAATTTGGCAATTCTAAATTTTGAAATTTTTTTTTTTTTGAAAATGAGTAAGGGGGGAGTACATGATTTTTATCAAAAAAATTACCAAAAAAAATTATTTTCAAAAATGCATAAATTTGAAATGTAGCATCAATCTAGAGGACAAATCATGACCAAAATGCCATCAAACATGAAAATCGGTTCAGTTTTCACAAAGTAATGGCAGTCTGAAATATGGGAGGGATGCATCCGAGGGCTTTACATGTTACATTTTTTGTAAATTTTAGCATGATTTTTGACAAAAAAATTTACCCCCTCAAAATCACTTTTAATGTTGTTTTTTATGCTAATTGTGATAACCGTAATCGATTTAAAATATAATTTGGCAATTCTAAATTTTGAAATTTTTTTTTTTTGAAAATGAGTAAGGGGGGAGTACATGATTTTTATCAAAAAAATTACCAAAAAAAATTATTTTCAAAAATGCATAAATTTGAAATGTAGCATCAATCTAGAGGACAAATCATGACCAAATTGCCATCAAACATGAAAATCGGTTCAGTTTTTACAAAGCAGTGGCAGTCTGAAATATGGGAGGGATGCATCCGAGGGCTTTACATGTTAAATTTTTTGTACATTTTAGCATGATTTTTGACAAAAAATTTGACCCCCTCAAAATCACTTTTAATGTTGTTTTTTATGCTAATTGTGATAACCACAATCGATTTAAAATATAATTTGGCAATTCTAAATTTTGAAATTTTTTTTTTTTTGAAAATGAGTAAGGGGGGAGTACATGATTTTTATCAAAAAAATTACCAAAAAAAATTATTTTCAAAAATGCATAAATTTGATATATAGAATCAATTTAGAGGACAAATCATGACCAAAATGCCATCAAACATGAAAATCGGTTCAGTTTTCACAAAGTAATGGCAGTCTGAAATATGGGAGGGATGCATCCGAGGGCTTTACATGTTAAAATTTTTGTAAATTTTAGCATGAATTTTGACAAAAAAATGGACCCCCTCAAAATCACTTTTAATGTTGTTTTTTATGCTAATTGTGATAACCACAATCGATTTAAAATATAATTTGGCAATTGTAAATTGAACAAATTTTTTTTTTTTGAAAATGAGTAAGGGGGGAGTACATGATTTTTTTTTTAAAAAAATTTAAAAAAAAATTATTTTCAAAAATGCATAAATTTGAAATGTAGAATCAATCTAGAGGACAAATCATGACCAAAATGTCATCAAACATGAAAATCGGTTCAGTTTAGACAAAGTAATGGCAGTCTGAAATATGAAAGTTGTGGATCAGTCAGATTTACTTGTTAAAATTGTTATCAATTGCTCGAATCCCTGGGCAGTGTATGGATGTAGTGTTTGTCTTCGCCGAAGGCCACATTAGCTATTCAAAATAGTTAGCTTGATTATTTATAAATATGTTTATTCTCAGCTTTAAATAAGAATTATAGTATCTTATGCGAACAGTTTTTAGGTTTTGGTGATATTTTGCTGAAATGGGCAAAAACACAATATAAGATATAGAGTGGCGATCCAGCCGACAGAGAGAGAAAGAGAGAGATTAGTTTATATGTATACAGTTTCCACATTGCACACAACCAATATACCCCACTTGCATTTTGTGAATATAATATAAAAACAGAAGCAATGCAATAACAAAAGCAGCAGCAGAAAAGTCGAGCATATTTGTAATAAAAAAGATATTGTGCAAAAAAAAAAAATACAGTAAAAGTTCAATACACTAGGCCCACACACACACACTCACGCTCACGCTCACGCACGCACGCACGCTCGCACACACGCATAGGACACGCGCGCTGCAACGCACTCAAAAGCGGACGGAGAAAAATACACGTGCAACAACAACAACAACAGCACCAGCAAGAACAACAACAACAACAGCCTGTTTGTATACATTTAATAATATTTACGTTTTATTTATAATGAACTTGAAATAAGTGTGTGCATTTGCACCGTGGTGCACAACTGCTAGAAATGGCTATCAATTTGCCAGCCATTTATTTGTACACCCTGTACCAATTGAAAATGGCTGGAAAAGGGCATATTGGTTTTGTGAGAGAAGGTAGAAATTTTAAATTTAGATTCTATATCATACGCAGAACAAGTTTCTTATTTTTCGACACCTTAGAATTTTTGGGCTACACCCACTGGAGGCCCTACAATTCGCGAAAATCTATATATCTCCCTTAGTTTTAAAGCTAGCTAAACCAAACTTTGCAGACAGATTTCTGATGACCTCTTCTAAAGATTACGCAAAATATTTGGATACGCCCACTGCCGCCCCCACAAATTACAAAAATTGATATTTTCACAACATTAATGCTGCATTAAGAAATTTTCATTAAGATCGGAAACAAAACTTAAAATTAAAAATAAATTTCTGTAGTGGTGGCTGAGGGAAGTAAAAAATGAAGTGTTAACAAGTGTGTGTGTGTGTCATATGTGATTACAGGACATCCGCTAGTCGGGCATGCCCAACTCAAGCCATTTTTTTAACAGCGCACGCAGCACTGTGCCTGGTCGTCTGACGCCTACACCGTGGCGCTAAGCAATAATAACAACAACAACAATAGTAACGGTAACTGCGCGTGTGCCAATGCGTGTTAAATAAACATTAATAGCAGCAACAACAACAGCAACAGCAACGGCACATTGCAATTTTTTGTTTCTGTTTCTTGTTCGTTTTTGTTCGCTGAGAAACGGTTTCAATTTCGCTTTTCAATTGCGCGGCATTCAATGAGACCGAAAGTGTTAATGAGCGCAGGGCAACAATAACGGTGAACACGGCGAAACAGTGGGCAAACACACAACATAACAATAACAGAGACGCGCGCGCGCTCGCGACATTAACATTTAATTGCAAGCATTTAGTCAGCATTTAGCTTTGCATAAAACAAATGGCAGCAGCCGCAATCACAAAGAGCGCCGCTCTCAGCGCGCTCTCTCACAATCACACAATCACACGAACACACGCACGCATGCTGTGCAGCACTCCCACGCGATCTGTTGCTCTCGCTCTTAGCTTTAACATAGATCGTCAGCATTGCAGTCCTTCTGTCTCACTCGCGCTTAGGGCTTTTGCCCTTTTTGCAATGCCTGAAATTTACTTTCGTTTTGTATTGAATGCAGTTTGTTTTGTTTTGTCTTTTTTGTTCAATAATTGTTATAATTACCTGTTGTTATTTGTTATTATTAGTTATGTTGTGTTAATGGATTTAATAAGCCCATTGCGCTGACATGTCAAGGTGAATATGCGCCTCACACACACACAAAGGCACACACTCACACACACATAGCATAACGTTTGCCATCATTGTTGTTGCTGCTGATAAACAACAATTATTGTGTTTAGTATCGTAAAACAATTGAAAAATGCGCGCGCCGTTTTTTTTCCACCCTCTTGCAAGGGTATAATGGTTTTGCCATGAAACGTGTAACGCATAGAAGAAGACAACTTCCAGCTCATTAAATTTAAATACATTTTGTATATGTATGTGTATATCAGTATCAACAGGTGAGTTCTTATAAGTAATGATCGCTTGGAAATTGAGTTTTTGTTTGAAAAATTATTTTGTTTTTCATTATATCTGAATAATACTTAACGATTATAAGTGGCCTTATAATCCTTACATATCTACTAAATATTGTCAATATCAGACCACTATATCACATAGCTCTCAAAGGAACGATCGGTCAAAAATTGAGTTTTAATAAAAAATAACTTTTTTATTTTTCAAGAATTTTATCAACATCGGACCACTATATCATATAGCTGCCATAGGAACTATCGCGCAAAAAAAACGGGTTTATGTAAGAACAATATATTTTTGTTTTATACGATTTCTTGAAGAAACTTTTTGCTATTAAAATACCTTTCAAATCCTATCAAAATTGGACTACTATATCATATAGTTGTCTTTAAAACAATCGCTGGCAAATTGAGTTTTTACAAGAAAACTCTTTTATTTTTTTTAATATCTAAATGGAACTCAACAACTCTGATCTAACACAGATTCAATATTTAAACAACAGTTTTTTTTTTCACAAATTCGTTTTATTTTCTGCCAGGGTATTTGATCTTCGGCAACTTGAAGATAACTTTTTTGGCTTACATATATTCCATTTTTTGCAGTTTTTATTATTTATTTGTTTTTTGGTTGGGTTTGAACTTTGCACCAGCCGCAACAACAAAACGTAGTGTTTAGCACGGCCAAACAAATGCCGTTATGATGATTCAGTTTACAGTACACACATTTTTCGGCGAAATACCTTGACGGAACGCACGTTCAAATGGCAAGGGGGGTGGAGGACGGGCGGGTGGGGTTGGTATTGGGGTATCGGTGAGCGTAGTGGAAAACCAAATAATAAAAAACGTCACCAACGGGATATTCAACAAGAGGAGAAACAGTCGAGCCCTCGACTATACTATAAGTGTGTTTACACGGGGCTTACATGTAGTACCAGGTGTACCTACGTACCTACGTAAGGTGTAGGTGTCATGGGGTCTTTCGAATAGCGTGATGCGACTCCCGCAGACTGAAGTCCAATCGTGACTATATACTATATACATACAAAATATATATATGATAAATATTAATCTGAAATTTCAATATTTCCCAACTGATTAAATTTACCATACAATAATTAGTCGTTGTTTATTATAAAAAAAAACCCGCAGTTAATTTTGGGTGGTTTAAGATTTAATAAACTTGCATTGCAGATTTTCGATATATATATATTTACGTTCTATACTGACCGTTGGTTCTTCTGCTGATTAGATTGTGCCCGAATAAGTTTTGTTAAGATATTTTGCAACAATAAAAAAGTGTTCCTTATAAAAACTAAGTTTTCCCCCAACGGTTCCTATGCCAGCTTTATAATTCAATTATCAGCCCGAAGTCAATTAGATTTTGGAAGCAAAATAAAGCTCGTAATTGGAGAGGTTTTCAAAGAAGTCATAAAAAAACCAAAAAAAAGATTTTCTTAAAAAAACTAAATTTTTGACAGATTTTTCTCTTGGAAGCTATATAATATAGTCGTCGAATTTTAATGACATTTTGCTCATATATGTAGAGTTTAGATAAATTTGTTATTGCTGAATTTGCTTTAAATGTCTTGAAAAATTATTTTCCACGAAAACTAAATTTTTTGACCAATTGTTCCTATCGCAGCTATATGATATAGAGATATATAGTGTACTTCAAAAGTCAGATTTTTCAAGTTTTATGAAGTGGGCCTTAAAACTGTTAGGCTTATTTGCATAGAAACTTGGTCTATTAACTGATGAAAGCTGATCAGAAATATATTTATTATGTTCTTAAAGATGTTTACGTATCTGCAAAAAATAAAAATGAAATTAAGTTATATTTCGTGGTTTGAGTTTATCTTAGCAACTAGCTAACACGTTTAAAACCGATCAATTTATGTACATAAATATCGTTAATAAGAAACACGATAATAGGAGATATATGTGGGCAAAGACATGACTAAGTTCTGGCCTTTATCAGTGGGGCTGGCATATTGAATGTATGTTTAGACACATGTTCCAGCACACAATCAGTCATTCTTCTATATCTTATGCAACGGGGCCAGAAACGTTCCCACACTCAGAGAAAAATGTTCGTTCAATTAATTTCGATCTTAAATATACCTGAATTTAACATGATTCTTGATTTCTCAAATGAATATTCCAGTTTCAGAAATATGAACAAAACTCTTGAATTCAGCACTAAAAACTTATTACAAGGTTTCTTTGACTATCTAGTTTGTTAATTTTTTTCTTGCGCACAAAAAAGTGATCTTCAAATAAATGTTTTTAAAATAATAATTTTGTGCTCCGAAGTTAATGGAATTTTTGACAAAGTTTGAACTTTATTTAAGCGGAACATTTTATTTATTTTTTTGTTGAGTTAGAGGTGAATCGTAACCCACTTTTTCACTACTCCGTCTTTGTCAATACGGTAGCTAAGCTCATTAGAAACCAATTGACTCTGCAGGATAAACGACACCAGACCGGCAGACCGGCAGTTGAGGTCAGGTCTAGGTTCGAGTCTGGGTCGACATCTATCGAGTCTGGCCATCATTTGCGCATTGTTTGACAGGACGATTAGGACACGAGTCGTGCGGTCGGAGGTCAGGTAGTTGACTCATTCATTCAGCATTTTATGGCCCACGTCTGATGCAATTTTGAGGTTATGGTCGCTAAGTGACTCCCTGAGCTGATAATATGTATATGTACGTATGTGTATAGGAGAAAACGCAATTTCCAGTTAAAGGCCACGATTCGTCTGTTTCTTGTCTCTTGTCGCTGGCATATGCTAGAGCCTGATAAGTCACAACTTCTATATATATATATATATATATATATATATATATAAACCACAACTTAAGCTTTGGCCTATCAGTTAATGTATCTGTCTTTTGATACCCTGTAGCCAGTGGAAATGGCCAAAGAGAGGGTATAATAGAGTTTTATTATTTTCTATTTATTTATGTTTATATTTATATACAACTTTTGAAAATCGATAAATATCGATTGGGTTTTTGGACATTTCAGAAGATTTAAATTTAAAATTTTTTATTTTTTTTATTCGATAAAGTTACTAAATATCCATTTTCTTTCTAGGTTTTATGGACACCAAATTTGCCATGTGGTTTTGGGTATATTGTATGCAGAGTAAGTTGATATTTTTTTATAATAACGATAGCTCAGCTCATTTGTATTAAAGTCGATAAATATCGATACATGATTTTACTCGGTTTTTTTTTTTGGGTATTTGTCAGAGCATCAGAGCTAGAGACCTAAATTTAAATATGTTTAAAAATAGATGTATACAATGGTATAATTAACTAATTCCGATAACAAATGGTATCTACAGGGTAACTCCGCGCGCTCTCTCTTCTTTGTTTGCTGCTATTTTGTGGGGGCTTTTCCCGGCACCGAAAAACCAAAACAAATAAAGGTAATTTCGTCAACAGTTTGGATTGGCGAATCACCTAGCGCCCATACATCATGCTCCAGTTGTCGCCGGGCCGATCAGACATTATGCATGATCATCATGGTCAATGCGTTTCGGGTGCTCTACTACACATATCCGTAACTGTATCTCGAGTCATGGCTGTATTTGTATCTGTGTCTGTGTCTGGGCATGAATCAGACGACAAGTACACACACTTGTGTGTGCGTCGTGTTGTGTTGCTTTCTATGGGACTCTTTCGGCGTCATCCTCATCAGTAAGCGTTCATTGAATATCGAGCGGCCCACCACGCCCATAAGCTCATAAACGATAAGCAGCTGTGTGTGTGTGCAAGTGTGTGTGTGTGTATTGCAGATAGTAACTATGAAGTGTTTCGGTTTAGCGGCTTCGCTAGAAAACATCGACGAAGCACTCGTTTTACAACCCGTTTCTGTTAACTCGATTGTGCCTTGGCATTATCTCGGATCTTTCAAATTTCTTAAAAATATATCGAACAGCTTTACGAACGAGTGCTGGGCATCTAATAACTCGGAATTTTACTCACACAACGCAAACAAAGGTGTGCGTGTGTGCTTCAAAGGGGTTGTTGTGCAATCAAAGAAAAAACAAAAAAAAAAACACCGTTATGATCACTGATCGTATAAATAAGAAAGCCATAATTTGATCATATTATCGTTGCGCACGTATAAAACTTCATATAGGTCCCTTAGTTCAGCAAACAGCAAGATTGATACGAATAGATTCTTTCGTTTTCTAGCTTTTCGATCATGCTGATCGCATTCGATTTGTCCAACTGAACTGATCGTACGATCGCATTTGTTTATGATTTTAAAAAATTGTGAACACGAAATGTACTGCTAAAGTTAAAGTAATTTATATGATGATCATGCTGAACATGTATTGATCTTTCGGAAATCGATGTATTTTATTGAAAAATCATAAAAGTAAATGCTAATTTTTTATTGGTTATTAGCTTCTTTGCAACTATATAAGATGATCATGCGATTACATCTTAAAGCTGGCTAGTTGGCATTCTGATTAAATTTTGATCCTGTTGATCGCGTAATTTTTACCTTTTTTTGTTGTGAACTCTTCGTGCTATTGTCTCTTAGTAAAGATCTATAAACATAGTGTTCGTAATATGAGCAATACAATTTTAGATTTAAAAGTGCGTTTCTAGTTGCGATCATGATCATGTTCTGATCGCGTCACTTTTGCCAGGCCTTAAAGATGATCATTCAGAAATCCATAATTCTTCAGATAAGCTCTCCTGTGATCCATCATTCGGTCACATTTTTGATCATGTCGATCGTTTTACTGAATATCTTTGAGAGCTTTACACATATTAGATGATCATACAAGAGAAACTCAAGCGATCGCGCTGATCGCTAAACATTTGCTTTTCCCACAGCTTCAAATGAAGATACCGCTTTATATATAGCATATCATATCGTATCGTATCGTATCATATCTCATTATCAGCCATAAAACTGAGCGTCGTCTCCGTCCCCGTCCCCGTCCCCATCCCCCGTCTCCATGTCAATTACCAGATTTATCACACGTAATACGATGAGCGCTTCTCGCGTTCTCGCATGACGGAGACTGCGGCTGTCTGGAAATGCTGCTGCGCCGGTACCAGAGCAATACCTATTTGCCCCGAGCCCCTACCCCAACCCACCCCACACATCCGCTACCCCATCTTACGAGGCTGTGCCAAAATAAAAAAAAAAACAAAACAAAACAAAACAAGCATTTTCAGATCGCCGAATAATTAATACCCTTGCAGTCTTTTGATAGAGCAATAATTATATTCGTTCCGAAGGTATATAATATAGTGAAATATGATATATGTATGGTAAAAAGTATAGTAAAGCTTTCGACTGCACAGTTTGTTGAGGATATCTTAAGAAAAAAAAAACCTTTTTTATGCCAAAATAAATTTTCTGGAACGACCTTTCCTAATAAAGTTTTCTGATCACTCCGAATCCAACATATACACCAAATATATAAATATATAAAAAAGCTTTTAAAGTGAGAGACTAGTTTTTGTAGAAACAAAGAGAAGGACATGGCTATACACTCAGAGAAAAATTCAAGCATTTTGTCAAAGCCAGTTAAGTTGAGAATTTCCCAGCTTGCGAACACAATTTTTATTTCAAGTAGTTTTATTTTGAGATCCAAGATTACTAAATGCAAAACTGAATCTTAAAAACTTTAAATAAAATTAAATTTTGCACATTTTACGTTAATTTGAAGTACGAAACATGCTTAATTTAAGAATGTTGTTATTATTTATGCAACAATATTTAAGAAATAAAAAAAAATCTTGTTTAATTCGAATATATTTCAGAATAAAACTTACCATTAATTTAAAAAAGGAAATTCTATTCCACTTGGTTTTTCGCTGAGTGTAGAAACAGAGCGACAGACATCGCGCATTTTTTGACCAAATTGAAATACCCTTTGAAAGGGTATACGAAGAAAAAAACATTGCTCATTAGGTTTTGGGTTGTCAGCGACTCCGTTTTCAGTCTCCAGTCTCCATCTTCACGCCATCTCCGTTGTCATTGTCTATGTGATGTTGTTGTTGTTGTTGTTGCTGTTGGTTGTCGTTTTGTTGTTGATATTTACTCAAGTGTAATTGCAAATTGTAAATGCGACAACACAGATGCTCGTAATGATTGTGCCCCGCTGATGGCTGTTCAAGCTCCGAGCGTGAGACTTCATCATCGACGGCAACAACAACACCAACAACAACAACTTGATCAACATGAATAAAACGATCAGTCAGCTTCATATGACCGAAAGCAACGAGCGCTACGTGAGCTTTTGGCAGTGGAAGTGCTTGATGTATGCGTAAATTCCAGCAATTCCAATGACCGCGGGTTCGAACCGGGCCCCAAGTTTTCACTGGTCTTAAAAGAGAGAGGACTCGCAAACTACCTGTTCATGGGTTGGTGGGGTAGTTTATTGACGCTTGCCGAAACTGTCTAGGATACCAGATAGCCAATCCCACTAAAATAATTACACACAGTCAAACAATTCCAATGGGTTCGAACCGGACAGCAAAGCTGCCACAAAAATCTTAATAGAATATAATGAAATTGTGCAAAGTGTAGGTCAGAATTTATACTTTTCAACAGGAATTGAGAGGAGTCAGAAGGATCAGAAGGATTAAAGCTGATTCCAGAGACCATTAAATACCTCAGGCTCTTGGGAAAACTTGTTATACTCGTTCACGATGTGAAAAGAGTATATTGGGTTTGTGCACTTCATTTACAGATCGCACAACAAAATTTGTTGGATATGTCCATAGCTCCCACAATTCTAGAGCTAGAGTCTTGATTAGTATCAAAAGCTAAGTGGATATTTTTTTTTAGGAAAACCTAATTTAGTATAGAAATATATCGCAAATCTGTTTTATTTATTTAGGTTATAAAGGTTATTTAATCTGCGGCAAGCCGAAGATAAATGTTTTGAATTGTTTTGAGTTCAGTGTTTATCTGGCCTCAAGGGGTTTCTACCAGGAAGGTTCGAACTGCAGCACTTCTTTCAGCAAGCCGAGCTGCAGCTCTCTCGTCTCGTCTCGTCTCGTCTCATTTCGCCTTGTCTTGTCTCTGGTATCTGTATCTTTAGCTGTTGGCTGTATCTGTATCTGTATCTGTATCTGCCTTGTGCTATTTGTATCTTTTATCTGTGAAAATAAACGGGCAAAGTTTTTCGTCGTTTATTGTTTGAACGTTGATTGTCAACTGATCAGTATTTACCGCCATCCGAACATCACAGTCCGTCTCCGCCCGTCGAACACGCTCGATTGTTCAGTTAGTCAGCCTGTCAATCTATGGGGGGGCGCAAAGAGTGTCGACTGTTGGGGGGAATGGGGTGGGGGTTGGTTGGGGCTTGGTAGTCAAGTTTTCAATTTCAGTCGCAGCGAGCTACACTTAAGCAAATAATCGTGTGTGTTAGCTTCACATGTTGCGCGTCTGTATCGGCATCTGCGGCTCTAGCTGTATCTTTAGCTGTATCTGTATCCGTATCTTTTTGATACACATATAAAATATATATGTATATTATATATTATTTTTGTGCTGTTTTTATTTTGTTTTCTTTGGACGCGTTGAATTTCTCTTTGGCTTTTGTTTTGGTTTTGGTTTTGCCTTTCGCATTATCGATTATTGCATCTTTTGCCACACTAAAAATAACAATAACAACTATGTTGTAAAAAAATATTGTACTTATCATACCCTGTACCCTGTTCAAAATGACTTGGGAAAGTGCGTGGAGAGTAGAAAAAATCTCAGAGCCCATAGAGTATATATATTCTTCTTTCTCTCTTCTTCTCTTCTTTTTTTTGGTAAAATCGATAAATATCGAATCTGCTTTCATCAAATTTTTGGCATGGAGGATCTTATTTAGCATACACAGGAAATTTTTAAAGTTGTAATCCCAAAATAAATTCAAGTTATTTCAAATTATTTTTTCTATAAGCCTTAAAACTCTTTAATGTATCTTTAAGCGCTGAAAATTCTAGAAAATTTCGAACAATAAATGTTAATCTGGCAGCTGTTTACAGGGTATCTTCTAGTCGAGCACTCCACTTGTTTTCATTTCAGCTATATTGATGTTGCTTCTTTTGCTTTCTTTTCACTTTTGTTTTCTCAACGCCAACACAGACTTGAGGACTTGCGTCTGACTGATGCACAGACGGACGGACGGACATACGGACGGACTTGTGGACGGACGCACTGATAAGAATATTTGCTAATAAGCATGGCAAACAATACTGGTCTCAGGTCTGGTTCCCCCTGGGGTGTCTGTACTCATTGTTTACCCATTCATCTGCTCATCACACACAACACACACACACACACACACAGGCACACATGTGCACAACATGCGCAACATCATTATGATTTCATTTGTGTGGCATGTGAAGATCGGGCAACAAGCGCATCTATTTGATTTGTCATCAATTCTCGAACGCAATCGACTCTCAATCGCATCCCAAAACATGGTTTCATTATCACAATTTAGCACTGCTGTTCAAAAGTGCACGATACTTTCTTGGACTTTCCGCGAAAAATATGACATTTCCATAAAATACTCCTAAATATTCAAAAATGTCCTTCTATGCAAAGCCTTAACTTAACCTAACGTAACTTTCAATTTAATTAAACTTGAACTTAACCTTACCTTAATTTAACCCTCACCTAACCTCACCTAACTTTAATCTAACCTTAACCTTAACCTTAACCTAACCTAACCTTAACCTAGCCTAACCTTAACCTAACCTAACCTTAGCCTTACATTTACATAGCCTTACGTAACCTTCCCTAACCTCAACTTAGCTTTAACATATCCTAACCTTAACCTAACCTAACCTCAACTTAGCTTTAACATAACCTAAACTTAACCTAACCTAACCTTAGCCTTACATTTACATAGCCTTACGTAACCTTCCCTAACCTCAACTTAGCTTTAACATATCCTAACCTTAACCTAACCTAACCTCAACTTAGCTTTAACATAACCTAAACTTAACCTAACCTAACCTTAGCCTTACCTTTACATAGCCTTACGTAAGCTAACCTAACCTCAACTTAGCTTTAACATAACCTAACCTTAACCTAACCTAACCTTAACTTAGCTTTAACATAACCTAACCTTAACCTAACCTAGCCACAACTTAGCTTTAACATAACCTAACCTTAACCTAACCTAACCTTAACCTAACCTAACTTTAACCTAACCTTAACCTAACCTTAACCAAACCTTAACCTAACCTAGCTTTAACCTAACCTTAACCTAACCCAACCTAACATGTTCTCTTATAGTATACGCATATCAAGAATATTTAATTTTTTGGATACCTTTCACATTTCACAATTTTTTCACACAAAACATATATTTTAAGTAGAAATGATTTTTCCATATTGGGAGCTGCTGGAAGATTGAAATGCATTGAAGGCAGTCGGGCACTCCCGACTAAGAAACTGTTACTAGTATTATTTTTTGTTGAATTCGTGTAATCTTTACTATTATTTGTATTACTTTTATCTATGTATTTACCATAAATATTGGAAACTTTAGAAAAAAAACCACAAAACTGGCTGCAGTAATAAACACGTTTGGGATTACGCAAACCGATGATTGGTTCGCTGTCGTTTTAGTGCCAGTGCCAGTGCCAGTACCAGTTCCAGCACCAATTCCAGTTCCAGTTCCATATCAAAGGAGCCGCTGGCAATGGATGTGGCTGGATGTGGGGTAGTACCGCCTCAAAGTATTTGCTCGCCCTGCGCCGTATCTTTTTCACAACTTTGGTGGGTGTTGGCCACAGATCGTGTGTCATCGGCACAACTCATTACCAGATAAAGTTGTAGCTCGCACTGACGGGGGACAGACCCATCAGTTAACCCCCTCCCACACACACACACACACACACACACACACACACAGGCACAGCACCCACTCTTAACACCTTTCATTTGACTTTTCATTTATCGTAATATTTGGCATTCTGTGATTGGGCAACAATATTCGCCTCCAAGTTTAACTATATCAATCAATTTGACCAGTGAGGAAATACACCCACACACCCACACACACACACACACACACACACTCACACAGATTTCAAAACCCCCAAAAACTCGTTGGCAGCAACAGCTCAAGCAAAAAATATATATTTATAAATAACAAGGAACAGCTATTTGTGGATCTACGAAGTTTTGATACACTTGCAAAAATTATTGATATGAAAACAAAAAAATTGAATCTTAACCGAATACCGGCAATAACAGGAGAATTCGGTCAAGTATATGTTTTATTGGACAGATCGTTGCTATTTAAATCTATCTGATTTAAAAAAGATTTGGAATAAAACCTTATTTTTCAACATTTTTTGCCAAATAATCTTTAAAGCAAAGTTTTTTATATGACATTTCTAAAGTCGATTTGTGGGTTTTCCAATTCTGTAAAAATTTAGGAACCATATAAGACAGAGTCATTTCATATATTACATTAATTCAGCTGCATATCCTGATCAATAATCCCCCTCTCTATCCCCTCTCTCTCTCTCCATCTCTCTCTGTATCTTTCGCTTTGTCTATTTCGTTTTTCTTTTCTATTTAAGACGCCTGATATATTAAAATATCTTTCTCTTTATTATTAGCTTCCCTTTACCTTTCTCCCTCTCTCTCTCACTATTTCTCCCAATATCTCTTTCCCCTAACCTCTTTCTCTATCTTTCTCTCGCCTTTATCTTGTTTTCTCTCTATATCTCTCTTTGTTACTTGCCTACTTAATCTGCCTTTGCGCAACTTTATTATACCCTTCTCGCCGTTTTGGGGGCACGGGGTATAAAAAGAGATTCCTATAAATAGAACAGTCAATTCGGAATGCGTAGAAAATAATTATCAAGTGGCGAGACCGGGCAACGGCAACGAGACCGATAACTGGCGTCGATATCGACATCGACATCAGGAACTGCTGCTGGGCAGCTGCCTGATAAGCGACATCCAAAATCCTCAGCTCGACAGGTGCGTCATCCCCAGCACTTGTTACCCGTCTGCCCAAGCCAACTAAATTGATTAGCCAATCAGAGAAGTATTTTATGGGTAACGTTTTTTATACAAACAGTAATTATTATTATTATTATTTAAAGTAAGGGATGTAGTTATAAACAGTTATAAAACCAATATTTTCAATGAATCCATTACACTAGCCTAGGTTCAAGTTGACAAAAATGTTGCTCCCATTTTTCAAACTCCCATAACTTTGACAAAACTGAACCGATTTTCATATTTATTCTGCATTTAAAATATATGCATTACTGAAAATAAAATTTTATTAAATTTTCTTAGTAATATTTATACTCCCTCGTTACTAATTTTCGAAAATTTATTTTTTTCAAAATGTTGAATTCTGAATCTATATTTTTAATCGATTGTGGTTGTCACAAATTGTATAAAAAACAACATTAAAGTAGGTTCTGGAGGGTAAATTTTTTGGAAAAAAATCATGGGAAATACAAACAAATATTCCAAATATTGCCATTCAAATTAGAAAAAAAAAAATTATATTAAGAAAAAAATTGACAAATTGATATTGAGTATGGCGCGGACGGTTACACCCGATTGCAATGCTCATTGTTTAGTGTAGTTTTGTAGAAAATACTAGAATAGCTGCTCTAAATTTTGTTTTCAAAAATTTCTTTTATATTTCATTGCAATTCGATCAACTCTGCTCTCAAGATTTTCTGGCTATAGTACCCATGTATTCCGATGTAATTTCAGGTTATAATTGATCGGTTTTATTTGTGTTTATTTGGCGTCTGGCGCCTCGTAATTTCTGGGAAAGCCGTCGACTTTGACCCGACTTTGATAGCGTTGAGCGAAATCTTCCACAACTATATGCATATATATATATATGTATATTATTTCTAGGTAAGTGCGACTTGACTCGATGACTTGTCCAAAGTTTTGCTCATCGCAATGGACTGTGGCTGTTGTTGTTGTTACTGTTCTTCAAACAAGTTGTCAACTTCTAAGGGCGCAGCCGACGTGCGATGACAACGCTCAAAGTTTATGGCAGCCGCGGCAAAAGAAAAGCAGAAAACGAAGCAGAAGCAGCAGCAGCAGCAGCAGCAGCAGCAGCAAAGCCGTGGAAATGTGGAGCAAAACGCATTACAAATTATCGGCACAAGTTACAAAACTCGCTTTGGCTCTCCTCTCGAATATCGGCCGACGTAAGTTATTGGCAAATAGAGACCGAAACCAAAGCCCCAAACTCAAATCGAACGCCCCGAATGGGGCACCCTCTCCGAAAGACACAGAAGAACGAAACTTTCATCTGCGGCATGCCGAAGTCGAAATACTCCTTGCAAAAATATGCCAGATGTGGGGCATATATAGAACTTAATATTTTATTCAAGCAATAGAAATGTTTCAAAAGAAAATTAAATGTTTATATGGGAGCTATGTGTTAAAATTGTTAAAGTTATTATGGAGAACAAAGAAGAGCTCGATTTTGATATTATAGCAATAAATAATTCGATAACTCCCATATGATATAGTAGTCTGATGTTTTTAGTTTTTTTCCGATATGGTGACATTTTCATGAAGCTCGTAATTGATTAATTTTTTGAGTTTTATTGAGATATTTTATAACACAAAAAAGATTTCCTCACAAAAACTCAACTTTTGCTCGAAATTTTATATATATATTTGATATAGTGCTCCGATGCTATTGAAATTTTCTCTTAGATTAAAAACATCGAGAGGCTGACAATTACTGTCTGCAAGAAAATCTAAGAAACTACCTATCAATAATATTATATATATATATATATATATATATATATATATATATATATATATATATATATACTTAATTTATATCTCCTTTTAGGCGTTACACGTTTTACACAAAATAATAATACCCTCTGCAGGGAATCTAAATGGGCAGACGTGCCTAGAGATACTCACACCTAGGCACACACACACACACACTCAAACACACACACAGACGCTGCTCTATCTGAGCGGTAAGCTACGCGCCTTTAGACACGATTTTCGCCATGATTTTTCCATGCACTTTGTTCGATATATTTCGATTCTGTTGCCCCCCCCTGCCCATCTGCCTGCCCTTTGATCAGCTCTGTGTGCTCCCCCTGTCCCCCTCCCTCCGTCTCTCTGGCCGTCTCTCTTGCCATGTCTGATAAGATATTTTGAATGATGATGTGCTGTTGTCATATGTCTACAGTTACCACAGCTGCCCCTCGCAGCCCGCCCCCTCTATGCATACCACCTTTACCCACATACACATACACATACCTATACACATACACATACGTGTGCACAGGCCCCATAAGCATGGGGGATTTGTCGAGGCGTTAGATAATATCTCCCCAGTGTGCGGGCGCGTCGCGTAACTTGGTTAGCGACATGGCCTCCGTTTTTTAAAAACAAAAAACAAAAAACAAAAACAAAAAAGAAACATCAAAATAGAGAAGAACACAAATTTTATTGAAACTTCGAGCTGTCAGCAGTAGCTGAGAGAATAACCTTAATTTGTTGTTATATTTAAATGCGGTTCATTCAACAAATCGTTTTTTTTTCAAAGTGTTTTCAATAGCGTTTTCCAAGCTCAGTTTCGTGAGCCCTCCGTTCGTTTAGATTTTGTTGGCTAGTTAAGATTGGTTTCAGTTTTGACAGCTTCATTAAAAATTTCTATAAAAGTTTTGATCTGGTTTTTGCACATGATATTGCATTATTTTTTTTAAAACTCGAAATAAAGTTACATTGGGTTTCCAATAGTTGGTTAGCTGAGATTTGTTTCAA
This sequence comes from Drosophila colorata, assembly GCA_035041545.1. Classification (NCBI taxonomy): domain Eukaryota; kingdom Metazoa; phylum Arthropoda; class Insecta; order Diptera; family Drosophilidae; genus Drosophila; species Drosophila colorata. The sequence continues at coordinate 1,675,473 of JAWNLD010000295.1, read as the reverse complement.
CTTGACAGCTCTATTTGGAAAACAAAACTAAGCAGAGAAAATTTCTTTGTCTTGTTTTTCATCTTGCGTATAATATTTTATAACAGCTGTTCCTCACAAGTTCAATTATTTGACTCTCAGCTATATCGGAGCAGGCGTTACTGAGTTATATGAGGTTAAAACATCATTTGTTGGATGGTAAAAATTGGCAAAAATTCAAAAATGAGACATAATTTTACAAATACTAACAAATGTTCGAGTTTTTCAGTAATTCCCTTTTGTTTTTTAAAATTAAATTTTAATTTATGAATCATTCTTTAATTCACATTCGAATGTTCTTTTCAAGAAATTATAATTTTATTCTTGGTATTTTAAAAACTAAATGTCTTCTTATAAGGTTTATCCCAGTATTTTTGTTCTTTATTATTAAGTCTCAATTCCAATACCCCAACTGCCTTTCACATTGCCGCAGCTGCGAATGACTCACCTCGGGCTTTAAATAGATGAATTACAACTGGTCTAAAATATGACAGCTCTATTAAGATAAAAGCGTGGTTGTGTGGCTCGACGTGCTAAGAAAATATAACCTTTTCTACTTTTGTAAATGTACATATTGGCGTGAGATTCTCAGCTGTTCGTTCCTTGTACTATAATATTATTAAGATCAATAATAAATATATAATATGAGTCATAAGCTAATTATTTGCCAAGTATCATAGAAGAGTTTCTAGAGCGGACGGAACTTCTAGAAATTCGATTATTGAAGTTACTCGACTACAAATTAGCTTTGTCTTAAATTGTATATCTTTAAGGAGTTTAAATTGAAACAGCTCAATTAGAAAATATTATATTTAGAAAATATATGATTCAAGTTTTCTTTTCAGACACTTTTGAATGTAAACTTCTCTCGCTCATAGCTGAATATTATTCTAGAGCTTAACACAAGATGTGCATTTCATTTTCTCTAAAGTCAAACTAAAGTTTTCAATAGTTGGATGGTTTCAAATCGTGCCAGTTCTATTAATTTTTTTTTGTCACTGCTGGATGCAAAGCTCAAGACTTATCGGCTGAGATTTCGTAATGGCGAAATTGCGAACACGCTGCCAATGGATGACCGGTCTTGAGTACCCTCTGACGTACCCGCACCCGTACCCGTACCCGTACCCGCACCCGTACCCGGTACTGCCGCGCTACCTATCGCATCTAGTTCGTTTTATCTGACCAAAATCGAAAGCTATTTCGCATTGTACGCTTAGCTATTCAAATGTGAATGTCTCCCTCTTTCTCTCGCTGATCTGTCGCTCTGTTTCTGTTTGAGTTTTTGTCGCTTCTCTTCGCTTCTCTCGCTTCTTTTCTCCAAGGAGCTCGCATGTTTGCCTCCAACAAAATCCATAATGTGCGCCCCCATTTATCAAATGTAGAAAATCTGGCATTGCCTTTGATAAAATAAATAAGAAAATGGCCAGCGGTCTGGGTCGTGTTTGTTTTCTCTCTCTCTCTCTCTCTCTCTCTCTCTGTGTGTGCATGTGTGTGTGTGTTGTGCTTTGGCGAACAATCGCTGCCATTGAATCGCTGAGTCGAACGGCCATTCCGCCTGCCTTTTGCCTTTTGCCTGTTGCCTGTTGCCTTCTGTTGAGTTCCCGGTAAGCTCAAGTGGCCCATTACAATGGAACGGGACTGGCGCTTACTCGTAACTTGCTAGGTGCCATAAAAAAATACATATACATATACATATATATATATATATATAAAAAAAAAAAAAAATCAATAAGAACAGAGCACCCAAAATGATTTGAAATGATTTGATTTGAAGCAGTTTTATCTTTCAGTTTCGGTTTCGACTTTGGCTCGCCTTCGGGGCTCATGTGACAAACGCCCAAAGTATGCCAATAGCCGAATATGACTCAGTGGGCCTCCATTCACTATTCAATATTAATGATAATTGTTTATCGATTTTATTGATAATTGCAGATAGTAATCGGCGTGGAAACTTAAACTGAATTTAGGATCTAGACTTTTGAACAAAGCCCTAAATATTTGAGAATTATTCCGTTTGGAATGGAAAAGCAGAAACAGTAATTGCTTATCGATTTTAATCGACTCATAAATAAACAAGCGCCAAAACTGAGTTAACGTTTACTAAAGTCTAAAAAGTTTTTAACACTTTGTAAAATGTAAAAACAATAATAACGATAAGAAATCGATTCGCATTATAGCTAAAATTAAGGAACAAAAAAAAAACACGATAAATGCTCATCGATTTTTTTCGATTACGATTAAGTTAAGCTTAAGCTTGTTCAAGGAAAATACTAGGAAACTTTAAAAACATTTTAAAATAAGCGATAATCATTTATCGATTTTAATAATAGTTGAACTTTGATAGCAAAATGAAAGCTTAAGCAAAATTTTTATATTTAAATACAAATAAAATAAACGATCGATCAAGATTTACAACACTAATAATGGAGGCAAACATTTCCTATAATTTTTAAATAGATTTTTAAAAATAGTTAACATCGATATCAAAAAAATGCCTAGCGTTAAATTTTATAATTTGTTCTAAGCTAAACTCGAATTTGGGTAAAAAGTCATTTTATTTTATGGAAGTTGAACAGATAAGATCCACAAGATGGCACAAGCGAAATATATATCAGTCATGAGTATGTGTCAAAATATATATATGTAAGACATTCTCTCGATTTGCACAGATTCAGCGAATTTCGAATCAGACTTATAAAGAGTCTAAACTCAACCTGAAACCCATCCAGAGCGCTGTCTGTAATATGAGACCATATGAGCCCATGTGAAATGGCTATATGAAATGTTCTACCAACGAAATCCGTAATATATCTTCTGTGCAACGCAAGGCGGCAAAAAATTGCATTCGCAAGATAAAATTCGGGCCAAAAACGAACGGAAAAGCAAAAATTAAATAAAATAAAAAATAAAATAAAATTGTCATAAAATAAAAACTTATATATGACATCTCTGACGCTGTGTTCAATGACATCAGAATCATAATATTGCAACATGCACACATATATATATATATAAGTTTATATATGAAATCGGATCGGATGATTGATCAACTACTTGTGAGCTTGTCCGGGCTGGATATGCTTCGAGAGGGCATTTACAGGTGCATACATAAGTCCATGCGCCGGTCATTGTCGGTGCTCGTGAGCGCATGATTAATAAGCTATATATATATATATATATATGCTCTTAAAAGCCACATGATCAGCGAAAGAAAGAGAGCGACTGGGGCACAATAACAAAGAGACAGAGCGAGAGAGAGAGAGAGACAGAGAGAACATGTTGTTGGGTATAAGATACATTGAGCCACATATGAAACACGTGCTAGGTACACCAGATACAGCTCTACCAGACAGACCCGCAGTTAAAGCCCGCTAGACAGAGAAGCCAATTGCCGGAGTGGCCGAGACAGAGAGAGAGAGGGAGAGGGAGACAGCGTCACAGTTAGTCATTGCTGTCTCTGCTGATGAAAATTTGTTTATTTATTGTTTACCTAGCATATAGGTGAATGACACTTCCAGAACTGCGAATGCAAGCCAAAAGCTTAAGATCTAGGCATCATTTTACGCGCTCTCCCTCGCACTCTACCTGCATATATCTGCCTCCATAATATGCTATCCACTTGTATGCATATATGCACATATATATATATATATATATATTTATGTATGTATGTATGTAGCGCACATACACACCCAAAGTTTAGGTTTAGTTCCTCCGATTACACTCACCTGCCGCAACAGGTAAATTTTGATACTGCGTCTTGGTTTCGTTTTTTTACCCTTGCAAAGGGTATTATAATTATGTCATGCTTTCTAGGAGATATCTGCATACTCATAATTATATATACATATATTCTGACATATATTCTAATATTTTTAGCAGAAAGAAACTTTGCATAGGTTCGTCTTTTTATTGCAGGCAACCAGATCGAACCTTTATACTTTATATCTGCTATGGGAATTATCGGTTGATATTAAACAATATTATATATACTATTATATATATATATAATATAATATAATATAATATATAATATTATATAATATACATAAACTCAGTTTTGTATAGAAACCTTTTTTTTTTTAATATCCTAACTGAATTTGACAATTACGAGGTCTGATAACTGATAGCCAAAAACTTATCAATACCAGACTGCTATATTATAAAGCTCCTATAGGAATAATCGGTTGCATAATTTAATTTTTTGTTTGAAAACTTTTTCGTATTCCAATCAAACTTTGATTTGACAACTTTCAATTTGTTTCTCACATATCGCCAAAATCTTCACAATATCATACTACTAAATTTGATACATAAAAAATTGGTAAAGTTAACATTTTGTATGCAAAACTTCGCAAGGGTATTTAACTATCAGCACCGCAAAGATAATTATATTTTTCTTGATTTCTTTGCTTTTGATTTACGATTCATTTGGAGGGGGTTTTTTTTTTTGTTGATTTCGCTGATGTTTCGCATTTTCTATATAGATCAATGCTCGCTGCTGTCGGCCATACAATCCGTATATCTGATTTGATTTTCATTTTGTTTTCGCCAACTCTTTAGATTTGTATTCAACTGCGCTGGCATTTTTTCTCTCTCTCCTTCTTCTGCTTGTTTTCCTTTTTTGATTCTACATTTCTATATTTGTCGTCATAATCACCTCGCAATCACTTGCTCGGTCAGTTCCCATGGACTGCCATGTGACCACTCAATGCTAACAAGATGACCGCAAATTTTTGGTTTTATCTTCACAATTTAGTGCAACCAAAAAATACAAATATCGTTGAAATAATCATAATGTTTGTTTCTCTTCCTTCCCTCTCTCTCTCTCTCTCGCTGACCTTCTATCCCCCTATCTTGTGTTGTGGAACATTCCATGCAAATCGTTGGTCAACCGCAAACTCCCAAAACAAAGTGACATTTTTTATAGTGCTTTGCTTAGATTCTATTCAACTTGACTGATGCCCTGCAATTTTAGAAATATAGATTCTAAGTTTCATAATAATATTAAACGTCAATTTTTCTTATTATTCAAAAATATTTTTCGAGATAATTATTAGTACTAAAAATCTTGTAAGAATTTTTTGTATAATTAGAATAAGATTTCTTTATTACGTTGCATGTTTTTGAGAATTTCCTAACTACTTTAAATATGTATCTATAATTTTAAGAAATCAGAAACCAAATTTACAAAATATTTATAAAAAGAAAATTATTAAAATAATTTTAAGAACATCAATTTTATTTAGCTATTGTTATACGTATTTAAAATGGAGAATATTTGTTGCAAGTGGAATATATTTTATTGATTATTTATATTCAGTAAAAGTTTTGAGTTTAATTTAATTTTGGGGAATGTTTTCTAAAATCAGAATAATTATTATTGATTGTTTATTTTAACATATTTATTTATTTCATTTATTTTCTTTTATTTACAGTATAAAAAACATTTCATTTGATTAAAGAAAAAAATATTCTCATATTGCAGAAAACTTTAGAACTAAATTAAATGTTTACATCTAGTTAGTTAAGGAATTTGGAATTTATATATATAGTTTATCTGAAAGAACTTTCAATAATTGGTAGAAATGTTTACTCACTTATAAGACTTATACAACTAAACTGTCTCTCAACTAATTTCCTTTGAACTGGGTATATTAAGTAATTAGTGCTGTGGCTTGTACACAACTCGATATACCCTACCTCTCGGGGTCAGCTTATCTGTAATTGTGTAGTGGCTGCGGCATCCAGAAGTGAGACTTTTTATCACTTACAGAGCGCCATGTGTTCCGACCGCTATCAGCAGGCTCTGGCAACGTCTTGACTCTAGCCCCAAGCCGTTCGCTCGGCCGCAACCGCAAATGGCTGTGTAGTCGAATTAAGTGTAGTAAGTAGTAAGGCCTGGGAATGTGAATGTGGTTTGAATTCAATTGCTGATTGGCACAATTGGGATGGGAATAATGGAATTAAGGCTGTCTAATTAGGCCCGGCACAGCCTCAGGGCTCAGGCAGATGTCGAAGGCGTGACAGCTACCTGAGAGAGCGGCAAGAACTTAACGCTTGACATTCTCCACTCAAGTGGCAGCTTATCGATCTAGAGATATAGGCACAGCCACAGCTCGACTGTTCGACAGCTCGACCTTCGGTTGCATTCTCATGCGAGGGTTTAATTTGCGATGTTTACATAAACTCGGACAAAGTGCTTCCTTATGGCAGGCCATAATCTGCACACTCAATGGCAACGATTGCAGCCAATAGCAGATACTTTGGCTTTGGCTATGGCTTTTGCCTACTGCCAATTGCGTCTCCAATTGCGCTTCTCACTCAGTTGCCATACCCTGCAATTAATGTGCTGATAGGGTATATCAGTTGAACACTGTTGTGTCTAAATAAACTATCAAAACTAAAGCGGAACCTCAATTATTATTAACATTTGTTATAATTTAAGTAAGTTCTAAGTATTTATTCTTAGAATAATTCGATTATTTAGTACTTTTCACAGGATATCTACATAGTCGTTCAGCTTGTTATTCATGTTTTAATAGCTCTTATCGATATTTTACTATTGCTGTCAAGCTAGTGGCAAGTTTTTGCAGTTAATCGATAACAATAAATTGATGCTTCTAACAGGGTATCTGCATAGCTGTTCCATATGACTGCTGTCCTTATTTTGTTCGTTATTCATATTGGAGTAACTCCTATCATCGATATTTCAGCATTGTTATCAAACTAGAATCGATTCTCGTGTAAATAATCGATAACAATAAATCGATTACAATAAATCGATACTTTTACAGCGTATCCGCTTAGGTATTTAGCACATATTGCTCGTTTGTCTAAAGTTTTAGTACTCTATTGATATATCACACTAGCTTTTCTTGCAATCAGTCGATAAATCGATTATTTTTACAGGGTATCTGTCGAGCCATTCAGCTCTACTGTTGCTGCCGTGACAGTTGTTGTTGTTGCGTGTCACTGAAATCTTTGCTCGCATATTTTACAACAGTCGTTGGCGTCGAAATGCAATTAGCGGCAGATTGCAGCGTCGCTATCGCCGTCGCCCGACCTCCACCTCCACCTCCCCCTCCCCCTCCTTGCCCCCATCCCCCCGCTGCAGCTGCTGGCGATCGATGTCTGCGTTGCCAATCAGTCGGATGAGCTTAGGGGCCGCGTGTCGCGCAGTTCCATTTCCCATTCCCAGCGCAGTTGCAATCGCTCGAATCGAAGTCGCAATCGAAATCGAATTGGAATTGAATCGTTATCGATAACGCGTTATCGACCAGCCATTAATTGGCTCGGCGCACGCTCACGCCGCTGAATGTGTTACCTGGTTAAGGCAATGAGTACGCTTGTCTATAGATAGATTAATTGCGAGTGGTTCTCGGTCTGGGTCTGGGCCCACGGGGGAGCCAACTGCGGGCCTTGCTTAACAGATGTTGCGCTTATCGGTCGCTTCAACTGATATCGACAGCTCTTTCAAATGTATTCTCCGCTGTTCTTTTATTGGTTGGTTACACTTTACCCGACGACAGTAAACTCCAATCTGCAATTCATTCGCAATTGCCTATCGCGTGACGCATCGCTCCTTCTCGCCCCAAGGCCCCATGATTGTTCGTAGAACCCAACGATTTCACAATTGATGTTGCTCTCCGATAACCAGAATCGCACCTTGTCGCAGGGGGATTTTCCAACAAATTCCTTTTAAATGCCTTCTGCCCGCGATCGATGAGCCACAGTTGGACTTTATTATGGCCCAGCCGTTGGTGAAGATATTTCCATTTTATTTTCTTTTCAATAGTCAATATGTGCATAGCCTATATCATGTGATATTCGTAGAAACTATTGAACTTTATGAACCATTTGATCATTTTATTTATTCTATTTAAATTGTTTTCTTTTAAATTATTAGATTAAGCCGTGGCATTGGTTTGAACCGTGAACCGAACAACTGGAGTTTTTATACTCCACAATTTATATTTATACATTACAATGCCCGTCTGTCCGTATGAACGCAATTTTAATCGCCACTGTTCAAGCTATAGACTTGAAATTTGGAATATATGCTTGTGTACAGCCGCATCAGATGAAGTGATCACATTTTTCGGCTACGCCCACGGGGGCGTGGCAAACTGATAAAATCTATAAATCTCCCTCAGTTTTAAAGCTAGATACATCAAATTTCAACAGACAGTTTTCTGATAACCTCCTCTAAAGCTCGAGACACAAATTTTGGCCATTTTAATCGAAGCTTACATCAGACAGTGAAACCGAATTGAAAGGTGCTGCTTCATGTACAGGAATATCATGGATATATGTTTATATAGAGGTTTAGCCACATCTCGCCATTTATTTCAAAGTTCATTTTGTATTGATTAGCTTTTAGTCAGATAAGCTATTCGTTTCTAGCGACAACTGTGTCATAAGTAGCTGAGACTGACTAGACTGTCTGATGGAGTGACTGATAGATTGACAGATAGCTCTTGGTGAGTCAATGCAGTCAAATATAAGCACAGCAATCTATATTTACAAAATTAGTTTTAGCTGACTAATCGATTGGCTGACTGATTAATTGATTGATTGACTGACTGACAGCCAATCTGCGGGTCTCAGCATTCTAGATGAATAAAACTGTTAAGACTGACTGATTGACTGACTGAAGATCTACGCACAGCATAAATCGTTATAGCTAGGCAGCTGAATTTTTCACAAAAGTTACCTTATGTATTTTAATTGGATACTAAAACGGGATTTTTGGCTAATTCTACCCGCAAGTGTGAAAAGTGATGAAGCTTTTTTGGTTTTTCTTCCAAACTGCTTCATATACATTTTCAAAGAGCTTTGCAAAAATGATTTGGCATACTTTTCATATTCTTCGGAAAAGTAAAATGGAAAATGCGTATTCAAGGTTGGCCAAAAAAAATTAGTATAGCTTTAAATTTATGATAAAAGCTCTACATAAAAAACATATTTAATACATTTTACACCATTTTTTTTTTTTGCGTAAATTTATATGCAGGTTTTTGGAAAATGGTGTAGTTTTAGAAAATGCGTGGACAGCTGAATTGGCTACAGGGCTGTAGCTGCTTTTATATGCTATGCATAAGTCTGTAGTCTCTGTTCATCCGTATTGATTTTTGCTGCCACATCAGAAAATGCTGCAAAGCTGGAGGCGAGAAAATGTTTTTCAGCATTGGCTGCGACCAGGTTGGTAACACAACTCTCCGTCGCAGGGGATACACACACACACACACACACACACACACACATATACGTGTGTATACTATGTAGAGTATGTGTATATGTATATATAGAGAGAGAGAGCACACTCCATGGCGCAGTAAAGAATTTATCAGAATAACATCAGAAATTCAGAAGAACTTGCGCTGAGGCGGGGCGCGAAGCCCCCCTTTCTGCTCTGGTCTGGCCATGATGTGTATATATGTATATATATATATATATATATGTATATAGAGAATCGGCCAAGGCAACTGTATAGCAACAACAAAAACAACGTGAAAAACGACTACGACGAAAACAAAAAAAAAAAAAACCGACGACGTCATCGTCGTTCATGATGTGAACATGGGCCGAAGGGTGCCATGGACGGTGTGCCGGTGGGGGGGTAGTTGGTGCATGGTGTGTCAGGTGGAAAGGTGGCCAAGCAGAGGTCACATAGAGGGTAGTCGCTGAGCTGCTGCGACCTGCTGGCAGCCAGCCAGGTGCTGCTGCTGCTGCTGCTGCTGCTGGGGGTGGTTTTTTTTGTTGTTGTTTTTTTTTTTTGCGCCAAGGGTAGTTGCTCTGGCTGAGCCGAGAAACCCGAGAGAACCCACAGACGAGCCAAGCCGAACGGCAAGCTGTGGAAAGGGCATGAAAAAAAAAAAATTCATAGATTTTTTCTTAGAACTTGGGAAAATCCAATTAGAAATGCGCACAGAGGGAAATAATTCACCTGTACGCCGCCCACACACACACACAAACACAGATAGACAGTGAGAAAAGGAGAGAAAGAGAGAGAGATTGAGAATGAGAGAGAGAGAGCGCGCAAGCTGAGCGGGGATGGAACTGAAACTGACGAGCTGACAAGGCAACTAAACTGAAGACTGAAGGCTTCGCTGCGTGCACAGGATGAGGAGCCCACTGATGGGGGCAGGTGGGCGGGGGGATTTACGGCTGGCAAGTGAATTAATGACAAGCGAGGGTGGCTGCCCAACTGGCAGGAGCGCGCAGTGGGGGGAAGCAGAGGGGAGACGCCACGCAGCCAGACGTTAAATGATGGCGTCTCTCCCACTGCGTGTGGATGTGTGTGTGTGTGTGTGCAACGGAAATGAGCAAACAGAAATACACACAAAAAAACAAGTAAGTTCTAGTCGGGTGTAACCGAATGCACAATACTCTTTCACAGTATAATAACAGTTTAAAACAGTCGAAAATTGTCTTAATTATTATTGTTATTCAGAGGGGATCATCAGGAATCTCTCTGCAAAAATTTGATGTATCCAGCCTTAAAACTGAGCGATGTATTTAGATTAAATCGATTTGAAAGAATCTTAACAGTTTGTCTGACGCATTTATACACCAACGTATATTTAAAGTCTCTGGTTTCAATTCTCTAGTTTCAGAAAAACACATTGCTCAAGTCCAATATACTCTTTTCACTCCGTGAAGGGGTATAAAAACATAGAAAATATGAGAAGAAAAAAACCAAAGCCATGAATCTGAAATTCCTGGTCGGCTTTTTGTTGCCTAAAACTCGAATGACATGCGGCTGACAAGCGGCCTGATGAAGTGGCCGCCACAGCTACCCGCTGAACTGACCCCCCTCCCGCCCCCCCCCCTCGCCCAATTGCTGCTGTTTGTTGTTCTTTACCTGAGGGTTGGGCACGCTTGGGGGAGTTGGCGACTCTTTATAGGCAGGACATTATGCCCGGTTTTTTGTTGGTATACCCTGTATTCATGGTAAATGCTAAAAAAGAGGGTATAGTGAGCTTCTCCTAGTGTAGATAGCAGGCAAAGGTAGGCATCTGGGATTCTTTAGGGTATATATTTCTTGCCTAATCTTCCTTAAATATTAAAAAAAATATATATAAATACAAAATTGAGGAATACCCTTAGTTATTGGTAAACAAATATATTTCAATGTGAAATTGATGCCTTTAAAATATTTCCACCATCGAACAATAAAATATAAAAGTTATTTATCAGAAGTCAGAAACTCGTAGCATCTTCCAGGGTATTCCCCAGTCGAGCATTTTTTGGTAACGGTTTTTGGTAACTGCGCATTGATTTGCTGCATTGCGTGCGGCAGGTGGATGAAATCGTGACCCCTACCAAGTGGTTAGTCATCAATGGAGAAGAGGAAATCAGCATTTAGAGAGCTTCAGATAAGCTCCAGAAGCGAGGAACCAATTGAAATGGATGAAAGACTCCCTCGTCAAGAGAAAAATATCAATTGAATCAATTGAAATTAATCACATTTATTAAATAAATATAGGCTTTCTGAATATCTGATTAATGCGTTAAATTAACTAAAGTATTCGATTGGAAACTTCGAGCAAACAGTATTCGAGTGAGTATCAATTCCAATTGGCTGCTGTCCGCCGATGGCGAACATCCCCACGGAAATGCGCATCTGTTCGAGCAGGAAAAAGCTGTTGTGAGAACGCCATTTTCAACTTTTGAGGAAGATGTGAAACGAGGATTTTGATTTTGCAACCCCAAACCAAGCCAAGCCAAGCCATAAGAGTGCAGCAATAAAAGCGGGCAAAGGGAGGAACAATCGACACCCACCCAACAACTGGAGGGAGGGAGGGCGGGCGAGTGCGTCGAGTGGTTGCAAATGGAATCAGAATTCAGATTTGGCCAATCCAGCTAAAAAGGCCAAGCCAATGGCAACAACAATATTCGCAAGAAACCAAAAGCAATAAGCATTAATTACACACACAAACACACACACACACACACACACACACACAACACACACACACACACACACACACACACACTCGTGGCGAAAACTGAAATGACAGCTGGTGGATTGGAGGGGGAGCGTAGGGGAGGCGGACGGAGGGTGGCCGCACAACCCTTGAGCTGTGCGACACGCAAAAAAGGGCAAAGTCATCGCTGGGGTTCGCTTGCGGATGCAGACACAACACGACCCGGATGATGAGGGGTGTGGAGTGGGCAGTGAAAAGTGGGCGGTGGGCGGTGGGCTGTGGGCTGTGGGCGTGGGCGTGGGCTATTCGGGGCGCTACCCTAAACGAGCAAGGACCAGCGACAACACTTGGAGAAAAGCGATCTAAGATTTGTGCGCTTAAATCAAGTTCAAGCTGCAAATTGCTTAACTTACGGAAATAAATTCTTGTGTCAGTAATTGTTTTTTTTTTATACAACAATTTCTAAACTCAAATAGAATTTATGTAAATTTGTTTATCATATTTTTTATAGGCTCAACATTTTTTAATATAAAACAGTATTTAAACTAAGAAATTTTCTACTTAAAATAGTAAAATTTTTGCAATGAGTAATTTGAACTTAATTCGAAATTTGTTTTTATTTAGGCAACATTAATGCTCGTTTTTAAAATCCAGAATGATACGTACTTAATTTAACTAAATGCAATTTTCGTAAAATTCTCTATCAATCGCGCTCAGTTTGCGAATGTCATTGGTATTTTCTCTGAGTGCAATTGGCGTACACGTGTCCTCGTCTACATCCTCGCCCGCGTCCTCGTCCTCGTCAACGTCAACGTCTGTCGTCTGTCGTCCGTCGTCTGTCGTCGGTCGTCTGTCGTCCATCGTCTGTCGTTTGGCTTGGCGTATCTGCAAAATACATTTCGAGCTGAAACGGAAAAATCTATTAAATCAACGTTGCTGCGGCAACCAATTGCGGGCAAACGAACGAAACCACCGAAAAAGCAGCGCACAACCACACACACAAACACACACACACACACACACAGCTTGGGGTGGGTTGAACGAGACCTGCCACCCCCGTGTGGGTTCGCATTGGTGTATCTAAGTAGCGCACAGATACAATTTACAGCTCGCATTTCGTATGCAAAAAGCTGCCAGCAACAACAACAACGAAAACAAACAAGAGTGCTTGACTATTTGATACTCTGTACTTGGCTTCACATAGTTGCGTCCAACTTGTTTCCCAAATAATTTGTGTGTGGAAATAACTGGTAGCTTTCGGAATTCAAAAATATCATTAAAATATGTGCAAATATTAAAAATCAAAAACATTTCTACAACAAATTTTTGATCGAATCAATACTTATCGATTTTAATCAAATTTCAAGTTAAGAAAAAAGTTAAGCTTGGCTTTCTTGTGATCGAAGTGAAACTTAATTCTAAATTAGAGTTTTCAAGCTATTACAGTTTGTAAGATATGCTTAAAAATCGAGGCTGTAAAACGATATTTATCGATTTTGAATATTTTTCAGATGGTTTTGCGTTTTTTATACAAAAATCTACATTCCAAAGTAGAGTTTTCAAGCTTTAACAATTTGTAATCGATATTTATCGATTTTGAGTATATTTGGGGCTTTTTTTTGCGTCCAACGTGGCTCGATCGACAAATGATGATGCTGATCAGGAATATATATACGCTATGGTTGCACAGCTTCAAAATACCCTCTTTTTTTTAGCCGTTTGCAATGGGTGCAGGGTATAAAAACAAGAACAACAATATGGAAACTTTTTTCTTTTGCCGCACGCCAACCGCAGGGCCCGTTAAGGGGTGCCCGGTGCTGGCTGGAGGGGGGGGGGGGGGGGGGGCGGTGGCAGGTGCGGGCGCAACGGCAATCGTCAGATACATTTCGCTCGAATTTATCGCTGCTGTAACTTGGGCCTCAATTGCAATGTGTGTATGTGTGTGTGTGTGCGTTGGATAACTTTTGTGAAGCAGGAAATTGTCGCATAGAGACACCCCACACACACACACACACACAAGCCACCCCTCGCACAGCGAGTGTGTGGGAAAGAGAGGGCGAGCGGCAGGGCGTGAAAGGGGGAGAGAGCGAACGCCCAATCACCCACTCAGCACTTGTACATCCCTGCAGCTACGCGAATGTATCCGTTGTTCATGTCAAGATGGTAGCCATAGGATTCAACGGATCAGCAGAGTCCTGTGATAGGCTGTTGCGAGGGTTGAGTGTGGCGAAACTGACGAAACTCCTTCTGCAGACTTTCTACAGGATTGTTTCTAATGCAGCGCCTGAAGAGGAACAAAAAAAAGATCCAACAGCTGTGAGATTTTCAAGTAATACACAGAGTGAAATTTCTGTTAGGCCTAAAACACTTCAACTGGCGCTTTCAGCCGACTTTATGGGTTGGTCTCTTTGAATGAAAGGGACAGATGAAACCATATAAAATTAAGGCATATAAAATATATCACCTTCCATTTAAGCCCTTCACCCACGTATTTCAAAAAGCTCGCTTATTCGGGAAGCCTTTTTGGTGTTCTCGACCATTTTCATATCTGCCCTAGATACCCAACAATTTTCAACGTTTTCTTTGGACTTACTTGCAGCAGAAAGTCCAAAAGTGTGGAGGCAGAAAAAATGTATATTGTTCTCTATGAAGTTCTCTCCTTCCTTTCGAACTAAGTTCTTTCCCGTAAAGTCCTTTCCTAATAAGTTCGCTCCTTGTAAGTTTTCACCCAGGAAATCCTTCCCAACGAAGTTCTTGGAGAAAGAGAAAAATATACTGTTTCCTAGGATGTCCATACCTAGAAAGTTCTTTCCTAGGAAGCTCTCACCCGGAAAATCCCTACTAACTTCTTTCCCATGACGTCCTAGGAAGGAATTTCTTCGCTAGAAATCTTGTTTAAGAAGAAACATATACTGTTCCCTGGGAAGTCCTTTCATATCCTACCACGAAGTTCTTTCCTAGAAATCTTGGAGAAGGATTTCTTCCTAGGAATACCAACATGTTCAAGATATATATGTTCCCAGTCTGAATGAAGCACTCTAATCTTGGGGTCCACCCTGCGAGGTGGTAAACTGAAACCCATTGATATAGCTGCTTCTTCCAACCTGCACGTCCCATAAAAACCGTAGCCTCCTATACCGTACGCCAATAGCTTAACCTCGAGTCGAAGCCAACCTCCGCTAACGTGGCCCAACCTCACGGCACTTGGCGCTCGATCCTTGAAGCAGCTGCTACGAAAATCCGGAAAAAACCCAATCTGTGTGTGGAGAGTGGGGCGCAGGAATTGACTGCATTGCTATGCAAATTTGCAAGTTGCAAGTGTTGCCCGTGTGCGGCAACTGCTGCAGCCGTTGGGCGAAACCACAAAAATATACCCATCGCGCTGGAGTCGGGGGGGGTGCAGCGTAATGGATTTATGTGGCATTGCTGATATAAAAATGGGTGGCGCCACGTGGGCACAATTTGGGGTCATGTTTTGTTGACATCAGCAGAATGCAGAATGCAGCCTGGCAGGGCGTAAATCATTCCGGCCAAGCTTGCGGGCTCTTTTTTGCTCTTAGTCATAGATGTACAAATGTGTATATATGTGTGTGTGTGTGTGTGTGTGTGTGTGTAGATTGGAGATAGGGGTGTCTGCAGTGCAGCCGAAGAGCCTTGAATTGCATGTCAAATGCGGCGTGTAATCAACCGACTCCCCTCTACCCCGTCCCCCTCTACCCCTCGACTCCTCTCAAGCCTTTCCCGCCGCCCGTCAACTGGCCAAAGGGCAGCGACAATCATCATTACTCATATGGCCCAAAAGTGCCATCATAAAGCAGTCATGAACTGTACGTCATTGTCACAGCGTGTGTGGGTGTGGGTGTGTGTAGGTGTGTGTGTGTGTGTGTGTGTGGCGAGCACTCTCCAAGGATTCAGCTAATGAGCATGTCCGTGTCCACAGCCAGATAATCAGCGGTCGCAACGCTCTCGACGGACTCTTCAGGACTCACAACGTTGGAGTTTTGGACTTGTCAAAGCTGCTGCTGCTGTTGGGCCTCGTTAGCTGCTGCGGAGTTGAAAGCCAGTGTAAGCACACACACACACATACACAGAGACACGCACACCTGGCGCCCCAGTCGCGGCGCTGAGCTTCCATTAGCGTGTGGCTTGGGGCGGGGGCTGCATTTGTGCGTGCTTTTTATGGCGCTTTTTGTGTGCTCAGGGACAGGGACCTCAGCCTGTTCGTGTGTGTGTGTGTGTTGACTGCGATGCACACTCCAATTGTAGCCACAACACTGACTTACTCGCACCTTCCCTTCAGCTTTCTGTGTCGTTTTTATTTTGAGGATTATTCATGGTCGCTGGTTCCGCGTTGTAAGCTTGCAAGTCGGGAAGTCGCTTCCTGTGTGCGAGTGTGCGAGTGTGTGTGTGTGTTTGCCCAAGGTGTGTCATTGACACTCGCCTGGACGACGGCTGGGTGTGGCATGCAACTCCCCCAGTTTGAGACAGCGCCAGCATCTGCCTGGCCAAGCTCTTACATTTTATTTTTGGCTATTGATTTTCGCTGCCCTGGACGCACGCGATCAAAAGCAACGCACGCATGCCTCACACCCGCTCTGGCAGCGCCCTTCCCTCTGGACGTCGTCATCGCCATCGCCATCGCCGTTGTCGTTGTCTTGGAATTGGTCTGGCTCGCTGCGCACTCAAACGTAACGACAGCCGAGACGCGACGTCTGTCCGGAGGGGGACGCAGGTCGACTTCAGCGACGATTCCAGCGAGCTGCTTGCCTCACAGATGGATGTGCTCCTCAGATAACTTGGGAGTTAACTGACAAAGCCAGCTGCCAACGAGCGCTTCATTCGCTGACCCTGAGCTCTTTTATGCATACGATTATCGAAGTTTTGGGCTTGTAAGCCATCAAACAGGCGCATTTATTCCTTAATAAGATAACATTTCCCTCACTACAAATTTATTTTTTATTAAATAAATAGCCTTTGTAGCTAAAAGATACTTTTGTATCTCAAATATAGTTATAATCCAATACTTTTTGCATCCCAAAAGTACTTATATATATCATAGATACTTTATATATTTTAAAAATACTTTTATATTACAAAGATACTTCAAAATACTCATAGATTTTAAAGATACTTTTTTACCACGACGGTACTTTTTGTATCTCAAAAATGCTTGTATAATTCAAAGATCCTTTTGTATCACAAAGATATTTCATGTATCTCGAAAATACACATATACTTCAAAGATAATTTTGTATCTCAAAAACACTGACACATTTCAAAGATACTTTTGTATCAGAAAAATATTTCATGTTTCTCAAAAATATTTGTATATTTCAAAAAAATGTTCACATAGATACTTTATGTGTCTCAAAAATATTTTTTATATTTGACAGATACTTTTCTATCTTAACGATAATTTGTATATTGAATCTAAAAACTTCTTTTGTGTCTCAATAATGCTGTAGCTTACCTCAAATAGAAACCTGAGTGGCTGAGTGACAAAAATGCTTGTATTGTATTCTACTTGAAAAACAAAAAACATATCTATCGCAAAGAGACATTTTGGTGTCTAAGGTACTTTTGTATCTGACAAATGCGTTTATGTCACAATTATACCTTACTGCTTGGCTGCCTAACTGTGTAACCCGAATATATCATTGCAGCTCAAAGATACTTTTGTATCTCAAAGTCACATTCAAAGCCAAATAGAACAGAACACATTAAAACATCTGACACAAAGCAACTCTCCACTTAGCCAATCAAGCAGCCAATCACATCGAAGATGAAAGATGGAATCAATAAAGCAACAAGATGAAGTCCATGAAGTGGCAATGGGGCCGGGGCTCCCAGACAGCGACAACAACAGCAGCGGCAGCAGCAGCAGCAGCAGCAGCATAAAATCAAAGCTAACCACAGCCACAGTCACAGATACAGATACAGATACATTTTTTTTTTTTGTACACAGCTACAGATACAAAGCAAAAGAAACGAAAAAAGCCATTGAGCGCTGCTTGGCGACTGGGGTCACTGTGGGTTGGGAGGGGGACAGCAACGCTGACAGAGATTAATGAAGCACTTATGGGTGAACGAGACGCGCGCGCACACACACACACACACACACACACGCACACACAACTTGTATCTGTATCTGGCGGCTGTGCGCTGGGGCGCTGATCGCGTTGATCATCAACAGCAGCAGTTGTTGTTTTTGTTGTTGTTCATTTGCTGTAGCTGAGATTTCGACGCCTACATAACACACACACACACACACACACACAGACACACAGACACACACACATACAAGCCATAATGAGCATTGTATCTGTGGCTGGAGCTGCTGCTGTAGGAATGGCTGCAGATACACGCAGTCTGAGCAAAGATCAAGGCAAGTCGCCAAGCTATTTATAGCAGCAGCGTCGCCTCTCTCTCTCTCTCTCTCTCTATCTTTATCTCTCTCTTGCTCTTTGCCTCTTGTGCGATGGCGTTTGGGAGGTGGAGCTGTCGGACGCGCAGCTTTGAAAAATAAATAAGTATCTTTTAGCTATGCAGATGAGCAGCTAAGCCATCTGCACTGAAGTATTAGCCGGCCACAAAAATTCACACGCTGCCCTGCCCTCCCCCCCTTTCCCCCTTCCCCCCTTTGGCACCCACTGACTGATGTCCAGCCGGCGTTGCCTTGGCCACAACTTGGCGGTCATCTTTGCATTTGCATTTTGTCTTCGTATCCGCATCTGCATCCGTCACTCTGTGTATCTGTATCTGTATCTTTAATATGTATCTGTATCTGCGCCTTGTGTAGCTCTTAATTTGCCATTGTGTGTCTGCGAAATTCTGTGAAAAATTCCAGACAACGATTTAAACAACAATCTTTAAACCATCCAACGTCTGCAGCGCTTCCTACACTTAACGAAAAACAAGCGTGTATTTTGGGAACAAATTAATTAAAATTTCATATATGTTAGAGATTGTTTGACAAAACTTATAAATGTATTTTTAATTTAATATTAAGTGCTAAGTTTTTCTATGTTTTACGATACGAATTCTCACATTATTTCCAAAGGAAATTTGACATAAATTATTCAACAATATTTTTTAATTGGAAAACACTTATAATGTATATATATTTTATAATTATTTTAGAAAAACTTTATGTAAGACAGGAATATTTTTTTCAGGAATTGCTGAAATTATGCTTAATTTATTAGAGGGACATTTGAAAGAAAAAATAATAATATTTTGTATTTTAATATTTATTTCAATTGCAAAAACATTTATTTTTATTTTAATGGTATATCTATTTAGACAAATTAAAAGTTCTTCTCATGCTTTAAAATACTCTTACATTTTTTTAGTTATATATTTTAGTCTCTTTATTTTTCACAATTCACAATCATTATTATTATTTTCAATGTTATTTTTTTTTATTATTATTTTAATTATTAACCAATCTCGTATTTTTTTTAAGTGTACGATCTTAGGAGTGACTCTTTCAATGTTTGGCAACTAGCTGCAGAGTGTTCTAAGGTTATCAGATAATTTGAGCAAATTGCCAAAAACATAAAGAAGAAGAAGCAGAACATTGTTAAAAACCGGAACAAAGACCCGATCAACTCTATTGACAACTATTCTCAGAGTGTTTATGGGCGTACGCTCCTCAGTTCAGTTCATTTCACAGTTCGGCATAGTTCGGTTCGGTTGGCGAGCGCTCCACAACTTTATGATTTCCTCACTTGGATGCCCCATTTTGCATTTTATTGCCCCTGTCCCTGTCCCTATCCACGCAGGGCTGAGGAGGGGCAACCTCATGAAAAATCAAGGTCTAAGCAGACTCACTGCCTGGCTGATCATTAATGTTGCATACAAGCGAATCGTATGCTTGGCTTTGGCTGTATCTGTATCTGTAGCTGTATCTGTATCTGCATTTTTGTATGTGTATCTACGGCTGACAGGGAAGCTTGGTGTCAGCGGACGCGCCGCCATTTACAAAGCTAAAGCGGAGCCAGCGGGTGGACTAGTCAGGTTAATGTCTGGCAGCAATGAAATGGCTGGAAGATGATGGTCATGATCATGATGATCATGATGATCATGATGATCAAGTTGGTGTTGTTGGTGGTGGCGGTGATGGCGATGGCGATGGCGATGTTGATGTTGATGTGATGACGACGCAGATGTAGACGCACTGAAAGCAAACGTTACGCTTGGTTAAAGATCATTACCGGCAGCAACAACAACAGCAACAACAACAACAATGAAGACGACAACGACAACGGGGCGTCGTCAGCATTGCCAGGGGCACTCAAAAGACCCAGACCAAGACCCCGACCCAGAGACAGAGACTGAGCCCGGACCAAGATACATTTACGAGCCATCGCCAGCCTAGGCCCAAAACGTTGACTACCAAACAGCATTTTTTCGTATACCCTATGGCTAATGGAAAGGTAGTGTGCGCAACGCCAAATTATATATGAAACATATATATATATTTGAAAGATATATATATGAAACAATGTCTACTTATAAGACTTATTCCAAGAATTGTGAACTTAAGTTAAGCTCGAGCACTGTCTAAATTCGGTCTACGTGTTCATTTTTTTAGTTGAAAGGAAATTTTTTGAATTGAAAACAAATTTTTTATTTAAGAAACTTTTTATACAAGTTTAATCTTCTAGATCTCAAAAGAAGAATTTTTTGAGGCGTATTTCCAGTACTAAAATACTTTTAATGAGTACTTTGTACGTTGCTTAAAAATCTTTTATTTTCTTTAAGCAACATTTACGTTTGTTTATAAATTAAGAATGATTTGTACTTTATAAATGAATATTTTAGAATGCCTTTTTTTTTGCTATTTAAAAAACAAAATTATGCGAACTCTGTATTGCTCGTACTTGAATTTGGAACGACATTTTTCTCTCAGTGTAGTTGGCATATAATCAGACAGACAGACAGAGCGATATTGACTCAGCTTGTTGGCCCGCCTAAAAATATATTTATATACATTTTATGGAATCGGATGTCCATTAAAAAGGGTATAGCTAAGTTGGGAAACATTTAGTTGGCAGAAGTAGGTATATTCAAATTATATATAATTGTATTTATTTATCGACTATTTGGCAAATTTATTATATATGTTTTGCCAAGTTTAAAACAGATCTGAGTTGTTAAAATTCGAAATAATTTTTTTTTTTGCCATTATTGAGTTAAATGATAAAAACAAATTGGAAGAAAATACACTTTCCTTCGTAAACCGAGCACAGGGTATCTAATATTTGATCATTTCTATGCTAATTGCTATTGCTGTTTTAGTGGCGGTTTTTCGATCTGGCGATTCGCATCCCAAAAGTCAAAAGCAGCCAAGAACAAGTAAGATGGCTCTATTCGGGTGTGCCCAACTGGGAGATACCCTGAACCCAGCGGCGAGCTGTCGTTACATATATCTAAAGCTCTTTGCATTCATATACACATTCACAAAGTCACACACACACACACACACACAAACGCAAGTCTGTAGTATTTGATTTGATATGGGGGGCGAATGGGGGAGGTATCAAAAATATTCATAGCCTGCGTATTATGTATTACAAGCACAGATTGAACTAAATTTGATGGCTCTAGCTTGTATAGTCTCCCAGATATGCCAAGAAAACCAAGTCTTAAAATCGATATTTATCGATAAAAATAAAACGGAGCAAGATATCGAAAAAAAAGATAAACTTGTACTGCGTATGGATTAGGAGAATCTATAGTCTTTTAGTTTAGGTTTCTAGCTTTTGTAGTTTCCGAGATCGCTGCGTTCATACAGACGGACGGACGGACAGACGGACAGGGCTAAATCGACTCAGCTTGCTGTTCAAGAATATTTATACTTTATGGGGTCGGCGATGCTGCCTTCTGCCTGTTACAGACATTTGCACAAAACCATCATACCCGTTTTACCCATTTTCAATGGGTTCAGGGTATAAAAATACCAAACACAAAAAAAGAGTTAAGAGCAAGGGAATTGAGTCTCGACCACAATGGAACTGCAGCTAAGCAAAGCTGCACAGCTGACTGACGTTTACCAACACTGACTGCTGTTGGCACCACAGAGGGTACGAGAGAGAGAGAGAGAGAGAGAGAGAGAGAGGGGGGGAATGTTAAAATGGGAAATGGGCTGCTGTTGACTGCGTCTCTCAACGGCTCAACGATTTTTGACCAAGAGCAACCAGCAAGAGCAACAGTCGACCTCTTGGCGGGCGGCTGCGACGCAGTCAGGCAGATCAGCGCGCACGCCAGACCCCAGAGACCAGACACACACACACACACACACACATTTCTATATATATATATATATATTTGTGCAGAGGCCCCGTATAGACCCCTATATGTAGTATAGCATGCCATGCTCATCCTCCGGCACAAGATGACGGATGTTGTGCGGCTCCCCGCCCCTCCCTCGCTCCCTCCCCCTTGGCCGGTCATTATCTGCAGCTTCTGTTCCTCTCCCTCGCTCCCTCTCCCCTCCCTCTCTCTCTCTCTCTCTCTCTTTCTCTTTGTTGCGTTCTGTCTGTTTTGTGCTTTAGACTTTATTTTCTGGCTGTCGTTTCTCCCATTTCTGTTTCAGAGTCTGTCTCCGTTTTTTTTTTTTTCTCTCTGTTTTACATCAATGATCACTGAACCGTTTACGTTTTTGAACTGTTTCAAGGTCTGCTCCAGTCTGTTTTTTCTTCTTCTTCTGCTTCTTCTTTAACTTTATCTTTTTTTTGTTTTTTTGCTTAACTCTTGACAGACTCTCCATTGTTTCGCTGGGATCTGTTGAGAGCGCTCTTCTTATATAAACATCTACACCCAAGGGAAAATGTCACAAATTATCTACACAAAATAAACAAAAATGTGGTCAAAACTCATTCAAGGTCAGTGACGATTTTTTAAGCCAAAAATAAAGTTCTTATTTTGAAAAATTTCTAAACATAAGAAACAAATACAGTACTTAATATAAGAAAATATTGTTGTTGCTAACTTTACGCTTTTAATATAGGTACGCAAATTCTTAGAATAAGTCTTGTGTACTAAGCCTAGCCTTTTCTTCCAATTTCGATTATAATTGTTTGGTATTTGGTTAGTAAATATATTTTTTCGCTGCGATGAAGTCGGTCTTCGGTTTGAAACTTGGTTCTTTTTTTTATAATTTTTTCATTTGAAAATTAAAAGTTTAAATATTTTGTTTATTATTTATACTAAATAAAAAAAAGATAGTATTGTCTCCTTGGTTCAAACTTTATATATAAATATCCAAAAACGAACTTTAAATGAAGTTAAAAGAATTAAACGATATAATTCAAGCCTTGGCCATACTCGAATTGCGACGTATTCGTATTTTATATTCTGTCTGTTTTGTTCTGCGCCTCTCTCGGTGCTTCTCAGCGTGCTTAGTTACCTTCTCTCTCTCATTCTGTCTCTCTCTCTCTCTCTCTCTTTCTTTGGCTCGCTCGCGCCGTGAACTTTCTTTCGCATTGGAAAGTGGCATCTGCTGAACCGTGTTAAACTGTGTTAAACGCTCCTCTTAACTCGGAAACCAGTTCCATGATCGATTAGCGGTACGCTGGGTGGCTCCATTGACCAGTGGCTTTGGCTGTGGCTCTGGCTGTGGGTGGTGCAACCAGAAACTGTGGCAAGTTCAGAGCTGCATCCACGCCGAATGAGCTGCCGCAGCGAAGGCAGCAGCTGCCACAGCGAGTTACCCCCGCAATGTTGCAGTTACAATTGTTGTTGTTGTTGTTGTTGTTGCGGCAGGTGTTGCAACGTCGTTGCGCGGCAAGCCCCGCTCCCTTGTTGGCCAGCGCTGCCTTCTCGGACTCGGACTCGAACCCAAACCCGGACTCGGACTCGGACTCGAACTCGTGCTCATATTTGTTATAATAGTTTGTCTCCGCTTCGTCTCCCGCTTCGGCTCCCGCCCTCTTCGTCGTCTTCCTCTCACGTGCATTTTACATGGCATGCGATCACGAAATTAATGAGCAGCAGCGTAATTACTTCTTAATGGAAATTGGGCAAAGGAAAATGAAAATGGAAATGGAAAGAAAAAGAAAAAGGCAAAGGCAAAGGCAAACGCAACAGCAACTGCGCGCAAAATGATCTAACGACCAGGCCCAAAGAATTTGTCTGAAAAACCGAAAGTGAACGGCAACTGCAAGGCCCATTGGGCCACAAGATTGTCTCAACATCGTGCGTATATATATATATATATATATATGTGTCTGAACATAATATGTACATATATTCAAATTCTGCTCTCGACTATTTATGACACTTTTCTCTCAAGAAACTTTAAATATTGCATTTTATATTCATTTCGACAGATAAAAAATCGATTAAAAATATAAATTCGAAAATCTAAATTTTAAACATTTTTATTTTCGAAAATGTAAGTTTAAGGAATTTACATGGAGTACATGATATTTTCACGAAATATTCCAATCATTTGAATTTTATAAAATGTAAAACATTAAGATACAGAATTAATCTAAGGGACAAACGATTGCCGAAAAATCGGTTCAATTTTGAAAAAATTTATGGTGGCTTGAAATCTGGGCAGGGTATTTACTTGGAACTTAGGAGCTTTAGAAGTGAAATTTGTTGTAATTTTTGACATGATTTTGGACAAAAAATTTGAATCTTGCAGAATCATTTTTTAATGGTGCATCTTATACCAAGGTCGACACCCACAATCGATTAAAAATAGAAAATCCGGTATTCAAAATTTAGAAATTTTTTTTCTTCCGAAAATGAGAAAATTTTTAAAAAATTGTCGATAAAATATGTTTACCAAATTTGATGAAATTTAGATGCCAATCAAATTTAAAGACCAAACCATGAACAAAAAGATATCTCGCATGCAAATCACTTGAGTTTTGCCAAAGTTCTGCGAGTCTTAAGTACAGAGTATCTTTAGTTTATTCATAAAAAGCTAGCTTAAACTACAAATTTAAAAGCTGTGTGTTGAGTGGGGCAAAGTATCTTTGACTAGTGAAATTTGCTTTGTTTCCGCTAAATTGATTTGCACTTGTGCATTGCATAAGAACTTGGCCACATGCGACAAATACAATACATAAGTATTATGTAGACAAAACAAAACATTTTACAATGAAAATGAGGTTTGTGGAGGCAGGGCAGGGAAGATTAGGGGGGTGGCTCTTGTGGGATTGTGCTAAAGTGTTCTCGTGTCAATGGCGCGCTGGCCGGAGGCGTCGTCATTATGCGAGCAGACGGTGGCACCATTATGGGGCACGTAGCCGCAGATAGAGGCCACAAATTGGGTAACTATTGAATGTGACGGGAGAAGATGCGAGCCAACGCAACGAGCAGCGACTGGAGATGGACGCGTGCCGGGCTTATCTCACACGACACGAACAAGACACGATACGGCACGCACGACAATTAACAATATTTATTAATATACCCATTAAACCCTATTGAGATTTATTATATTCTTTGGCATTCGCTTTGGTCATATATATTTTAAATTATTTTTCAACATTGAAAGCTGAAATCATTTATAGTTTTGATATTAACTAACTAATATATAATATATATATTATTATTTAATAGCCAACTATATAAATTTATGACCCTTTCAATATTCCTGAAATTTCTTTGTCAAGTCGCCTTTCCAATATAGGTATTGAATTATAAATTTTACTAGCTTGGAAAATAAGTAAATAAATATACATTTTTTTTTCTTATATGAATTTTTAAAAATAGTTTAAAATTTAAACTTTCTTCTATATAATCAAATTAAAATAATTTATCAAGTTACTCCTTAATTCATATTTAAAAATTTAAAAAGATTTTTTAAGAATCATTTTAAATGAAATAATAACATAATTTTTATAGTTTTTTTTTATTGAACATTTTTTAAATTATTTACTTTTTGTTATATTAACTAAATTAAACTTTTCTAAACACGAACACGTCGTTTTGAGTCGTGCCTGGTCGTGTCACGACACACAAACGCCAGAGACCGCTGACTCCAATTGGAATTGTAATCGGAATTGGAATTGGGTCTGTTTGGATCAGCGTGGAGCGTTCTAATTACGTGTCTGGGACTGGGTGACTGGCGCCATGAGGCTGCAAACGAAATTGGAGACAAAAGTCGCAGACTGAAGACAGGTAAAGCACGGCGGGGGAGCGGCAAAGGGGGCGGAGGGAGGCGGAGGGGGGGCACTCTCAATTCATTAGCTCGACAAATTTTTTGTAGCGCACGTTTCGTTGCCGTAAGCCAAAATGAGCTACCCGCTGCAAGTCATGAGATACATTTAATGGCCCGATTACATTCTATGACTTGAGTTTCTCCACATGCATATATATACATATATATATATATATACACTATGTATATATGTATTTAGCCTATGGGCAATCGATCGCTTATCGCTGAACGGAATGGCACTCAGACCGCGGCACCGCAGGGATTACCAACTTCAAATAACTAATATATAGTGTACTATATACATGTATATATGTATGTGTATGTGTATGTGTATATATATACTATAGAGTAGTGCTCGTGTTTGTGCTAGAAAAAACATCCGATAAGCAGAGTGCAGCATGCCTGTGCCTGTGCCAGGGGCAGGGGCTGCAGAGTGGGCGGGGTGGGGGGGGTGTTTACGGCGGGACGCAGCACGAATTTGCACGACTTGCATTGCAATTGCAAAATTGAAAATTGAATTTGAACACGTCTTCCTGTTTTGACCAGCTCGTTACGTAACGTCTCAACTTGACGTGCGGCTGCTCTGTTCGAGAGATAGCTCGCTACGCGGTTGACGGGGGGATACCAATAACATTTTCATATTGGAATCCAATTGGACATCAATGCGTTTGGATTTGAAGTCGCAGTCGGATATAAAATAAATATAACACGCTCTTGATTTGCTTTTATCTCGCTCTGTTTCTCTTTTTTGGCTCTCTTTTCATATTCATATGCATACAGTAAAATCTCCACTGACGGACTGTTCCTTTGGACACACTTTTTTTTAAGCTGAAGAAATTGTTGTTGGTTCAAATTAGTTTTTTTTCTTTTTTTCAACGGGCCTATTTACTTTATATATATATATACATATATATATATATATATATATATATATAAATATATATAATATTATGTACATATAAAAATTTTTTATTTATATTTTTTTTACAAAAACTATCCTTGAAGAATTCAAATAAATTTACTTCTGGAAAAAATTTGATTTAATTTTACTAGAAAGACAAAACTTGATTTTTAATACGTTTTGAATAATTTTTATAATTTTTGGCATCCAATTTTGCCTGGAAAAAACGGAAAACATGATTTTGAAAAATATGTAATTTTTAAGTATTAAAATTAAAAATTTAGGTGAGCCTTCACTGTAGTTAACATACACACACACACACTCACACACACACCTGGAACGCAGCAGGCGGACAATCTGCGAGATTAGAGCGTTATGCTAATACGTCTCTCGCCTTGATAGAGTTAACGGTAACGCTATCAGCAAGCAGTTTCATTGATTACACACACGCACACACACACACACACGCACACAGCCACATGTGCTTTCTGATTGAATCTTGCGCAAGATGTGCGTCCAGCTGAAAAAGTACAGTTGCGTTTGCTGCGCCACGCAGAACCCAAACGCGCCCTCTCTTTCTCTCCTTCACGCTCCACGGCTGAAACTTGGCATCTGAAATGTGGAACTGAAGCTGGAACCCGTGGAAATATGTGAAATCAATATGAATATTGATTGCCTTGCAGAAAGTGTTGTTTGATACAATTATCACGAGCTGTGTGTCATGCGTACACTCAGAGAAAAGCCCCACTGATATATTGTAGAATTCACACCATTTTGTTACTGATTATTTTATATTTTTATATTATTATATTTTTAAATTAGGCATACATTTATTGTGGATTTTATAAGTGCGCACTTTTGTTGCAAAAATATTTTGAAGAATGTAGAAAATTCTCATTTAAAAAATTTGATTACTCAAAATAAACGTAAAATATTCCTGATTAAAGTGCAAGGTTTCTTGGTTTAAGTCTCGTATAAACTCCAGAATATAAGTCTTAAATAATATAGCATTATCTAGTATCATTGTATTAATAATTATTCTATTCTTATATTTAGAAATTTTTGTATTGGAAATAATACAAATGGGTTGTTCGCAAGTTAAGAAATTTCCACGTCGACCGCTTATAAATAATTGAAGTACATATTCTTGTTTTTTTTCTCTGAGTGTATGCGAGAAAAATATAGAAAATCTCCGGATTGATATGCTTACACAATTATATTTATGGACTTATAGAAATCGTTTTTAAACTATAAAACGAATTCTTTCTAACAGAAATTTCCATTTTCATTGACCCAATCAATATGATTATATTTCTAGTATTTTTTTTTACCAACTATGAAGCTTTAATATAATATCTAATTGTTTCCACATAAAACGACAGCTTTTATTTTATTTTATTTTATTTTATTATAACTCTCTTTGGAAGAACTTGTTAGAGCATTCACCATTCGCAGTGCCGCTTTTCCCTCTATCTTTATCTTCTCATTTCTGTGGACTTGTCTATACACTTGTATATGTTTGATAAATAATCGTATGTATGTTTCCATAATTGTGCCTATCACAAATTGGCATAAAAATACCAACTGCCAAATATCAAATACCAGAAGCCCAATAGAACAAGCAACACGCTCTAACAGCTGCTGCTGCTGCTGTCTGACATCATGAGAAATCAAGCCTCAAATGCACAGAAATATGTACACTGTGAGAAATAATCAAGCATCTTGTACTTCGAATAAGTCTTAAGCTTGTTTAAATTTAGACACATTTTTAAGATAAGAAGAGAACATGTTTTTATTTATAAAAATTATTCCATTTTTATATTTTTATTTGCGAAAATAAGTCAATATTTTTTTTTATATAAAAGATACTGAAAAAAGTACTGACTGAGTACTGATTCGTAATGTCAAAAATATAAAAACAATTTTGTTTTTATTTAGTAAATATATTTTTAACTTATTTATTTATTTTATTGTTTTGTTTTCTCCTAATTGACTTTTGATCTATTTGACTAATTGTATTTTATTAGAAACTTAAGACTTACAAGCATATTTAAAATTAATAAGAAGGTTTATATTAGACTCGAAGCCATTCTTGAATTTTACAATTGAAAACAAAAGTTGATTTGACTTTGGTTGTTTTTAATTTTTGAATTTCATTTTGTTATTTAAAAAAAAAATTTCAGAATATTGAGAACTGATATTTAATAAACAAGAAGGGCATAAATTCTGGTTTTAGCTCCACTTGGCACAGCATTTTTTCGCTGAGTGTATGTTTTAGGTGCACTACCCCTCCCCCTTTGCAGAAACCGCCCCCCGCGCTCGAACCTTCTGCTCAACAGTTGCCGCGCAGCTTCGCTAATCTCGTGACTTGGCGCTGGGGCAGGGCGACTTTTTGTTGATTAGATAAGCGCCGCACATCAAAGGCGCGAAACGATGGAGCAACCAACAACAACAAAAACAACAACAAAAACAACAACAACAACAGCAGCAGCAGCCGTTCAATCATTTGCGGATGATAAGCGGCAAAGGAGGCCACGAAAGCTGACCAAAGGCAGGTGTGTGTGTGTGTGTGTGTGTGTGTGTGTGTGTGTGTGTGTGTGTGTGTGTGTGTGTGTGTGTGTGTGTGGTGGCGGGAGGGGGTGGGCACATGTCAAAGCAAATGCCCACGAAAGCTGGGGACAGCCATTGTCGTTGCTGTTGTTGCAGCAGCAGCAGCTACACGAACTTGCAGATACAGATACATTGGACACACACACACACACACACACACACACACAGTGAGAGCGCAAAATATTTTTAACTATTTATGGTTATTACGCGTCGTTAGCGTGTTTTATTTTTAAAATAGACCAAAAACCGCGACGCCAGCGGCGCCGGCAGCGACGGCAACGGCAACGACGACGGCGACTGAGACTGAGACTGAGACGGCGACGTCTGCGTAACTAGCACGGGCCAGGGAAATTAAAAATTGGAAAATGGCAAATGGCAGTCGGGAAATCGGCAGCGGCAATTAGTCAACGACCAGGGTCAAGGACAAGAGAAACCACAAAAGAGAGAGAAAATAAAATAGATTAACAATCGATTTAAAAAGGAGCAAAGAGCGTGTAACAAACTAATACATAATTTACCTATTGAGGGAATTCCCACACTATTTAAGAATTTCGCATATGTGTCTTATATACAATAATAACGGTCGTAACTGCCTAATCGATAGCAATAATCGCTCGCTATCGATTACGTGTATTAACTCATGTTACTTTTAACCCCATTAAATATTTCTTGATTTCTTTTTCCCACATTTTATGTTTTCTTTCGATAACAAACGAATCGATAACACATGTCAGCGATCAGCTTTTTAGAAAAAGCTCTACATCAGCCAAATATTTTTAAATCTTTACGCTTTTAGAACAATAACATTATTTCGATGATTGCTATCGATAACAGATGATTGTTGCTATCGATCAAATGCACGTTTGCTTAGCAGCACCAGCAAGGTGACTTTTTGGCTTAAAAATGAAAAACTTATGTCTTTTTATAGCTCCGATCGATAACAAACTGTCATTGTTATCGATCTAATGGAAGTTTATTCTCAAAATGCCTATATGAGCGAATAACCATTATTTTCATTATTGCTATCAACAACAAATTATTATTGTTATCGATAAGGTACAAGAACATTGAGAAAATCATTTTATTGGCCTGAAATCAAGCTCAAAATCTACTTTTGGAGAATGCAATTGCGCTGTCAGTTTTTTTCAGTCTTTTTTTCGAGCCAACAATTTCCCACTATAATCAACTTTCCCTACAGCTTCATTATAATCAGTAACAAAAAAAAAAAAAAATAATAATAAAACAACAACAACATTATCGTCACAGTGTTCTTCTCAACAACTTGCCAAAAAAGAAGCAGAGAAAAAACAGAGAGAGAGAGAGAGAGAGGGAGAGAGGGAGAAATGAAAATCACCCGAAAACAATGAAAAAGAAATTGTCACTGATAGTTAATTAAAAAACAATTTAAACAAATTAGAGTTGAAGATAGAGGCAGGCATAAACAACATTCGAAAAATAGTATAAACACGGGTAAAACAACCGCCAACAACATGAAAGAGAACAAAAGATGACAACAAAAAAAGAGGCAGAAGAAAACATGAAATACGTAAAACGCATTAACAGCGACAACAAAACGCAAAACGCAAAAAACCGTAAAGCTGGCGACGAAAATTTAACAAATTTTCCAAAAAAAAAACAAAATAAAAAAAAAAAAAAAAAACCAACAGCAGCAACAACAACAGCAACAACAATGAGCCGCCACACGCTCATTACAATTCAATTGAAGTAGCGACAGCGACGCGGACGCTGACGTTGACGGCGACGTCGACAAACTCAACATGCCAAGCGCGGGCGCGTTCAACGACTTTGCCGAAGAAAAGCCAAACAACAGCAGCAGCAACAACAACAGACAAAAAGCAATAACAACAACAACTACAACTACAACAACATCAACTCAGGTGTAATCAAAGCGCATAGCCAGACGCCACAGCAGCAGCAGCAGCAGAGAGCGCGCTGGCAGCGTGAGAGAGCGCACGCACACGAGCGCACGGCTCACACAGATAAGCCACATAGATACGGCACGAAGAGACGGCGAGAGAGAGAGAGAGCGCGCGCTTGCGAGAGCCAGCGACAGCGCTGCGGCGTCGCAGCGCGTCGCATCTTGCGCAGCAGGAACGCTGATAAATTGCTGCCTGGCAATTGGGCAAAGCGACGGCGACGGCGACGCCGACGCTGACGCCAGCAGCTTTTGCTGCTGCTGCGCTGCGCTGCTGCTGCTGCTGCTGATGTTTCCTTCTCGTTTCATTTTTGCTGTGGCTTCCTTTCGCCGTTGAGATTTGTTCTCATGGCGCAGCAACTGTGAACCCTGCTCTATGCAGGTCTCTCTCTGCGTGTGTGTGTGTGCGTGTGTGTGTGTGTGTGTGTGTGTGCGTGTGCTCGTGTGCTTTGTGTGTACGTGTGTGAGCCAACCACAGCAGCCTCTCGGCTGCTGCTATCTCTGTCTCAGCTTCTGCTGCTGCGCAGGACCGACCATTTACAGCGTTTGATGGCTGTATATGCATGTACATATATATATATGCATTTGTGTGTGTGTGTGTGTGTGTGTGTGTGTGTGTACATCTCTGCATGCGCCGCGTGACTTGCGTTTTTGTGATTCGTTTGCTCTTTGGCTCTGCTCTGCGGCTCTGCTCTGCGCATTGATTTTTCTGGCCAAGCAGATACACAGCATAATGTACGATTAGTCATGCCTGATGTATGCTTGTGCTACAGTGCTCGCCCGATAATTACAACTAATGCCACTTCTTTCCTTTTTTTTGCCCAAAAGAACATAATTTGTAATCATTTGTTAATATAGAAATCACAAAGTATCTGATAATATGTCAATTAACATGCAACAAATTAACTTCTTCAATTTCTTGTGTATCAAAATGTCCAAAAATTTTACATTTTTTGCAACCATTTGTAGTCAAAGTTAAATTAATAAATACATATATATTTAGTAATTGAAACTTTTTTTTGTATAATTAAAACTGCTGGCAATCAGGTACAGTGCTTGATCGTTAATTAGAACTATTTGATAGTTCAAATTACAGTTTTATTTCCTTCTATGTTTTTTATTGATTATTATTTTAAAGACATATTTGTACATAACTATATAATATCTATTTAACTTACCGATTGTTTATTTATTTAAGTTAATTATTTTATATTTCTATTATTATTTATTTATTTTTATAATATAATTTACCATTAAGGTATTAAAAAGTGCACAAAAAAATGTTTTATTTATATTTATTTAACTTATTTATTAGTTATTAAAGATTCTTTTCATAATTGCAACTCTCGGTTAAAATTTTCGAGTTTCAAAACTCGAGAGCTATAATATGGAGTGTATACTGTATGTACATATGCACAGTTGTATATAGGCTGTATATAGGTTGTGTATATAACGCACACGCCCGCATTTAGTCAACGAACCACAAAACAGTTGCAGAAGCAGCTGCAGATACATTTGCCAGGGCCAGCAGCAGCAGCAGATACATTTTATCGATTTCAGTTTGTTGTTGCTGTTTCTGTTGCTGCATCCAGCAGCAGGTTAAACAAGCCGCACTCAGTTGTTGTTGTTGCCAGATGAAATCATGCGGGCGGCGGCTGGCCAATGACAACAGCAGCAGCAGCAGCAACAACAACAACAACAACAACAGCACCCGCACGCAGAGATGGGGAGGGTGGGCTGGGCGCTAATGGGCAATGGGGCTGGGGTGTGGGGTGGCTGGATCCACCCCTATGCCCGCTGGAGAGCAGCCGATTCAACTGTTTTGGTTTGTTATGTACAATTCTCATGGTTTTGGTTACCTGGCAACACTTGTGTATCTGTATCTGCAAGATACACACACACACCCACACACACACACACACACACACACACTCGCAGAGCGCTGTGCACAAGCAACCCCCAGACAAAACGATGTTATCCCCATTTTGGTGCCTCCTCCTCCTCCTCCTCCTCCTCCTCCTTCTGCTTTTACTGCTCTTCTTCAGTTGGTCAGGCTGTGTGCTGTGGGTGTGAAATGGCAGCGGAAAAGGGGCAAAGGGGGTCGTGTAGACAGAGGGGCGGGGTGCGAAAGGGGAGTGTGGGATACAACGTAAATACTACACTGTAAGACAAGATACAGCTCGAATTTGCAGCACAGAGCGGGGAATCTAATTTAAAATGTGATTTCTATTTGACTTACATTACAATATATTATATATTATATACTATATTATATAATTAATAATAAAAATATAATATATATTATAGCCGG
Organism: Drosophila colorata; assembly: GCA_035041545.1. NCBI lineage: Eukaryota > Metazoa > Arthropoda > Insecta > Diptera > Drosophilidae > Drosophila > Drosophila colorata. Next base: position 1,641,579 of record JAWNLD010000295.1, on the reverse strand, counting down.
ACAGCTCCAATAGCCGGACAAATTTCGTGGACTCAGCTATTTCATTAATTTTTCCATAGAAATATTATTCGAATAACCGAATATAGTGTCCGCATATTTGAAACTATTTCCATTAAAAATTAAAAATTAAAAAAATTCCAAACAAACTTTTAAAAAAACTTTCGTATACATATGAGTTGTTAAAAATGAAATTGGCCAAATTAGCGCAGCGAATTTCGATGCGTATGCAAAGCGAAAAAAATAACTAACTTCAAAGTTCTTCTATTTCCCTTCACATGCCACCGATCTTGTATTTGTACTTAATCTATATGAAAATGTAATGTGAATTCGAATAAAATATTAAATAACAGACAATTTCGGTGCATCCAAGCGTTCCGAAATTGTCTGTTATTTAATATTTTGTTCGAATTTACATTACATTTCAATTCAAAAATAATTTTGCGGACATCTCCCATAAGCGGACGAAAACATTGCGACGCTGAGTGTCCGGCTATGAGGAATTTCACTGTAATAGTTTTTTCTATATATCAGCTGGAAATTTATTTACTCATCAAATCAATCATCGATTATGAATTTTACAATTATAATAAATTCTAAAAAATGTATACAACATTTATACAATTCCTATTTAAATTTCAAATATTTTCTATATTTTAGCCACAAATTTCATGCTACAATTTATTTGTGGAGCGAATATTTGAACATATTTTAATGTCAAATCTAATCGGACCATATTAAGTGAATTTTAAAAAGCTTTCCATTCGAGCTAGGTAAGTGAAGCATTTTGAACAAGAACCATTTTTAGCAGAGGGTTTTTTAGATCGGTTTGAACTTGTTATATTATTTATTAATTATTTATTTTATTTATTGCTCATATTTTATAATCGTTTTCAATTATAATATTTGTAAAGTGTAAAATTCAAGCTTAAATCAACAGCGACGCCAAATTTGGTCGCTCAGTGTAGAATCAATAGACTGACAATACATAAACGATGGACAGTTGGTTGGGGTGGGAGGATGGGAAGGCTTCAGTCTCCTGAGGTTGCGCCTATAAATTATGCGTTAGCTTTTTATTGATTCCCAACAAGACATCTAAGATAGCCAAAGGAAAATTTGTAGGAATTGTGTACATAGACATAAATATGGGGTAAAAGTATTAGATGGATGTGTGTAACGTACTCATTTGGACAATTACATAATGAGTTTAACTGGAAGCAATTTGCGACCCAAAAACTTGGCCAGCAACGTGTCTCAAAGACACACACACATACACACACACACACAACCTGAACTTATCGACAGCGTCATTTGGCCAATTGACGAAACAAACTAAAGCTAAAAAATTCTGGACTGGAGATTACCAGTATTTATGCATACATACATACAAATACACTTAGAGAAAAACGCTATTCTAAAGAGTAGTCGAATTGTATATCAGATATAATCTTAACTTATAATGTAGTATATCTTTAATAATATATCAGAGGCCGCCTATTTTGGCTTGAGATTTCAAGAAGATGTGATTCTTAAATATTCTTATATATTTTTAATTACTTATAAATATATTCATTTCCTTTTTAAACTAAAATATTTTGACGAAGGTTCGGACCAAACTCCGGTTTCATTGACGTAAAGCGTGAAACGAACCAAACATTTTTTTTTTTTTTGGGAATATTCGAACTTTTAATAAATGTATACCCTATTTATTTGTAGTAGAAAGTTTCTTAGTTTAAGTCATTTATGAAAATATATACTCAAGATTTTTACACATAAGAATTGTGTGCACAAATTAAAAATTTCCACTTTTCCACAACACTTTTGCCCAATTGTGTTTCGCCAAGTGTAGATAGAGAAGCGAATTTTGGCACTGATACCGTTAAATACGTAGAGCCCCATTTGTGATTCATGACGCTGAGTCAGCAAGTGCTCGGCGACAGGAAGTATGATCCCCAAAATGTGATCACTGATGCAATCCATTGGCAAAGTCGAAGATTTATCGAGAACTGGAACTGAAGTGAAAACTTCGCTCGTATCACGCGCCAGTTCCAAGTCGGCGGGGGCTTAAAAATCGTTTACAGCGTCTTTAGCGCTAAGGCCCGCAGACAACCAGATAGCTAGAGATACTTATTTTTGAATACCCCGTGCACAAGGCGCAAGGGGACGCTAGAGACTGCAAATTTGCAGTATATCTATTTTTGTATACCCAAGTCAGATGCAGTTTTGGAGCTGGAATAAACTAATTTTCGTAAATTAGTTTGACTGCTGAAAACAGACTCTAAATATCAAGCCACGCCCACTGCCGCCCCCACAGATCGCTACAAGTTCTTATCACGTTGTAAACAGAGTATTGCGCAGTCGATTGCACTCGACTGCAATGATTTCACTTATTTTTTTCTTCTGTTTTTGGGACTTTGCAAGGCTCAACGATTGGCGGCAGTGAGTGTGCCTGTGTGTGTGTGTGTGCGAGTGTGTGTGTATGTGTGTGTGTAAGTGTATTACAAATAGTGAAAAACTGGAATACTATTGCCTATCTTGGTCACCATAATATCTCTTATCTCGGCGGTGCCAATAGATCGATAGATCGTGTTCGCTTTATGGCAGCTGCCTCCTACAAATACAGATAATCGTGCGCTACACTGCACAAAATTGGCCAAACTTTAAGATTAACACAACCAGAAATTTTCATCAGTTCAACTTTAAGATTAAAATCGATATTTATCGAAAATTTATAATATTATTTATATTTTATATATTTGTTTAATATTGGGAAGTTATTACAAATATTTAGCCCACCTTAGTCAGCGTACGATATACGAGTGCCTATTTTTTTAAATTTAAGGCTATTTACAGATCGATAAACTGATCGATAACAGATGAAAAGATCGATATGACTGGATCTAGACTCAATTCGGTCTGAGCAAGAATATAAATATATGCCATAAGAACTCTGAGATAGATTCCCTCAATTTGCCTTACAAAAATATACCCATTTTCCATATGTACAGGGTATAAACGAGAATTATTTATCAGTTTATATAAAAAGCTTTTTCCCAAAGAAAAATAAAGATATACAATGTAAAATTGGAATTACCCGAGAATCAATAGGCTTACCTAGGACTAATATTTGTTCAGTGTAGCTCCATAAAATCACACAAATAAGTGGAAATTGTTGTGTGCCTGTCGTAAAATTTGCAACGCGGGGAGAGCAGCAGACGCATTTGGACGAGTGCATTAGAAATTGTTTACACAACGTTGCTATATCTTGGCTATATAATCGAGCACGTGACACGATTTTGCAGGCCAATCAATTGGGCGTTACGCTTCTTAAAAAACTAAAGAAAAACAAAAAATTAAATAAATAGAATAAAAAAAAAACTGAGCCAATGTGGCAATGAGGCCCCCACAATAAAGATAAAAGCAGGCCCAAGGCAAAACGGAATCCGGCTACGGCTACGTTTCCATCAGTCGAAGACCCAGAACTATACGTTAACCGTTAGACGTTACGGATTCCGAAAGTTTACAGACACTCTGAGAAGAATGGCATTTTTTAGTTAAAAAATAACAAATATGTAGAATAAATATATATATATATATATATATATATCGATTTTGAATATTTTTAACATTCTAATTAACTTCAAAAGTATCCATATCTTAAATTTAGTATTTTAAATCGTTCTTAACTTAAGTACAATATTACTTACCTTAAGTATACCTTAAGTATATTTGAGTCTTACATTTACAAAAAAAGTTTTGGACTGGAATTTGTGATCAAGTTCAAATTTGTACACCTGAATCTTTGATTTGTGCACAAAATTTTAATTCTATTTTCTCCAACTGGAATGGGCTGAATCCGGGGGCAGTACCTATTTGGGTCCAAAGAGCATTGTTAAACGTGTTTCTTGTCACGATCTGCACTCACTGCCTCCAACGTGACCTCGGGTGGGAAAGTGGGCAGGGGGGAGGGGGCGGCGGCGAATTGTGAAACTTCAAGCGTATTTCGAGCAACAACAGAACCCCCGACTTATCGCTAATGATGATGGATCGTGAATTCGAGATGATCGATGATTTTGCCAGGCGATAAGGCGACGCAAGCAGCGAACCAACTGTGCACTCAACACAAGCTACTTTGGGGGGTAGTTGGGGTGTGGGGTGTGGGGTGTGGTGTGTGGGCTGTGAGGTGTGGGCTGTGGGGTGCGCTGGTCTAGGGTGGGGTTACGTGTGTGTGCTCTTGAGATTTAAGCCGACGATGGCGACGTCGGCGATGATGATGGCAGCGTCGCCTGATATCAGGGCCAGGTGAATTTGTCGTCGTCGTCGGCTGTCGTTGGCTTTTTCGTTCGCTCAATAATCATTTATATTTCGTTTGCCCTTACGACGAGCATTACAACTTTGGCATGAGCCTAGAATAAAACATAAGAAATCTGGCACAAAATTGAACTTATTTTTGGGGTAATGTCTAAAGTTACTTTTAAGAAAAAAAAAAAACCCCTTAAAATAAATAAATCTAAACTTTTTTCAATTTAAAAAAAAGTTTACATCTGTTTTTTTTCAACCTAATAAAAAACAAACAATTCCTTTTATTTTATAGAATTGTAGGCGTAAAGTTTATCCAATTTTTAAGAAGATTAATAAAAGCATAAAATAAATCCTTTGCCCAAAAAAAAAAAAATAAATAAATAAATGTTTAATATATTTTAACCTTATTTTTTTTAAATTTAAAATTAATAATTGAATGAATTAAGAAAATAAGAAATAGACTACATATTGTCTTGGAGTATTGAAGGGTATTTAATATTCGGCAAGCCGAATTTAAGTGTTCTATATATTTTTTTATTATATGCTTTTTTGTATTTTATTTTTCTGTGTGGTTTTTCTTTAAGAATCAAATTGAATCAAATTGAATCGCGTCAGCCAGAGACGTTTGCTCACTCGTTATCTATTTATTCTTGATAATGTTACCTACTTACATAAACACACACACACACACACACACACACGCACATTTAATTCCGTGTGTGTTTGTGCTTCGACTTTGGCTTATTGCCCGCTGTTCGATACGATTTGACTTTGTTTTTGTTATTGCCCCAGCGATCCAATGCTCTCTGTGGGATCAAGATCAGAGCGCTGATGAAATCGGTTGGTAAATTAAATTTCGTCAGCGCACGGCAAGGTGGAAAGCTAGTTATAATGAGAACTCTATGCGGAAGCAGTCAATCCGATTTCTTTTAGATGCCTTTATTAATCCACGTAACTCTAACGTGATCATATTTAGTATATTTCAATTTTCGGCTTTTGTCTCTACATTCAATTATTTTTTACACTTTTAATTTGTTCTTTAATTAATTTTCCTGTTTTCTTTCGCAATTCCTTAACATTTCTTTTGACATTTTTCTTTATTTTATAATTACTTTTTTCTTACTTCCCTTCTCTCTGTATCTTTCGCTCTTTCTTTACCTCTTTCTTGCTCCCTTTCTCTTTCTGTGTTTTTTTTAATAGTATTTTTCCTTCATACAACATTTTCTCCACATCCTTTAAAATGTTTGAAACTTTTTTTATTCTTCTCGCTTCCTCTCTCTTTCTTACTCTTTGATTTCTTCGTTTAATAACTTTTTGTTGTTCTCTTGGCCTTTTTTCTACCTCTACACTATGTCTTGCTCTTCATCTCCGTCTCTGCTCCGTGAGTCTTTTGCACTTTCCTCACTTCCGTTGCACTCGCCCCCTTCGTGTTTCTTCTTATTTACCTCGTTCGCTGCCCCCTCCATCATCCTCACTTGGTTTGTTTAGTCTCGTTTACGTTGCGCTCAATTTCGCGCCCCATGGCAATCGTGTGACCGGGTGCTCCGGAGTGCCGGGGACCCGTTCCCGGCGGGGCGCGTGCCTCGGCCCGGTCCTAACGGTCGGATCGAACCACCGCGAACCACCCTCGCCACATAGCCGCAAACTGATTGAATATTCATGTGTTTTTGTGTGTACAATAGTCATGGCAACTATCTATTCTTTTTTTTCCTCCTTTTTTTATGTATGTATTTATGTATCTCTATCTGTATCTACACACATGTGTGTGTGCGTTGGTGTGTGTATCCCCTGGCCTAGGAGCAACACACATCGGGCAAGAACGGCAAACACGCGCTCGAAAAATGCATCTGCGTGCGCTTTTCACCCGTCCGCCTGCATTTTCACCTCTCGCTCCGCCCGCGCTGGTTTTCCACAGCTCTTTTTATCCCTTTTGCCTGTTTATACCCTGTACGCATTTTTAAATTACGATTTTTGCTTTTTAAAAAATGTATCTGAACCAATTTTTTCGTTTTTTTCGATAACTTTCAATATTTAATCGATAAATATCGATTTTATATTTATTATAAATATACTAAAAACTAGAGACACCATATTTGATATACTGGTTCTGGTAGTTCAAAAATATACGACTTTTTGGTAAACTCCCCAGTTATCACTAAAAGAAAAATTGCGAATAAGAAGAAGAAATTACATTAAGAAATATACACTTGATTTTTGGTGAGAATTTGGCAAATAAATTTATTTATACACATAAAAGTTATTTAAAAATATGTTTTTAATAATTTGGGTTCTTAGGAAAGCAGAAGAAGTATAGTAAGGGTATCTGGCAGTCCAGTACTTCCTTATTTGTGCCACCTTTATTATGATATTTTTTTATCAGCCAACCAAAATATTGACACAGCATGTGACAAGCGCAGAATAAAATAAGTCCAGACGAGCCCGGTGCCACAGATCCCAATTCGAATTCCAATTCCGAACCCAATCCCAACACAGTTTACCGCAGAGGAAGTGGAAGTGGAAGCGTTGTCGTGGAAAAAAGGGAACTCGCATTGGAGTTATCTGAGCCCATGCGCAATGTGGATGTGGCTGTGGCTGTGGCTGCTGTTCGTGCACTCAGAGAAAAAAAACCAAGTTCATTCTGAGAAAAAAAAAACAAGACAAGAAAGTTTCCTTATAATTTCAAAAGTTTCAAAATATTAAGACTTCAGCGCAATATTTAAACTAAAAATGTTTGTACTTCAATTAGGCACATTTTCGCTTATTTCAAATAAGAAATTTCTTGTAATAAGTATTTTGTAAATAAAAAAAATTGTGCTCAACTTAGCATTATGCTCTTAATTAAAAATAAATTAACAAAAATAAAATTATATATAAAGAATATGTTTCTTTTAAATTGAAATGAATATATATAAAAACTATGTTTACATGTTTTTCTTTCTTAGACAGAACATTTCTTGAATTTCTTTAGAAACTTTTATATCTGGGATCAAAGATCTCAAGACGTTGATCAACAAGAAAGAATAGCTACAAAAATTAAAGAAAATGCACAAAATGTTACGAATTGAGTTTAGAGCAACTGTTTTCTCTCAGTGTAGCTCCTTCTGGTCTCTGCGCCGCTGAGGCCGGCTGCAATATTCAAATGTAACCGAAACTCGCAATTCGTAGCAACCGAGAGTTGCTGTTGTATCCGCTGTATTTTATATTTGAACTGATTAAATTGTTGACACTGCGCCGATTGACGACAGTCGACAGCCCAACACGCCTTGCTGCCAATGTGGTTGTTCCTCTTGTTGTTGTCGCCTGGCCAGGTAATCAATACCCAAATGAGCGAATGGGCAACGCACCTCTGTTTGCACTCAGATGAGTTATCATCTTTTTTTTCGCTTGAAAAATTATCTTTCATACATAAGTTTAGCCGTTTGGCCCGACTGATTGACTAACTGAATGATTGACTGCCTTAATGCCCGACTGATTGACTGACAAGCTTATTGATTGACTGGGTGATTGTCTGACTGACTGCCTGAACGACTGATTGACTGACTGACTGATTGATTGACTGGTTGAATGTCTGATTGACACGCTGAATGTCTGCCATATATGCATGTATATACATATACATTTATACATACACATATATTGATTGAGTGATTGACTGGCTGACCGACTAGCTGATTGATTGACTGGGTGAATGTCAGACTGGCCGCCTAAACGACTGATTGGCTGGCTTAATGCCTGACTGATTGACTGACTGCCTGAACGACTGACTGACTGACTGACTGATTGATTGACTGGTTAAATGTCTGATTGACACGCTGAATGTCTGCCATATATGCATGTATATACATATACATTTATACATACACATATATTGAGCTGTTTGACCCGAGTGATTGACTGATTGATTGGCTGACTGACTAGCTGATTGATTGACTGTGTGAATGTCAGACTGGCCGCCCAAACGACTGATTGGCTGGCGTAATGCCTGACTGATTGACTGACTCCCTGAACGACTGATTGACTGACTGATACATCAAACTTTTGCAGACAGATTTCTGATGACCTCTAAATATCAAGAACAACTTTATTTGGCAAGTAAAAAGTTCATCGCCATTTGGGTAGCAAGCTTAGTTGCCAAATATTTCAAACAGATTCACAAAACATTAATAATCTTTGTGTTCGGACCTAACCTCCAATATAACCGGGATAGTAAAGTTAGTTGAAAATTCTGCAGCTAATGCTGAAATTTGATATAGACTTAAAAGTGAAGTTGAAGTCTAGAAATGCGGCCTTTTTTTTTAAATATATTTAAAAAGCTATTTTTGTATGCAATTTTGAATGTTAGTCCTTGGTCAGTTTGAACTGCAGGATCAAGACTTGGTAATTGTGAGGGGAATCTTGTTTTATAGTTCAACAAACTGAGAAGCAACAGCAGCGAGCGTTGATCCTGGCCTAGCTAAGAGGCAAAAAAAAAAAAAATATGTACAACAGACGACAGAGGACAAAGGACGGAGGACACGGGACAGACTGGCTGGCCGGCATGTCCTGTGTCCTGGCAGCAGTTGAATGAACGCTGCCACTGAAATAATGAGGGATGAGGTGGCCGCAACAGCAGCAGCAGCCTCTTAGTTTCCTTTTCCCCTGCCTCCGCATTTACCTTTGCCTTGTGTACCTGTTTCTGTTCTTCTTATACCCTTGCATAGGGTATTATAATTTTGACACAAATGACAAACATCAATGAGCTCATGAAAAAAATATAAATGTAAAAAAATATATATTTTTTCGAGTCAATATATTTGGAAATAATATCGTTCATAATTCAAGTAAATTTGTAAAATTTGGTTTTTTAATTATTGTTTGATATAATCTTTAAATTTTCTTAATTGCAACTATTAAGAAAATTTAAAGATTATATTTCCTAAATAACTTCTGTCTGTAAGTCTTTTTACTTTCATTCTTGAATGAAGAATTTTTATTTAAGCGAATATTTCTTTCTTCAAATAGGAATTTTGTTCTCAAATTAAGAGTTCTTTTATTTAAGCTAAGAATTCGTAGATTTTGTTCTTAATAATTGCAAACTAGTTTCTCAGACTTAAAGCTATCATTATGAAACTTTAAATAGATCTAATCAAAGATAGGCGAATCAGGCCACCATATCATATAGCTGTCACAGGAACGATCGTTTGTATGCAAAACTTGTTTGTGAGTCTTACAGAAATGCCAACAAATTGAATTTTTCGAATAAAAACTAGTTTTCTTATTGGAGATATCTTAGCCAAGCGCAGCGAGAGAAACGTTATGTCTAAAGTTGGGTAAGGGCATTTAACTGTTAACCTGTTAAGCCAACTGTGCGCTCTCGTTTGGCCCTCGCCTCGCTTTGGAACAGTTCGGTTGGGTTTTCCTTGACGGCCGACACACGTTTTGCATCACACTCGAGCGCACAGGACTCCCGACAGGCGGGAGAGGCAAGTGGCCAAGTGGCCAAGTGGCCAAGTGGCTGCAGTTGCAGCAAGGTGCATCCTTGCATCATCAACACGATCATGATGCGGGGCATCATCATTAGGGGCTGCACCTGTCATTGCGGTAACCGCGGCTGTTGACTCTGCAGCTTGGCCAGCACGAAGAAGGCGAAGAAGAAGGCGAAGGCGAACAAGAACACAGAAGAGAGACAAAAACAAGGCGAAGATCAAGCGTCAACGGATCATTGTCTGGCATCAAATTACGCAGTCCTGGCCCAGGTCCTGGTGCCAGCCCCTGACACATTTCACAGAATCGCCGTGCAGCTCGAGGGGGCAGGGTGGAGCAGGGCACGGAGGGGGCGCTGCAACTGAGGAGGGTCGTTGGATAAAAGTGTTTAATCAAGTGGAAGGCGGCAGTTAAACTTTGCTGCGATCGACAGACAGCAGCAGCAGCAGCAGCAGCAGCAGCAGTTGCACAGGGATGCGGAGAGGGCGTCCTGCGACAGTTTCTGTTGCAGTTCGAACCCCTCCTTCATCCTTGGCATTGCTCACATTTCACGTTTCACGTTCGAGCAATGCGGCCGTGTAATATGAGACTCGCATCGGAAGTCGGAAACGTGGCCGGCGTTGTTGTAATGCTTGATTGGACTTTGCACTTGGATGCCAACGGGCAGCCGACTCCCGACTGCCGACTGCCGACTGCCGACTGCTTCCTCTTTCGTCCGGTCAAGGAAGCTTTACAAGGCGCATATCCCATGTCACACCAGCTGAGGCTGAAGCTGAAGCTGAAGCTGCTCCCCTGCCCTAAGCTTACAATTTGTCATCGGCTACTTTTAGCTGGAGAAGAACTCAGAGAAACTTCAACTAACCATTTAATCCATTAGGGATTTCCCACTAGAAAATGTTTAGAATGTTCGATTTAGCTTTTCGAGCAGTTTGATGTCGCCTTTATTTGTGGATAGAAACATATTATATTATATTATATTATATTATATTATATTATATTATATTATATTATATTATATTATATTATATTATATTATATTATATTATATTATATTATATTATATTATATTATATTATATTATATTATATTATATTATATTATATTATATTATATTATATTATATTATATTATATTATATTATATAAAAAAAAGTTATCCCAGTTTCGAGAGACAAACCAGCTCCAGAATCGAACCTTTAGGCAAGGCTTTGGTGCGAAACGTGAATCGAAACAACACCTATTCCTAAGATTCGATTAGGAAACCTGTTTTATCTCATTTTGTGATTCGAACAGTAATTCGTGCAATTTATTATAATTTAAATATAACTCTTTAACTTGTTTTTTATACTAAAATTTTTATTTATTAAAATTTGACTTTTCTTTCAGAGCTATAAAAATATTAAAAGCAAAATGTCGAAATCCAAAAAATCTTGCAGTCATTTTTTAAATATATTTTACAATTAATGAATGCGCTTCCAATTCGAAATTCAGCGTTTGAACCGATTTTAACCCAGTTGTCATCCTTAATAAAATAAAATAAGTAAAGCTGATAAGATGAAGAGTTAGTGTCAAAAAAAAATTAAAATTAAAAAATTAAATGCAACGAATGGACTCAGATTCAAGTGTTTGTTTTACATTATAGTCAACTTCTGCCAATTTATATTAGAGCAACAGTTTCACAAACTTTTCGTTTACATTTTTTGTCTCAGTGTAGCAACGAGTCAATTTGAAACTTATCCCAAGATAAGTAAATGTTGTCTTTTTAGACAGCCAAAGTGCTAGTTTCAGATAAATTCTTCGCTGTGCTCACAGTTAGCCATCAATCACTGGCTAATTTCTACAATTATCATAATGAAACCACATTGAATCGCTCATTTTTTTTTTCATTTTTCTGTTTTTTGGGTCAGAATCGTGTGCAGACAACTTTCACGGTCCACCAGTTCGTTGACCATAGTCTCCATAGCCTCCATAGCAAGCCAATATCAATATCCATCGGCCATACGCATAGCCATAACTAAACCCATATACCCATATACCCATACCTCCATACCTCCATAGCCATACATATCTATGCATGCTTAATTTCTCCGCCTTCGTCTCGCATAATGAATTTATTATTAAACAAATCTCAAACGCGCCACACACCACAAGTACATATAATTTTTTAATAATGCATAGTTTGTCAATAAATTTCTTTTATGATGATGGGGCCCGAGGCCAAAAAGCCACTCGACTTTGTCGCCATGTTCGTGGGGCATCTCCAGAAGGTGATGAACGATCAACCGAACGATTTACCGACATTTTGTGGAAATCAGCCAAAACTTTTAGTCAAATAAATATGAATAATTAAATAGAATACATGGAAAGTTGATTTATCGATCACTTTCAATATCGATCTTTATTTGTACATGCCTTAACAACTATTTTTGTTTTTCACTTAACACTAAAATCTATCAAAATCATTGATTATAAAATTAAGCTTTGATCGATAACAAATAAAATCGATTGTAACTATATTTATATTTTGTATATTTTATCTATGTATCTGCTTCCATTGACAAAGTATAATTTCCTAAAATTCTTAAACTTGAACTGCTTATTGTACAAAAAGTTCAGCTAAGTTATCGATAACTTATAAAAATCGATCAAGGTTTAATATATAGACGGACTATATCTGACAAAAGGTTCCTTAATAGATCAATAAATATCCTTAGTACTATCCATATTGAATAAGGAATTTTTCGATAACATGTCATTAGCTCACAGCGATATTTATCGATAACAACGAATGTTAGAGCATACGCAGGTCGTTAAGTTTGGCTACTCTCTGGTTCTGGTTTTCTCAATGCGCTGCTGTGAGACGCGTCGGGCACGATTTCCAAATACATTAACATTGCGATGGGTGCACGATGGGCATGGGTCTGGGGTCTGAGGGTCTGCGGGTCTGCGGGTCTGCGCCTCTGCCGATCCGCAATTCACGATCGTCAATGGCTGCGGCTTTGGCTATGGCTATGGCGATGGCTGCTGGCCGCCGGTCTTCAAACGCCGCGCCAAATACGAAATCACATCCAAAAAGCAACAACAACAACAACAGCAACAGCCACTCGTAAAAGAGCAACAACAATTCGAATCTTACGGCTCAATAAAAGAAAATGTGCGGCAGCGTTTATGGTCGTGCCCCGGCTGTCCCCCCCTGCCCCCACCCTGCCCCCAACTTGGTGATTCTTCATTAAAGATTCATGATGTGTGTTTTCTTTCAGCCAAACGTACGCCATGACAAGCACCCCACCCCCCATCGATGGGCTCCAACTGCAACCACTCGCCGGTCTCCAAAGCCGATGTCGATGTTGATTCGTTGATTCGTTGGCTGCTGTTGCTGCTGCTGCTGCTGCGCCGCCAATCTTCAATGAGTGATGGCCACGGAGCCGCCGGCAGTGGCAACCAAAGCCAACAAAAAACCAAAGCCCAAGGGCCAAACGTGGCAGCGAGCAACGGCAGCCAACTGGACGGCGAGATACCCTATAAATGGGGTGAGTTTAATTTTGATTTTTTTTTTTTTAATTAAATTAATATTATTTAAGACCAAATTTAATAACTTTAATGAAGAACGAATGATGAGCATTTTTTTATGTGAACTGTTAAACTATAAATATATGCACATACTAAATAATTACGCTCTATATATATGTATATATATTATATATAATATATATATTATAAGGATATCTACAGATAGGTATGGATATAGATTATAATATTAGATAAATATATAGATATTCTTAGCTATAGATACAGATGTATTCATATAGATGTAGCTGTATTTATATACCATATCATATCTCTAGTATAATATACTGCCATTTTAATATCTATATCTAAACATATGTTTAACAATATCTGCTCATATACCTGCACTATATCTAACACCCAAGTTTTTATCGATATCTATATTTGCATTCATATGCATTTACATTAATGGCTTTTTCTATTTGATTTAACATAATTTATGGAACAATTAAATCATAATAAAAGTCAGTTTTATATGTTATATATTGTTTTCATATTTTTTGTATTTAATATTCATATTTATTTTTTATAAATTAATGCTTTGTTTGCTTTTATTCTTTCTTATATGCATATATATTACATATACCTCCGATGCTGGATTTTTCTATTCTATATAAAATCTCACATGTTTGAACTTTTGTAATCTTTTTATATATGTAATATGTTATACGATTTAAATATTATATTATATTTTCTATCTGCTTCAGTCGTCTTTTATCTAATCTCTAATCTATACAAATTTTCGAAATCTTGTTTATTTAATCTAAAATCCAACATTTTCCATTTAATATACGTACATATTTTTTATCTTATATATATATATGTATATTCTAACATATATCTTAAATCATATATGTTTAATTTTTTCTGTCTTTGTCTGTCACTCAGATGTGGTATACCCCCTCTGTTCAGCTCTTGGAATGCGGGGTATATTAAGGCAGCGACAACGACTTTCTTTTTGACCAAATTGTCGCCGCTGTCAAGATCCAACAATATTCATGCGCAGGGGGCAGCCCTTCTATGGGCTGCGACTGCGACGGGGTCGGGGCTCCGTCTCTGGCAGCGAGACGGACGGACGGACGGGGGGACAGGGGGACGGGCGGACGCACTGTCGATGGCTGATGGCCGATGGCCGATGCCTGTTCAATGGCTGCGGCGAGCTCTGCAGAGCGCTTTGGCTTTTGTCTGATTGGCTTTGGCTGCGAGTTGGAATTGAAATTGGAATTGGAATTGGATGTTGATGTTGGCACTTGACAGAGACGGGACGGAGACGGGGACGGGGACGGGCGCGGGTATGGAGACTGAGACTGAGACAGGAGACTGAGGCCTCGGGGCCGTTGTAGGCCGTTGGCCTAAAATAATAAGAAAATTTCTATATTAAAATGCTGCGCCATGCCTCAGCCTCGCACGCAGCAGCAGCAGCAGCAGCAACTAACAACATGTTGTTGCTGTAGCTGTTGCTGTTGTCAACAAGAGTTGTTGCTGTCTTTTGGAAATCTTCGGCTTGTGTAGATCTTGCGAGCGCGCATTACCTAATTGCCCGCCCTGAATATATAATATTGTTTGTCAGCCGAGCCGAGTTACGCAGCCGCTTTATGGGCAAAACAAAGATTAGAGGCCAGTGGACAGCGGACAGCGGACAGTATAGGGTATATGCTGTATCAGCTGAGCATAACGAAACGGAAGTCGCGTTCGCCTAATGAGCTCAGGTAGAGGGTCACAACTCGCAACTCTCTGGGCTGATCCTTGCGGTTGACATCTTTATCGAAGGTCACGGCCTGCATTTACATTTTCACATTTCCCATTTCCACATTGCCACATTTTGACGCACAACAACAGGAAGCCCGAGCCTGACTAAGAGCACTTAAAACCAAATACAAAAAAATAACATCCAAAACAGATAAACAGAACGGAAATTCGATTAGCTGCAGACAATTGGCAATGTTTTTTCTTATTTAATTGTATTTTTATTTACTTTTTTTTTTCAATTTGTCGCTTGGTTTTGGTTTTGTTTTTAGTTTCTGAATATTTTAAATGTTCATACAACCTTACAGGAGCACACAGCAGCAGCAGGGGGAGGGGGGGTCAGGTAAAGGGGGGCCGGTGGGGGGTTTGTCTTGCGGCACATTCAGCGCGTATCTCCATAGGCCAAGGTGTCGGCTGCGTCGACGACATCGGCTTGGACACATTTGCATAGATCAGCCACTAAGCAACCCTCGAGCACTGACTGCGACGGGCGGGGCGGGGGGGACGAGGGGGCTTCACTCCTAGAGATGTGCGAAAAGCGTGAGTCGTGAGTCGTGAGTCAGCGCTGTAAAAGAAGTAAATCAATGTGTCCAGATTTGGGCCATAATTAGGCAAAACAATAAATTCTTGTGCGTACACTGAGAAAAACAGCCAAAGAACTCTTATTTTAAGACCTTTTTTTTTTAAACACAACATGCATTATATAATATTAAATATAGTACTCAAACGTAGAAATTTTGTGCTTCAACTAAAATCCTAAGTACAAAGATGCTGAAAATATAATTTAAATTTTGAATATATTTCATGAGTATTTACTGTTTTATATAAATTGAAGATTTAAATATAAAAGAGTTTTTAACATTTGCAAATTTTATTTATTTTTATAAATTGTAGAAAGTATGTACGTAAATATATATTTATTCTTTTACATAAATTGAGGATTATTTACAGTATTTACAGTTGCACTTCAATTAAGAAGTTTATATGCCTATTTCACATTTATTTATATTTATATTTGAGGAAAACCTTCTAGAAAACCCAGTTTTATTTATACATTTTTTTTTTATATCAATAAATTTCTTAATGTGATTTCCTTATGAATACCAAGAGCTAGAATTTGTATTGATTTCCACTCTGCCGTAGTTGATTTAAAGATTCAAAATTGATCACGTGCCCATCTCTAGTCTTATTAAAATCGCATTAGCCCTCACACTCTCTCTTTCTTCCTCTCTTTCTCCCCCTCCCCCTCCATCTCTTTCTCCCATTCTCATTCCTCGCTCTTTCTGTAGGCCTAGACAAATGGAATCTGGTGTTGAATTTTTTATCGTAATTTGCCCGCGTTCATTTCACTTTTTATTCCAATTTCTTATTTTGCTGTTGATTGTGGCTCAGTTTTAGTGTTAAGGTCCAATAATTGAGCACTACGAAATGTATGCAGATTTGACATTGTCGGGAAGGCACTTTAGTCGCAGCTCACAGCCCGATAACATAAACAGATATTGATTCTTAGTCTCTGGTCTCTGGTCTCGGGTCTCCGGTCTCCGGTCTCTGGTCGCCGCCACCCTCTCCGACCAGTTGCCTAGCTGCCTATCTGTCGCTCATCAATATTCAACGCATTACAATTGCAATAAGTTGCCACATTTGCCTGCCAGTACCAAGTCTCTTCCAACCGATCCGATCCGATCCGAAGCGATCCGAAGCGATCCGTTGAAATCACCAGTCCATCACATACGGATTTTTATGCTGATTTTGACCCAATTGAACCCGCCAGTTGCCAGCCCCATTAATACGCAGCGTAATGCGTCAGCTTAAGTACTTATCGTCGATGTTGTTGTTGTTGTTTGTTTTGTTGTTGTTTTGTCGCCACTGATCGCTAACGACACGCGACATGTGATCGCTCGTAAATGCGTGACAAAATATTTTTTTTTTTTTTTTTTTAGAAAATCTTTTAACTGATTTTTCTATTGTCTGTGTCCCCACTCTGGAGTGATCTTCATAATATCTAATTCCAACTGATCAATCGAATATTTCTATTGCTCCTCTGAGCGGATCGACTTCTTAGTGATATTTGTAGTGCAAATTTTAAAATGATCGCATTATTCAAAATATATTCGCGACAAATTGATCTTGGTATTAAAAGTGTTCAACTAATCTTTAAATCTGATTTTATTACTGTCTGTGATTTGCTGATCGGCATATGTACCCACTCTTAAATGATCTGTTTTTTTTTTTTCAAATTTGCAAACTGATCATGTTCTATCCATACTGATCCTTATACTTATAGATACATTTTTGTTGCTCGTTGCAACTGATCTTCGAGTTGATAACTGATCTTGGTTTCAAAAGTGATGATCTGATCTTCGCACTGAAAGCCAATCAAATCTTTGAAGAGCTAGTTTAATACTGATGTGATAGCCACGCCCAAGTTATTATCTTGTCGACAGTTGATCTTGGTATCGAAAGTCTGATGATCGCGACTTCATAACAAACTGATCATCGAATTGAAAGTGTTAAGTGATGTTCTCATAGTCAATAGAATCCAATCAGATCCAATTGATCTTCGAGTTGATAACTGATCTTGGTTTCAAAAGTGATGATCTGATCTTCGCACTGAAAGCCAATCAAATCTTTGAAGAGCCAGTTAAATACTGATGTGATAGCCACGCCCAAGTTATCATCTTGTCGACAATTGATCTTGGTATCGAAAGTCTGATGATCGCGACTTCAAACTGATCATCGTGAAAGTGTTAAGTGATCTTCTCATAGTCAATAAAATCCAAACCACATCCAATTGATCTTCGAGTGGACAACTGATCTTGGTATCAAAAGTGATGATCCGATCTTCATAGCAAACTGATCATCGAATTGAAAGTGTTAAGTGATCTTCTCATAGTCAATAAAATCCAAACCACATCCAATTGATCTTCGAGTGGACAACTGATCTTGGTATCAAAAGTGATGATCCGATCTTCATATCAAACTGATCATCGAATTGAAAGTGTTAAGTGATTTTCTCATAGTCAATAAAATCTAATCAGATCTGATAGCCACACCAAATCTTCTTCAAATCAGTTTAAGACTGATGTGATCTTCATGCCGGCAATTGATCTTCACCTTGTCAAATCCACGCTGATCTTCGTATTGCCCGTTAGCAAAGTTATCTTTGCATTTGAGTGTTCGCTGAACAGGAACCAACAGGCCATAAAAGACGTCGGCCACGCCATCGGCCTGGCATGTGACAAGTTCCGGCCATAATGATGATCAACAAAAAGCTCAACATCTTTACGATCATTATTATGAATATGGAGCATCATAATGCACACACAGAGAGAGAGAGGGAGAGAGATAAAGCACAACAAAGATGAAAATGCCGCCAAACGCAAACAGAGTCGAGAGCCAAAACGTGTAAATTAAACGGCGTCAAAGCTGCCACAAGAGATGTTTAATATTTGCTCACAAGATGTGATAACCAGAGCAGAGCAGAGCAGCGATCCCAGTTCCCAGTTGCCAGTCAACGATTGCGAGACCAAAGCAGCCGACGCCGTGATCGTCAACTGATATCTGATTTTGGGCCACCCGTTCAGGGCCTGGTTCTAGTTCTGGTTCTGGTTCTGGCTTTCTTTGTTGAGCCGCTGCAGTCCGTTTTATGGGCTAATCATCTTCATAAGTAAAACTTATGACTGGCGACCAATGTCACCGGCTTCCAGCCAGCGGTCAAAGGTCAGCCCTTTCCCTGCCTGCCCATTTTATGTTATTGGGAACTTGTTACACTGTTTTTTTTTTTTCGAGGCATTTCTTGTAGTTGTTTTTGTTTTAATAGTCTCTTTGCTTTGTGACTCGGGTGGTCCAGGCCCGATTGTCTCTTGTCTCTGTCTCTGTCTCTTGTCTCTGTCTCTATCTGGCCGATTGCGTTGAAGCACTCTCGTTTTCGATTTCGCCCCCATTTCGTGCCGACTCTCCGGCAAATCGCGGCAAATTGGTATGCAAAGTGCGCAGACCGTCACAGCTACTTGGCTTAATTCGAAGCCGTTTCGTTTAATTGCTGGGCCACATTATGTGACAAGAAGCAGAGCACAGGCCCACTCGGAGACCGCCCCCTCGCCCCCCCTTTCTTACCCCTCTCGCCCTGCCCCGCGCACAGCACAGTTTTTCGTTGATAATACGCCGCCAGGCAAATAACTCATGTAATAAAACGCCAAGAAACATGAAAGCCAATGGCAAAGGCAACACACCGAACACATTAATACACTGAAATAACTGTTTTCTTGCCAATTTAACCTACTTTTATCTTGAGTGCAGCAACACTTTTGGAAAAAGTAAATAAATTCCCTTGCAAGAATTATTTCAATTTAAATTACTTTTCATCTATTAAATAAATTTTAAAAAATATTTCATTATTAAGAGAAATATTTTAATTGAAATGACTTTTTCTCTATAAAGCACAAAAACATAACAAAATTTAATTATTTAGATAATTATTTCAATTTAAATTACTTTTCATCTATTAAATAAATTTTAAAAAATATTTCATTATTAAGAGAAATATTTTAATTGAAATTACTTTTTCTCTATAAAGCACAAAAACATAACAAAATTTAATTATTTAGATAATTATTTCAATTTAAATTACTTTTCATCTATTAAATAAATTTTAAAAAATATTTCATTATTAAGAGAAATATTTTAATTGAAATTACTTTTTCTCTATAAAGCACAAAAAAAAAAAACAAATTTAATTATTTGGGTAATTATTTCAATTTTAATTACTTTTTCTCTATAAAGTACATAACAAAAATATTTCATTGTTAATCGAATTATATTTTATAGTTAAATTATTATATATAAAATAAACTATTGTAAAATGATTTAAGACAAAAGAAATCTGTTTTAATTCTAAAATAATCGATATAATAATTATAATAATAATATATAAATAATAATATATATTATATAAATGAAGCTGTAAATATCAATATATAAAGAAGCATTAATTCATTTGTTTAGCTCTTTAGATACCAAATCTAAGCAAAGCTCAAAAACTTTCAATTTAATGCCTCTCAATTATTTTTGAACCTCTTTTTTTCGTTACACTTTTAAACTCTTTTAGCACAATTTTGAAAACCACTTTTAAAACTTTGCATAATTTGTACACGGTTTTCAAGGCAAATTGAATAAAAGTTTGGTCCACTTTTCAGCTACCTATCGAATTTTTCACCACTTTCAAACCACCTTTGAACCATTTTTGTTAACAGCCTCTGAACAATCTTCGCACCATTTTTTAACCATTTTTCACTATTTATTAGAAAACTGCCTAAAAAAGCAGGCTACATTTGGCTTATCTGAAAAGTGAGCAAGCGCCCGAGAAATGCGGTGTTGCCCAAGTTGGAGGATAGTGTATGGGCAGGCCGCAGCCGCTGTCAAAGTCAGAGCCGCAAACGTTTTGATAAAATAATTAAAATAAAATTAATCTCGCCGTTTCCCACGGTCTGGCAGCCCATTTGCTCCAGTTTTTCACATTTGTGGGCTTTGGGTTTTTGGTTTTTGGTTTGGGGTTTCGAGTTTCCAGAGAGTTACGAGAGTTTCGAGACATTTTGTCGCTGCGCCGACAATTGGCACAATGATTATAAGTTAATTTTATGCTAATTAGACAAAGCGCCCAACGTTTACTCCACTTCAATTCCCTCGAGTTGAGTTCAGTTGGATTTCGTTCGGTTTAGCTGGCCTGGGCCTGGGCCTGGGCCCTGGCTGCGTAGCATTTTCCATTTTCCAATTAGCATGCAGCGTGTCAATTGTGTTATGGACTCGTATCGGCCATTTCTACATAGGTAAATAGATAGCCAACTGGGTCTGGGCTCCAGTTTGGGTTCCAGTTTGGCTTTGGGGCCGCGTCTTATCGCCGGTCTCTGTTTGTCACTCGGTTTTGCTCCAATTGCTCGAAGATATTTTCATAGCACTTAGCGTATTAATTTGAATGACTCAGGCTGGAATATTAAGTGGCAGCAATTCTCTTAATAATCAATTGCAGACACACACACACACACACACACACACACCATCTGAAACTTTCAGCTACTTTCCCAAGAATCCTTCAACAAGCACAAATATATCGATTCACAAGTTGTGGAAATCGATTTCCTTTGAAATGCGCTGCATGCGCAGCCTTCTCAAATGTCTATTTAATTGAGCTATTGTTGCAAATACTCTGCAAACATTGGAAATGGGGTATAATGAACTATTCAACTCCACTTTGAAGCGATTAAATCATGTTTATCTGCTTTTATTTTTCTTACATTTTTTACTGTCGATTATCGTTTAACATATGCAGTCGAAGCTTATCTCTTATTTTGCTCTATAAACCCAACTTAGTTTCACAAGAACGTTAAATATCGATTTTTGTTGTTTCTTGTCTAGAAAAAAAGGGTTTAAAAATCTTTCAGTTTTCTAGTTACCGTTTGAATAAAAATGTTAGTTATTTAAGAATATATTTTCTATAATATATATTATTTTTACGAATATATATATATATATTTTTTTACGAATATATTTTTATATAATTGACATAGGCTTTTACAAATATTTTTGTTTAGGCTGCGTGCAGGGCACCTGCTAGTCGAGCATACTCCCGCTTAGGCCACTCTCACTCATTTCGACTGGGGAATCGTTGTAGCCACACCTTTCGAGTGGAGAAAACTACTGAAACCCTATGCTTGCAGATTCTCTGGGAAGCGCCAAGGCGGGCTCCATGTCAAAAGGTTACAAGACCAAACAGAAACAGGAAAAAAGGGGGATGAGAGGGAGAGGGCGGCAGAGGAATCCCGGCTTATCAGTTGAGATCAGGTGTCGCTGGCCAACCACACAATGCACAGGGCACCAAAATCAATAACAAGCAGAAGAAAACCAAAAAAAAACTGAAAAAGAGAAAAAAGGCGAGAAGAAAAAACTGTGAAACTGGCGACAATAAACGGAAACAATTAGGCACCTGACTTCCTCAGGATGAGCCTCAATGAAACTGAGCACGTCCCAGCCGGGATTCGAATCGGGCTGGCAGTGGACCTTTGGGGTAGGGGTAAAGGCGCTGTTCGAGCTGCGCTGGTGTTGATCAGTCAGCGATTCCAAACGATCCCAAACGATCCCAGCCGATCCCAGCCGATGCGATCGGTGAGTGTTTGTGAACATGCGGCTGATGACAATGGACAAGTGGACAATTGGGCATGGAGATATGGAGATGGCCAGCATTGGGGGCGGAGGCGGGGGGCAGGGGAAGGGCGAGTGGGGGTTGACGATCATACGATCATGCATACACAATGTGTATCATATTTCAACGGCGACGGCGACGGCGACGGCAACGCACCTGATGAGAAAACACAATGAGAGACGCGCTGAAGACCAAGGCAAGAGCTGCCTCGTTGCCAGCAGCATTGGGCAATCACTTGACCTCTTTCAGGATGTTGTTGTTGCTGTTGCTGTTGCTGTTGCAACAGCAGCAGCAGCAGCAACGGTACTCGCAAGGTTCAAGTGCGTATCTGAGCGCTGTTTCATCAGAATACCCTGTAATTTAACTTATGTGAAACATTGGGTATCTTTGAGCCCTATGGAGTATTTTTTATCATAAACCTGTTCAATTTAAACACACAATTTTATATAAAAAGACTGAAAAAAGGCAGCTAAGTTCCTATAAAAAAAGGACTTAAAATAGTTAAAATAAAATAATTGATAAAATACTTTGCGTACCTTAAAATAATTTACATTGTTCTTAATATATGTATATGTACGTATATTTATATATTTATTAATCACGTCTTATATTTAGCAATTTTTGGCCTTTAAAAAGACTTCTTAAAATAAGCATTATATTACTTGATGTGGGCACAATTTTCTTGGAGCTTTTCCTCTGAGTGTAGCTTAGCAACTGAACGAGCTTTTCACTTTCCATTTGAAAGATGCTTTCTTGATTTTTGGCACACATTTTTTGGCTTATATAAAATCAGAAAGTCCCACAAAATACCAAAGGCAAGAATATAAGAAAGTGAAAGCAGAAAAATATATTTTACAACCTGTAGTCTGTATAGAAAGGCATCCAAGATAGTTACAATTTTAAGAACATTTAATATTATTTATTTTTTTATTATCAACATTTCAGAGATTCTTTATTATTTGTCGAAATCTGCAAACACATGGATTATGGATACCAAAATCTAGAATTAGGCTTCCGATCGACCTAAACACTACCAAGCTGATATATTTCAGCTTTTATTGGAACGCGTTTCTCTAAATTATTTCAACTGTAAATAAGGAAAATTTCAATAAGATTATTTAAGAGAGAAGTTACAGAGTATCTGCAGGTCGAGCAATTTCACCCAACGATTTCTTAGCTATTGTTGATTATGTCACCTGGCCAATGCCGAAACTCCGAATCTGAATGGGAATCGGAATCGGAGTCCGAATCCGAAACCGAAACCGAATTCGAAGCCGAATTCGAAGCCGATGGTGAATGTCAGTTTGGCGTGCGCATTGCGAGGGCCATTGATGATCCGGCTGGCATATAAATAAGTCCCGGCCGGAGTGAGAGTGTGTGTGTGCGAGGGAGAGCGAGAGAGCGAGAGAGCGCGAGAGGCCGAGGCATCCTCACGTTTTCCACATAAAATACATTTTCGACTGAAATTCGTTTTGCTTTGCTGTAATTTTCTGGTAGCTGTTTAGCCTCTTTAAGTGATTCCCACGAGACGCTCCACGCAGCTACCGAGTGTAGGCGGTCGTCGCAACATCTTCGACCGAGGCCTGCGGCCTGCGGCCTCCGGGCCTCTTGCCCAACCTAACGCATCGCATCGCGACGCAACGGATCGGAATCGGATGCACAGATCATGATCATGATCGGCCAAACAAGCCAGCCAACAAACAAGTGCGATTAGTATGCGGCTCAGGCAAACGGCTCGCAGGCCATTAAAAATGTTGTGCGGAGAGACGCAGCGGAGCGACCTCAAAAATGGCAACGACAATCAACACGATTATGATGTTGATGTTGCTGTTGCTGTTGCTGTTGCCGTTGATCATGAGCATGATCAACGCTGCTCCTCTCCTGCCGCACGGCAAGTACCAATTTAATGGCACAGACTCAGACTCAGACTCAGGCTCGAAGCCGTGGCCTATCCCCCAATTAGTATGCCAAGTGCAGCGCCATTGTCCCAAAGTCGCCAAAGGAAATGGCTCTGCCAGAGGATCAGATGATGCTCTCTCTCTCCCTCTCTCCCTCTCTCTCTCTGCATAGTTCTTTCTCTTGGACTGCCCACGCCCACGCCCACGCCTTGACTGGCATTCTGGTTTCTAAGCCTGGCTGCGTTTTATGTTTGACACGTTTGACGCTTCGCTTGCTTTAAGTATCTTCAGATCCCCACTGATACAGTCTTGATGCATTTTATGATCCCAGAACCAAAGAGCTATAAAGTGAGCCTCGCTCCACAAGCTGCCAACGATCTTCAGCTACGAAATATGCAAGCGCATTTAATTGCCAAGCTCTTTTTTTTTTGGTTTTTGTAACTTAAGAATCCAACTGATCTTAAGTGATCTTCTCCATTAATATAGTATAGATATCAAAGTAGGTTCACTTTTGAACTGCCTGTAAAAGGTGATCGTCAGATATACTCTCTATCAATATGTTGTTGAATCCGAATCGATATACTTTGCTTTCATCAATCATGTCTATTTGTAAAGAGAGTTTCTATTAACATGATCAGTATGAACATATATGTTTCTTTGGGATTAGACTGAATTTAACTGATCTTAAGTGATCTTCTCCATTAATATAGTATAGATATCAAAGTAGGTTCACTTTTGAACTGCCTGTAAAAGGTGATCGTCAGATATACTCTCTATCAATATGTTGTTGAATCTGAATCGATTTACTTTGCTTTCATCAATCATGTCTATTTGTAAAGAGAGTTTCCATTAACATGATCAGTATGAACATATATGTTTCTTTGGGATTAGACTGAATTTAACTGATCTTAAGTGATCTTCTCCATAAATACAATATATATATATATCAAGGAGAACGAGGTCCACTTTTAAACTGCATGCTAAAAATGTTTAATGGATCGAAAGGTTAAAGTAGATCCTCAGATATAATGTCTATCAATATTTTGATCAAAGATAATAATCGATATACTTTGCCTTTAGGTTCGTTATAAAGACATGATCGCTATATAAATTTTTTTTAATACTTGTAAAGAGAGTTTCTATTAACATGATCGGTATGAACATATATGTTTCTTTCGGATTAGACTGAATTTAACTGATCTTAAGTGATCTTCTCCATAAATACAATATATATATATCAAGGTAAAGAACAAGGTCCACTTTTAAAATGCATGTTAAAAATGTTTAATAGATCGAAAGGTTAAAGTAGATCCTCAGATATAATGTCTATCAATATTTTGATCAAAGATAATAATCGATATACTTTGCCTTTAGGTTCGTTATAAAGACATGATCGCTATATAAATTTTTTTTAATACTTGTAAAGAGAGTTTCCATTAACATGATCAGTATGAACATATATGTTTCTTTGGGATTAGACTGAATTTAACTGATCTTAAGTGATCTTCTCCATAAATACAATATATATATATATCAAGGAGAACGAGGTCCACTTTTAAAATGCATGTTAAAAATGTTTAATAGATCGAAAGGTTAAAGTAGATCCTCAGATATAATGTTTATCAATATTTTGATCACGGACTTGTACTATCTAAATAATCGATATACTTTAATTGTTTGATACTTGTAAAGAGAGTTTTTATTAACATGATCAGTATATACATATTTATTTATTTCATTGGGATTAGACTGAGTTTTACTGTTTATATATGAATTTAACTGATCTTAAGTGATCTTTTGAACTGCTTCAGATGTAAATGTTCACTAGATCAATAATGTTAAATATATCATAAAAGACACTCTCGATCAATTATATGATCATAGTTTTAGCTTCGTTAAGCATAGAGTTTGTTTTTGCATTTCTCTAGAATAAAAGTGATCTTTACAGATCGTATCAATTGAATAGATCTCAAATGATCTTTTACGTATGCTTCGCATCCAAAAGCGTAAAACCAAATAAAGGGCTAGGCCCAATTTTGGACTGCGTTGGGCATGCGGCCAGAGACTAGTGCTCAATAGACCCGATCGGGCCGTGCCGCATCTGCAGAGCCTATTTAAAATTCTAAGAGCAAATCAGAGACCAGACAAAGGCATTGGGTCTATGGTCGGTCTATGGGCAATGGGCAATGGGCAATGGGCAAGGATAATGGCTTGCCGCCAAAGTGCGGAGAAATTATCAAAGTGAAAGACGAGGCGAAGACAACGAAGAAGAAGCAGCAGCAGAAGAAGCAGCAGAAAGACAAAAGATAAGCACATAGTGTGCCATATGGGTGGAGGAGTGGGGCCCGAGGTGGGAGTACGACTTGCTACCTCTCCAAATGGACTTTGTGTGCGCAGGCAAGCAACAGAGTGGGACAGAGAGAGAGAGACAGAGTGAGAGAGAGAGAGAGAGAGGGCGATTGACAATGCGACAGGAAATGCTCTTTGCCGCGATCAATTTCCATAATTAAACGGACGCAGAGCTCAAGACATTGGCCACTTGTAGGTTAAATGAGTTTGTTGGCCCCGCCAATGGACATGCGACTTGGCAGCCACTGTTAACAGACCTGCTAAGCACTATATATACTATATATACGTTTTATGTAAACGATTATAATTGTTTAATTGAATTGTCTTCTTCGCAGCTTTAGCAATGACTTCGTTTTACTTTTGCTCGATCAGCGCTCTAATAATTTCAACATTGATTCTTTCGCATAGACTTTTAATTGAATTAGCGTTAAATCAAATCAATAAAACGTGTACGAATGCTCCATGGTGTGCATGGCAGACTAGCAATTACCCTGTAGTCAGGCTAAATTTTCTAATATTTTATTATTGAATATTATTTTATTTTTTTTATTGAAAAATAATCTTGCCTAGAAAAGAACATAATTTTTGAAATCAGTACAACATTGAAATAAAATAAGATACAAAATAAATTAATTAAATAAAATAAGCGTTAAATGTTTTTCATTTAAGTACAACATTTAATACATTAAATATTCTTAGAACAAAAAAGAATTCTAGAATATGTATACAAAATAAATTAAAAGAGGCTTTAAATGTTTTTAATTTAAGTACATCATTTAAGAAATATATTTAGCCTAAACTACTTTTAATAATTTTAAAGCAATCTCAAAACATTTTTAAAATTTTTTTATATTTATTTTTTATTTTGATTTTGAGGTATTTCGAAGAGCTGAGCACAGTTCTATCTTTAATTTGAGTCTATTGATGATGACGATGAATGAAACGAAATACCCAGTTTGCAGCTAGTTATAGGGCATAATAATTGCCATTGCTAGGATATGGTGAGTGGGGGGTGGGTGGATGGGTGGGTTTAGTAGCCACCTTGACTTGAGCAGCAGCTGAAGCAGCAGCAGAAGCGGCTCCAATCCGTCGATTGCTTCGCTGGTTTCTCAAGGCGTCGACAATGATTCACCTCGGAAACTGGCGGCTGGAGCTCTGCTCGTCTTGGCGCTTGAGGTGGGCGGATGTGCTCGTGCTTGCAGTCGCTTCGACGCGACTCGACGCGACTCCACTTCGATTTGGCATTGCATGTGCAGCGGGCAATGCGAATGCGAATGCGAATGCGAAACGCGTTCAAGGCGCCGCCTGCGAATTCTGCGAGCGCCAAGAAGCAGCGATTAATGGGAACCTTCGGCTCGGCTAATTAGTGGAGCTATTGGAACAAGATTCTATATGAATTATGAATATGCCAAGTGACTTTGGCTTCGGCTCTGTCGCTGGACCTCGACCGCAAATGCTGACCGTCAAGCCGTGAATTTCAATGCGAGTTATCTAAGTGAACAGCAAAAATGTTTTTCATAGAGCAGAACTCCTGAAGGTTCTCTGCAACTTTTTCTTATCGACAAGCCGTGAATTTTATTGCGAGCTATCTAAGTGAAAAGCAAAAAGATTTTATTTCTTGCATTGACAGAGATAGATATAGAAATGGAGAAGAATTCCGGAAAGATCTCTTAAATTTAATTATTTGAAATGTATTAATATATATTTAATAGTTTTCTATTGATTATAATTTATTAATAGCATTGATAGAAAATAAAAGATTTACATTTCTTCTAATTAAAAAATATTTCTATAAATTATTTAGTTATAAACCAGAAAATATCCCAAAATTATAAAAAATATATTTAGCACATACTTAGATTATCCGGAATTCAATTATAATTTATGGATATTTGTGTTTATTAGAATATTATTTTAAATATTTCTTAGATATAAGCCAGAGAATATTCCAACAGAAATATAAAATATATTAAACACATATTTATTTATTTTATGGCTAGCTTTGTTAATTAAGATATTATTATAAAAATGGCTCAGATAGGGAATATCCCAAACGAATTCTTTTAGCACATATTCATATTACCTTCAACAATAAGCAGTCCATCTGCCCCTTCGAACATCTGCAAATAGTACATATGTATGTGTCTGTGTGTGTGTGTGTGTGTGTGTGTGGAGTGAAAGGCTTAACGAACCCACCCATCCACACAGATCTGGGCAAATGTTGATCTATGATTCGAATCGCAGTCGTGTTTGTTGACAGTGTGGCCCATTTGCGCCAGTGTTGGGCACCGTGTGTGTGGGTGCTCGATAAGCTTACCAAATATTGAATCAACTGAGTTCGGATCGGGGTCGGAGCTCTGTCTGGTCTCAGCTCGGATGGGACACCTACATGTTCTTATCTCTTATCAGCAGCGTGCCAGAATATAAATCGAATTTGTTTGCCTTAACTCAAACTCAAACTCAAACGCAAACGCAAACCCAAACTCAACTCAACTTCATTCCGTCGAATGTTTCTCATTCCAGACGATTAGAGTTATCTAGCCATGCTGCAGCCTGGGGCATCGGCGTTGGCATCCCAGGTGTGTTTGCCAGTGTGTGTGTGTGTGTGTATCTTTATTTGATTTTGCTCAGATCGTGTGAATAAGGCAAAACCGAATTATTTTTATGGCCTGTTATCTTATCGTTATTACTTTTGTATTTATGACAGTGCGCAATGCCTTCACAACGAAAGTGTTGAAAAATCTCTCTCTCTCGCTCTCCCTCTCTCTCGCTCTCACTCACTCTCCGTTTAATCTCTGCTTGCTCTGCGCAGATCGCAGCACACGAACGAATTTCATCCGGACGGATGTGAGCATTACTTTTTATGGATATTTATGTAGGGAACGTGACACTCGTCGGACTCGCACCGAAAACAAATGGGCAACAACAAAGCACAAGTGAGAGTGCTCGACTCAAAGATACCACTCTACACACATGTCACCTTTTTCCTTGTTTCGTTCTCAGATAATGGTTCGAACCTTGGTTCAGAATATAAACTTAAATTGAAATGGAAAATTTTTTATTTATTAACTATGCGAAAATTTTTTATTTATTTTTTTTTTAAGAGGTAGTTTAAATTCTAGCATATTCTCATTAATACAGCCTCTGAGATCGGGCAGATAAACTTTTAAGGTTTAAATTTTCTATGAGTTTGAAAATAAACCAAACCATTTTAAGAGAGAAAATTAAAGATTTTCTTATATTTAATGAAAAATAAACGAGCAAAGAAACCTATATTCATTTTTTAAAGTTTCTGTCAGACGGACATAGCTTTAATTGCTGATCAAGAATGTATATTATATTTATTTTATGGAGTTCCGTCCGCTATACAGATTAGCAGACAACCAGTTGGCCACTTTTCATGTTTACAGGGTATATACAAAAACCAGAAACGATCCGAGCGACCAAAACAATTCGAGACTAGTTAAGAGGCAATCCAAAGAACTCTTCATTATTTAAGTTCTTTTATTGTTGTCGAACGCCAGGCGATTTTTAATTTTCGGTGCAGGAAATACTCAACCACCCACAACATAAGAGAGGGAGAGAGAGAAAGAGAGAGTGATCATAACTAACTGTAAATATTGCCGCGTGTGCTCGCCCAGGTGAAGAACTTCCCACCGGCCTCAGCTCAGCTCCATTTTGACGCCTCTCATCCGATTACGTAAAACGAATCCCGAACGCAAACCTCAGCAGAAGAGTTCGCTCGGCGAAAAGTACCCGAATTCGGATACCCTTTTTTAAAAAAGAAAGCGAAAAAGCAAATAGCACACTTAATATATATCTAGTTAAATATTTTTAAAGAGCATTCGAAATGTGGAAAGCAGCTTTTTAATTTTCAAAACATATTCATACTCTATAGGGAATGTATTTGTGGCTTTGTGCAAGACGAGGGCCTGTCCCAAAATTGTTGTATTTATTTGTTTCTTACGCTTTTTGTTTGCCAAACCTCTGACGTAAGAAGCAGCATCGTCTTACCGACAATCCCAGCCTTAAGTGGAATGGGATGAAGCGTGTGGGGTAATCCGAGAACTGAAACTAAAATTCCAAAATGCACACGGAAAAAAAATGCAATTGCAGCGGATTTGTGGCACACAATCCGTGGACTCTAAAGGAAATTGACAAAAATTATGAAACTCGGGCATTAAACGAGATTGCCTTGCCACATCCTCAAGGTCGAGTAAATATATATGCATATCTGTTTGTAAATATATATATTATATCATATCCTGCTTTGTTAGGCATGATCACGTAAAGTACTCATATTAGAGTATTTCTCTTAGAGAAAAAAAAATCATTTTTGCAATTTAAATTTTTTAAATTTGGACTTTAGTTAATTGTTTAATTTGTTTAATTTAATTTGTTTAAAAAGCCACATATTTCAAGGCTGGTTCGAAAATCAGGCTATTTAAAAAAAATTCTATTTCAAAGTATCCTAAAAAATAAAATATTAATTTTGTTGTGGATCTATTTTCCGCCAAAAAAAAAAAACAAAGGAAAATGTATCTATAAATGTCTCCCGAAAATCTCATAAATGCATTGTAAATATAAGTAGAAATAGAAAAGAATATATATATGCATTTATAAATGTTGTTAGATTATATATATATGTGTATCATCATTGCTGATCACTTTGATCATTCATAATTGTTGCAATCTTTTGCTGCAATTTGATGTTGTTGCTGCGGTGCATTTCTTAAGACGAAGCAGCGCAATGGAGTTAAAATCCAAAAAAAAAAAACAAACAGCAAAAAAATGAAAAATGAAAATGAAAACTCGAATGAAATCATAATAAAAATCTCGCGTAAATGCAACAAATTTGCGGCGCATGCGCAACCAACAGAAGCGAGCGACGAAGCTGCCTGCCCCAACTGCCCCCCCCCCCCCCCCATCCCCCATTTGCCCCTGCCCCCAGCGCCTGCTGCAGCAGCTGCCGTGTAATTAATAAAAACAACAGGCAGTGCCGTTCCGCCCCCCTCTTAGACACATTGTTGCCGCCTTCACAGCCGCCGTCGCACAGTGGGCTTTCATACATTTTTGTGTGCAAATTTTTAATTATAAACAAGCTTAAATTTGCTGTTAAAAACTAGTTTGATTAAGGTACAACAATTATTTGTAAGGCATAAATACTTTATATAAGTTATAATATATAACAAGGGAATTTAGTTTAGTTATTTAATTTTTTTTTTTTTTTTTTTTTTGCCCATATTTGCACCATGTAGTCCCCACTGTGCTGCTGATGAGCTAACAAATTTGTTTCGCTGTGTGTGTTTTTTTTTCGCCTCTTAACTGCCGTTTGGGGCGCATGGCGCCGGCACGCGCTGCGCCAGCGTTTATATCTTATAGATACAAAAATTGCATCGCAGTGCAGCGCAGCTTTTGTTGTTGTTGTTGTTGTTGTTGGTGTTGTTGTTGCTGCAGTTTGCGTTTGTTTTATGATTAACGCTCGTTTCGCTTTATATAATCCAATCACTGCACATGGGCGCACTTCGCAGCGCCAAAAAAAAAAAACAGCTCAAAATTTGAGTGCTTTAGTCAAAAGTGCCGTACCAGCAGACACCCTGTATCCAACTAAGCAAGCATGCATTCAGAACTTGTAAATATTTATTCTTATTAAATTCGTTTATACCCTTTAAAAAGTTGAATTTGAAGAATTTTGGACAAGTGTATCCAAAAAGTGAATTACTTTTGATTTGTGATTTGTTCCTAACTTTTATAATCTTCAAGATTTAACTGAAAAGCCCGATTTTAATAAAGTTAGAGTAGTTCTCGAACCTATATTTCAAAGAATAGAATCTCCAGATCTTAAGAAACTTCTGTACGTCTACAGACTGACAGACAGACAATCTACCCGTTTTTAGCCAACTTCCATGGGTACAGGGTATGCCAGCGAATAAAAAGAAACAATTTCATAATTGAAAATGGCGCAACTATTTTGGCTGCTCTTTTGGGCCCAACTCCGTCACTTACCATCCATCCATCCGTCCGTCCGTCCGTCCGTCCGTCCGTCCGTCCGTTCATCCATCCATCTTTTGGTCTGTCTGTCCGTGTTGCATGTTTGATTTTAGTTAATGCAATGCTACATCTTGTTGTTTTTATTGTTGTTGCTATTGTAATTAAACAGAAATGCAGCAACTCCAACTCTCAAGAGGAAGTGTATCACACAAAGTAGGCAACCGACTACCGCATCGGAGTCTGGAATATACGGCAAACAGATAAAGCTCAACATGGCCAGCAAGTGGAACTGATCAGTGATCATATGCAATGAGCTAAGCAGTCGAATATATCATCGCCGCCTTTCGGTTTTTCCCAACAATCTGCTGATATCTGATCACAGCATAATCAGTTGACTTCAGATATATTAACTCAAACTGATCAATGATCAGCCTAGCTATATAAAAGATCAAGCCCTGTCTTCCGCTCCATTACTATTCTTTTGCTTATTTTTCTTTTTCTACTTTATATATTCATTTTATGATCAGATTAATTGTTGTTAGTTACATGATCAAGATTTAAACTCATCTGATCATCTTTTTGCAGCTCCAGCTGCTCAGATGTGATCAGATTTTTTTTTCTATTGGATAAGAGTGATTTTTTTTATAATTTTTTTGCTGCTGTTGTTGTTGGCTTACTAAAAAAACAAAAACTGTGTTCATTTTTATAAATGCAAATGCGCTGCATTAAAGATACATTGCATTAAAGATACATTCACAACTATTTTTAAGTAACATGGCACATGAAAAACAGCTTCTGGAGCCTGTTGGTTTATCTGGAAATGTTTCGGATAGGGTGTGCTGTGCACTGACCCTCAGTTTGATGAAGATTTTATCTGCGAGGTTCCCAGCATGGGCGCAAGTTCAAGTGCCGGGCAAATGGAAATCGCAGACGGGCAGACGAGCGACAGAGGGCGACAGGCGGACAGCTGACACATAATTAAGTTTCTGTCATTTTAGTAAATGTTATTGTTGCTGTTGTTGCTGTTGTTGCTGTTGTTGTTGTTGTTGTTGTTGGCGAGCTGCTCGTTTGTCGCCTTTGTGAGTTATGGCCAAACGAGACGAGCTACAAGCTGGACAAGTTGGAGAGCGCTAACGGAAACTGTTGACCAAGGCGAGCGACCGCCCAGTTGCCAACAGTCGGAAACAGTTGGCCAGTTTCCCAGTTTTGGGGTCAGCTCGGCTAGCTTTCATCTACAATATGAGTGTATCTTTAACATTATGAGTATCTTTTTATGGCTATAAAAAGAAATGAAAACAACGAGAAAAACAAACAACAAAAAAAACACCAAACAAGTGAGCGCAAATTTTGGGAGTGTGGGGCGCAGTTAAAGCCAAACGACCGAACAACCAAACGACTCTTCGCGCTGGGTCAAAAGGTGCTGAGAAAGAACGACGACACCTCGTCCGCTGTTTCCAATGATGCTGAAATTTCGGTTGCCCCGAAACTAGTTTCATTTGTTGTTGTTTCTTGCACTCGTTCACGAACTGAATAGGGTATATTGGGTGTCTGTCCGTCTGCGGATAGTTGACATGTAATGCTCTCGGATCCATAGCGATGTTCATGTTTGATGGCATTTTGGCCACGGTTTGTCAGCTAGATTATTAAAAAAAAAAATTTATTTTTTATTTTTTGGTAAACTCATTTTCGAAAAAAATATTTTTTCAAAATTTAGAATTGCAAATTGATATTTTGAAACGTTTGTAATTGTCAAAATTAGTTTAAAAAACAACATTATATTTCTTGTCAAAAATCATGACAAAAATAGCTCCCATATTTCAAACTAACTTGGTCAAAACTGAACCGATTTTGATGTCTGATGGCATTTTGATCACAATTTGTCCTCTAGATTGATTCCAAATTTGTATGTATACCAGTGCCAGTGCCAGTGTACATGGTTTCATTGTGAACGAGTATTGCTGAGTCGTCTACCCGACTGCAATGTTCTGACTTGTTGTTTCTTTTTGTTTTTGACTTGACTTTGGGGTTTTTTCTGCTGGTGTTGAAATTGAATTTGAAATTGTTGCCAAGTGCGGCTCCAGACACAGTTTCCAGATGGCTGATGAACCGTTTTCCGGCAGCAGTTGCTGTTGCCGCTGCCGCTCGAGATTTGGGCCATCGTCGGGCGTCTAATTAGGCGACAGCTGTAGCTGACCCCTGCTTAACCCTGAGCACCCATCGCCCAATTAATCGCATGGAAATCCCTAGCCCTAAATAGAGCCACCAAACCAAATAATCAATTCTAACACGCAGCATCTTGTGGCCAGCTCGAGGTGAGAACACTGAGAGAAAAGCCAAGTATTTTGTGCTTGTATCAGGAATTTACCTATTTGAGCTCAAAAGTCTGTTTTAAGAAGGGTGTTTTTAGCTGTTGGACTTAAATTTAGCAATTTTAGTACTTGGCTTTTGAGTAAAAAAATTCTTTCATTCTGACATAACATAAACTTAATTTAAGAATATTCAGAAATAAAAATTACTTGGAAATTATTTTGAATGAAATTATATTACAGCCGCTATTTTCTCTCAGTGTATGGGCATATCTTCAGCTCGATTGGAAGCTGTCGGCCGATGCTCTACTTTCGCTGCAGGACCAGCGGCCAGGGGTGGCGTGTCAAAGGGTTGCGAACTCATAAATCAACATAGCAACAAAGCGCAAACCCGTTTAGCGGCTTAACCTTTCCTCGCGTACCCTTGGCCGCTCCTCAAGGAATGCAATCTCAAGGGTTGTTTTGCCATTTCCATTTCCCCCTGTCTTAATTCCTTTTCTTCGCTTCGCTCTCGTCACGCTGACCAATGTCCAGGCGAAATGTTGAACTTTTTAGCTAAAAATTAATTGAATATGTTGCTTTTGAACTCTTGATCTGGATGTTGATCTTGAACCTGATCATCTGGCTGCAAAACATTTCATTAAAAATGTCCTCTGGCGGCTGGGGTTGCTCTCAAAGTCCGGTCACATCCCGTTGAACTCTGCAACCTCCCTAAGTGGAGGGTTGCAAAGTCCAATAACAATTAAACATGGCACTTTTGGGTTAGAAAATGTCAGTTTTTATCAGTTTAACCCCGGTCCCCCTTGGATAGCCCGAAGGATTCTGGACCAATGCGATAACCGCAAATCTTTGGTAGAGCAGAAAATGGCGTTTATTTATTTCGGGAACGTTTTTTCTATATTAGATGAGAATTTTCAACCAACATTATACATTTATATATAGTATAATACATTTAAATAGTATTTATTTATTATTTATTTTTATTTATTTATTTGAAGTCCAGAATCTATTTATATATTTGCATGTCCATCAATCTGTTTACTATATATTTTTGTATCTTTCCATCTGCTATCTATCTAGCTTCTTTTTAAGTTATCTCTCGCTTTCTCGCTCTAGCTATTTCTTTCCTGCCGACTGACCGTTAGAGCTGTGTTGTTTTTAAGTTTTTTGTTAATCCCAAGGAAACCTGTCCTCGGTTGATCTAAATTTCATACCTTTTATTTAAACACGTCCCGTTTCGTGGCAAAAACCGTTACGTCCTTAACACAATGCCCCAGGGAACTGCCCTTGCCATTGCCCTAACTGCCCAGCCTGTCAGCCTGAATGTCCTGTCTATCCTGCGCCCCTTCTTCTTCTTCTTCTTCTTTACGGCCTGTCGCTCAGTCACTGACCTCATTTCGATCGGCTTCGCCTTTGCTTAGCCCGCGACGCAGTGCACTTAAAATTTCCAAATAGCTTCAGGTCTGCATGAGAGAGACAGAGAGAGAGATACTGATCTGGCGCTAAAAAAAAAGATCAAAATTATACAAAAGCATTTCTAAACATTTTATTAAGATCATGTTTGGGCAGCTACTTGTCATAAGGCCAAGTATTCATTATTAGTATTTATGAGCGTTTCCAGAAAACGTTTTCGATGACAAAAAGTTAAAAAAAAAATATTTTTCATTTATCATCAAATAAATTATGTTGTTTTTTATACTAGTTGTGACAACCACAATCGGTTAAAAATATAAATTTCCAATTCTAAAGGACAGACGGACTCTTTTTACTTCGTGAACGAGTGTAAAAATTGCATAAACTAAGAAGATATTATAAAGATCATTTAAAACAAGAATATAAATGGAGTTTAAGAACTCTCTAGATTTTCGTTGATTTTTTGAGAATTAATTTTAATTTCTGTCACGTAACGTAGCACTATTTATTTATAGCTTTAATGCTTTCATTTTCTTTAATTTGTGGTTTTATATGACTTGATACAAAAATTGTTTTTTTATCCTAAGAAATTGTCTACTCTATTCCATAAATTTGAGCTGAATTTCGCTTTGAAGCCAGATGCGTAACTCCGGCTAATGAAGCGGAATTAAGGCGATAAACCAGAGCTAAAATGTAGCCAAAGGTTGAAACTCTCATTAACCCAAAGGGTCTTAAGATCCGCAGACGCAAAGCGAGTGCGAGCAATCCATAAATTATCATTTTAACGGCCACACACACACACACTCGCACACACACACACACACACACACAAGCGAAAAATTACGCAGTCATAAAACAAATTTTAATCAACTAAAAGATGCTCGGGATCAAATTGTAATACGCATGTTGACCAAACGCGGGATCGACAAACCCAAAACTGGACGCTCGGCATGAAATATGAGTTCAGGCCAGGGCCAGGGCCAGGACGAGGGCAGGCCAGGGCAGGGCTTGGTCAAGCGTGTAATGCCAAAGGATGTGAGAATGCGACCAGTTCCTAGTTGCGCGCCAGCTCAAGACGAAGGCAATTTCACAGCAGCAAATCAAGATCATTGACCAACCCAACTAATATTCAAATGAGGTCGACCGGATCAGTTCCAGGCCAGCGGTAGGGCCCGAGGTACGGCCAGCGGCAGGGCCGTAAATTAACAGCCAACTGACCAGCGGCGTCTCAGAAAGCGAATGCGAATGCGAATGCGAATGCAACTGCGACTGGCGTTGGGCAAAGGGGTGAAACAAGCGCAGCTCATTACAATGGGAGCAAACGGCAGAGGGCACAGGACCTCAAACGGGACGGGTGCAGACAGGGTGCAGGGTGCAGGGCCAAAGGGGTGCAGGGCCAAAGGGGTGCGGGCAACACGCAACTAGGAAATTGCATTGACCCGCAAGACGTAGCGGGAACCACCCTTCAAGAAGCTGCCGCTGGACAGTGGTCAGCGATCGACCCTCGCAGCTACTTAGTGGCACCCGAGGTTCGTGGTTCGTGGCTCGAGGCTCGAGGTTCGAATCTCATTTGCATTTTGGCTGTTGCGCCTTCGTCTATTTATTTATTATTATTTTTACTTCTTTTCTTTTTGTTGTTGTTTTGTTTGGCGATGGGAACCTTTTGCTCGACTTGACCGTTGGTCAGCGCCCGGCTCTATTATATTCTCCATGCCCAGCAGTCCGTCTCTTTCGCGCTGATCCCATTTGGCTCTGGATGTGCTTCAAGTGCGCGGCCATGTGGCATTGTCTGGGCGCCGCCTTTTGTTTTCATATGTCATGTAGGACAGATAACTGAAGAGAGGACACGGCTCCCGGCCGTGGCCGGCCACGGTTTGGCCAGAAACCCGTTTTGCCGCCCAAGTAAGACATATTTCGCGGCAATCAACGGGCACAGCTGTGATCCCTGGCGTCCCCGTTTGCTGCACTAATTATATGCTTTGATTCGATTTTGGCGCCAAACTGTTCTCTTTACTATTTCCAGACTTTTTTTTATACATTTCAATTATTCAATTATTATTAAATTATATATATATATATAATATACTCAAGTCTCGTGATCAATTTGAACTGAAGCTGAGCTGAAATATAAATAAAAATTTACAAATATAAATAATATATATAATAATAATATAACCAAAGGGTATCCAGGTTGAGGCTGCATTTTCTACTCGCCTTTGCACCTATAGCTAATAGCCAAGTCAGGTACTTAAAGATCGGAAGGTTCTTACAGACACACTGCTTTCCTTGTCTCTCGGAGTTTTACCTTGTTGTTTCATGATTTTTGATTGTTTTAACCAGCCCTGAAAATTAAATTTTCTACATTAGAGCTCATAAAAACTAAAATTACTTGTTAATATTTTGTCTTATCGTTTGTAGATCAATTCTAAGTTTTAATGATTTATATTATGCACATTTTTGGTATTTACCCTTTTTAACTTAAGCCACTAATATCTAAGATTTGATATGAAAATTGGTTTTTTCCAACTAAATTTCACTTTTCACAAGTTTTTTTTATTTAAAAACCATTTCCTTTTTCGTCTTAGCTGGAATATATAGACCACACCTACATTAAAAAAGTCTTTGCTGGGTAATATTAATTGTTTTCACATATATCCTGTCTTAAAAGATCGGTAAGTACAATATCTGCTTTTTTCCTATCTTATTAAAGCTTAACTTAAATACATATATATATATATAAATATATTTACATTGACAATATTTCCTTTCTCAGAGATAGAGAGAGAGAGAAAGAGTTGAGAAATTTGGGTAGATAATTTTTAAAATGTAAAACATCGGAAACAATTCGCAATTTAAATCATTTTATTTTTATAATATTTAATTTATTTTTAATTTCAATCATTTTATTTTTATAATTTTTTATTTGAATTTCCTTGGTCTTTTAAATTTTAAATAAAATCAAAGTATTCATGTTGAAGCTT
Organism: Drosophila colorata; assembly: GCA_035041545.1. Lineage (NCBI taxonomy): Eukaryota > Metazoa > Arthropoda > Insecta > Diptera > Drosophilidae > Drosophila > Drosophila colorata. The sequence continues at coordinate 1,602,372 of JAWNLD010000295.1, read as the reverse complement.
TTAACTAATAATTTAATGTTTTCCAATTAGGTTTACGAATAAACAAAACTATTTATGGAAAATAAGAGCACAAATCTATTTTAAAACTGAAATATAGTTGTTTATTTATGAATGTTGATTCCGTAAATAATTCCATTAATAGAAACGAGCATCTTTTGGTTCGTTTTGATAAATCGGCGGGCATTTATCAAACTTGATGGGTTTTCGCCACATGATTTGGCCTGAACTTTATGCACTCGGTTAATTACCTAATTTCACGCAGTTGATGGCCGAAAAAGCCAAGCCCAGCCCACGCCAGAGTCGAAAACACCCCCCGCGCCAGGAGTCGGCAGTCGGGAGTCAGGAGTCAGGAGTCAACAACGGGATGTCAAACTGTGGGCTGTGCAGCATTTAGAGGGGGGCGGGGTGGCAGCTAAGCGGAGGGGGTGGCTGCAATGTTTGAATGCTTAATCGTGACTTTTAACGCGCACGCCAAGGGGTAAAGGTAAATGCCTGGCATTAGGGTGCCCGACATGGACGTGGGCACGCGCGGGGGCAGCAACCGGGGGGCAGGGTGCCGGGTGCCGGGTGCAGGGTGTGGCAGCCAGCACAAAGCATCTGCAACTACTTAAGCGAGCCCGAGCTGAGTCTGGCATTGGGCTTGGCAAATGGGGGCTCCGACTGGATGAAGTCCCCGAGGTGCTGGCATTTCGAATGCACTCGCAGACGGGGCGACTGACAGACGGACGGAGTCTGACGGCAGACACTCCGTAATTGCATTTGGCACGGCAGCTGAGCTCTATCTCTCGCCTCCATCTGTGGAGTATTCCTCCTATTCTAAGCTCTGGGATGTGCCAGACGGCGACTGGCATTTTCAAAAGGTGTGCTCAAGTGGGGCGTGCACGACTGGCGGATGCCCTGTAAAATCACAGTCAGAAGTTTTTCGTTCTTGAATAACTTCAATTTAATAGAAACATTTTTTGGGAATTCTTAATATATAAAATGTCATCATTCTGTGTATACACTACTTACCAAATTTAGTGTATCAAGCTCCTATATTCTCAGAGCTATGCTCAAAAATCTGCCGTTGATAATCGATTTAAATCGGTTTTGTTTTTTAAATTCATTATTTGTCTTTTGTCTTAACGAAAAATTCTGCTGAAAATCAATTTTTATCGACACAAACATTTTTTTTTTTAAATTTATTTTTAATTTTATAATATTACGTAATTTATGGTAATCAAACGAACTTATTATTAGCATATATGTACATATATACATAAAGAACTGAGCGGGTAATTTAGAGAGGAAAAAATTGATTTTATTTAAATTTTATAAAATAAAATTTCAAGTCTCAAGTCCCCCTTTTTATTTAATTAGAATACATATAATCTAAATACACGTGGATGTCTGCGCAATATACCCGTTTTGCGGCCATTCCCATTTGGGCCGAGGGTACAACAGCATGGGGAAGTGGATCTTCCGTCCAGCCGATAGACCCACAGCTCGACCAGGAAACGGCTTCCTCTTCGCATTTTTGCAGCTCAACTTTTTACGCTACAAAGCATTTTCGAACCTCTCCGTGGGCAAGCAGAGTTACATATATAAATATATATACATTTATATATCTGTATATCTGTTATATGTGTGGCGCGATTTTAATGAAAATGAAAACGAGATAAAAGCGCAGCAGTGGAAGAGGAACACAAAAAATGAACGAAAACAAAACAAAATCACATAAAATAAATGCAAGCGGGCGGCAATTATCACGTGCAAGCCATGAAACTGGTGCACAACGGGGCCCAAACAAGTAGAAGAAGAAGGAGAAGAAGAAGAAGCAGCCGCAGCAGCAGTGGGTGATGGAGGTGATGGCGGGACGGGGGACACGAGCGGGCAGTAAAAGCAAAAGTAAGAGGCACTCGTAATACTTAAGTCAACAATCAACCAAAGCAAAGCCCATAAAAATACCCAAGACGAAGGCGTCTGCTACTCGACTGAACCAATTGATATGATGAGAAGATATAGCCTTAATATAATTGTATATAGCTGATGCCTATATACGAGTAGTGTGTGGAATAAGGCAAGAGAGCGGTGCAAACAATTTGTTTATATCCTGGTATTCAAGTGAAAGGAGACAGGCAGCGCGAGAGGGAGGGAGAGAGCGGCAGAGTGAGAAAGAGTGTGCATAATAATTTTGAATAATATGTTATGCGAGCTTAATTAAAATTTAAAATTAATTAAATTGTGATGAAGATTTAGATTTAGGCCAAAAACTAGATTCAGGGATTTACAAAAATCTGAGTTTCTGAAGATACGTTTTTTGTATTTCATTTGAATTTAAATTCATTAATTAAAATTTAAAATTAATTAAATTGTTTTATATAAAATTGTGATGAAGATTTAGATTTAGGCCAAAAACTAGATTCAGGGATTTACAAAAACCTGAGTTTCTGAAGATACGTTTTTTGTATTTCATTTGAATTTAAATTCATTAATTAAAATTTAAAATTAATTAAATTGTTTTATATAAAATTGTGAAGAAGATTTAGATTTAGGCCAAAAACTAGATTCAGGGATTTACAAAAACCTGAGTTTCTGAAGATACGTTTTTTGTATTTCATTTGAATTTAAATTCATTAATTAAAATATAAAATTAATTAAATTGTTTTATATAAAATTGTGAAGAAGATTTAGATTTAGGCCAAAAACTAGATTCAGGGATTTACAAAAACCTGAGTTTCTGAAGATACGTTTTTTGTATTTCATTTGAATTTGTTTACATTTTTCTGAAATATTTTTTATGGCATTAACGTCTCAATTTTGAAAAGTATTTACAAAGGTTCTCTGTCTGGTTCTCGGTTCGGCTCTCTGCCCGGCTCTCTGCCTGGTGCTGGCCCTGCTGTTGCCAATGGCCCAAAGTCAAAGTGTCCCCGTGCGCTGGGCCCGAATCGAATGCAACTCGAGACATGTGCATGACTGCTTAATCTAATTTAGCTGCCGTCTACGGGGACGTTTTAATAGGAAAAAGCAGAAAGAAAACGAATAATACAAGAGAAACCCCATTGTAAAAAAGAAGAAGAAACTAAGGGAAAAACCTGCGGGAACGACAAACAGGACAGTCGAGTGTGTGTGCGGGGTGTGTGTGTGTGTGGAGTGTATAGCAATTAAAGAAAACAATGATAATGACGATTGTCTTGCTGATGATGATGATGATGACGATGATGTTGAGGAAGCCGGCGACGGGTGAGGAAGACAGTCAACCGCAGCGCCGGAAGTGCAGGCGCTGAGCGAAGAAGTTGACTGAGCAAAGGAAAGGTACTCGCAGCTAGGTGCAGTGCAAGGCTGCACCCCCACCCCTGCCCCTCGGATAGTAGGGGCTACAGATGGACGATTTCCGACACGAACACGAACTACAACGATTATTTTGCATCTATTTGAAGAGCTTAAATAATGTGAAAAGAAGAGTAAGAGTGTAAAAGTCGCGGTTGCACGACTAGCAGATACCCTGCATTTGGGTAAATACAATTTTGAGCGGGGCGGTATCCTATCGGTGAAGTTTACTTTTATAATGAATATTTGACGATGTTTACGCGACATATAGCTATGTATCTATGTACCTATATGGACTTGGAGATATAACTATGAATTTATTGCTTAAATCTAGTAAATAATTTGTTAAAATTATTTTTTACTTGAGAATCCAAGATATATTTTTACCAATTTGCCACGCCCCCAGTGGGCGTATCCAAAAAATGTTTGTGCAATCTTTAGAGGAGGTCATCAGTAATCTGTTAGACAAATATGCTTGTATCTAGCTTTTAAACTGAGGTAGATATTTAGGTTAAATTGATTATTTTTCTTTTATTTTTTTTTATTTTATTTTCTATTATTATTATTATTACTGTTAATATATTATTGTAATTGTTATTTGTATTATTTAATCATACTTTTACACATATATACGCTCCGCTCATGTCACGATAGAAAGCACGAGACGCGCTCAGCTCTGGTGCACACAGCACAAGAACTCTGCCGTTGGCCCGATAAGGCTAATGCCGAAAACAGAGGCCCGAACGGTGGCCCGCTTTGGGCCAAGATGCGCGGCCGGCAGCGACGTCATTTAGCTAGTCATTCGATTCGATTCGTTTCGTTTCGTTTCGTAGCTGCATTTCGCGCTTGAGAGGGCATGTGCCCCTGTCCCTGTCCCTGTACCTGCCCCTGCCCCTGCCCCTGCCCCCTTCCCTGTCCCCGCCCCTGTGCACTTGGTCGTCGTCGTCGTCGTCGTCGTCGCTGAACCCACATGACATTTTTTGTGTTCTCTTGCTGTTGTCCCTCTGCTGGAGGAACCTCTTGGCAGCTACACAGATGTTGACGCTGCTTCTTCCTCGCGCTGTTCTTCTTCTTGCTCTTCTACTTTATGCGGCTGCTGGCGTTTACTGCGGGGGGTTCTTGTAATCTGCCCTCAATCAGCCGAGAAACTCCCGAGAAGCCCCTGCTCCAGCTCCGAGATGAGGTCAGGTGTGTGTTTGCCTGTCATGGATAGCTCAAGACGGGGAGGGGGAGGGGAGGGGGAGGGGGAGGGGGGTGGCTATGCAGCTTGAAGGGCAACCCACATGCGATGACATTTAATTATCAAGATGACGAAATGTCGCCTTACCAGAAATGCGTTCGGGCCACGTGAAGACGCGAGCCGTGCAGCTGGTCAACTGTTCGCCCGCTCGACTCGGTCGGGGGTAACTTGTGCTGCTGCTGCTTCTTCTTCTTGCGAGGAGGGGGCGAACGCTTGAGTGATCCAGTTGATTTGGCCGGGCAGGCTTCCAATCTGGCAGGCAACGCGCCAGCGTCAGCTGGAAGAGTTGGCCCGTTGCCGACTCCTGCGACTGCTCCATTTAATAGGCCGCAGGCGCAGCCGTTACACGAGGACGTCAGAGCTCTTATCAGCGGACAGACGGCGCTCGGAGTAGGGGTAGGTCTAGGGACAACTGTCTTGGCGGCTGTCTTCGCTTCGTTGCGCAAATGGCGGGCAAAATCCAAATGAAGCCGAGATAGCGCAGCGCAGAGTGCGAGCAGGAGAGGAGAGAGAGACGGAGAGGGGGAGAGGAAGAGAGGGTGAGGAGCAGAGCGTCGCTTCTTATCAGCTGTGGAGCTGCTTGGGAACTCGCTTATGCGGGCGGGCAAAGCTCCAAAGATAGGTTTTGGACCAGCCAAGCGACGCGTGGGAAAATCAGACGCCCACCATGTGGGAAGCAATAAACCCATAGACGTTAGACGTTGGACGCTTGAGTTTATATCTAGGCCGTAAACCCAACAGAACCCGCTATCTTGGGGCAAAGATGAAATATCCCTGCAGACACTGAGACATGGAAAAATATTGTAATTAATAATACAAATTTGTCAGTTTTAAAGGCGTGAAATTAGCCGAACCGCTTGATCTTCAGAGGAGGTCACCAGAAAACCAAATTTGTATATCTATATATATATATCTATATATTTGTGTATCTTGCTTACAAACTGAGCGAGCTATATAGTTTTTATCGACTTGCCACGCCCTCAGTGGGCTTATGCAAAAAATCTTGGCACTTTATCTGACGCGGGCATACACGAATATACATATGTATATTCCAAGTTTCAAGTCTCTAGCTTCGCAAATTGAAAAAATATCTTAAAGATAAGCATATTTTGCTTACATCAAAAAATCCAAAATATTTAAAAGCATTTTTCAATTATCAAAAAAAATATTTTAATAAAAACTTATTCTGTGGAGAGTAAGTAGAATTGTTAATCAAATGTAGTATAAGTTATATCTTTTTTTTAAATTTAAAAGAGCAGTTATTTCAGTAAGTTATATCATATATAAGTTTAATATGAAATTTAACGTACGCTTTATTTAAATATATATTTTCAAAGATTATTTAATATAGAAAATTTGAGACGAATGATAAATAAGAATAAATAGATATCATAAATTAAATTTATATAAAATATATCATATAAAAAAGGTGTATAAAATATGTATATTATTCTTATCAGTGCATGCACAAACCAATTCGACGTAGTCCTTAATCTATATCCATTATCGCAATTCCTGAGACAGATCCCTCTCCGCTATTATCCCAATTGCTGCCTGTGTAAAATGTAGAATTGTCAATAAAATATAATATAATTTATATCAGAATATGTATGTACATATATATATATTTGAATATTTACAATTGTTATGTATATAATATTTTAAATTAAGCCTAATTAAAAATAAGATAAAATATAAGTGATAAATGAAATTTACATCAAATATATCATTTATAAAATGTATATAAAATATGTATATAATTGCTGTCAGTATGCACACAATCTGTAATCTATATCCATTATCTGAAGCCAACGTCAGCTTGAGAGAATTCCTGAGACAGATCCCTCTCCGATATTATCCAATTGCTGCCTTTGTGCAATGTGTTGCCCCGAGATGCTGCCACTTGCTGCGTGCCACTGCCACTGCCACTGCCGCTGCCACTGCCACTGCCACGGTGCATTGAACCTGTCCAGCGGACACGGACACGTTGTGAGTTGGCCCTTTTAATAGGCCCAACAGGTGCATCGGCAGCTCTCGACGACCCTCGCTCTCGGATGTTGCAGTCCTTTCGCATCCTTGCAACAACAATAACTGCCATTCGACGCGTCGCATCGTAAATAAACGAGACACAGGCGGCACGTGCCCCTCGCTTTTTTTGTAGTTCATCTGGAGACTGCAACATCATGTTGCAGGCATCTTGCTATTAACTGTTGGCGGTTGCCCCGTGCCCCTTGCCCCGTGCCCCGTGCCCCTCACCTGTTACCAGTTACTTGTTACCTGCTGCCCGTTGCCCGTTGCCCGTTTACCGTTTAGCATTTGCAGCAGGCGGCGGCACGTTGCTGCAAGCTGCATTTTGGCCCCGCTTCGCGCTGCTGCCCCTGGGCAGCTACAATTTAGCGCGTGGCAGGACCAACGATCAAGGACAGCCAGCTGAGTTTCCTCTCTCTGTGTCCGCGTCTGCCTTATAATTAACTGGACGTGCGGCCTCTGCAGCTTCCTCTTGCAGCATCCAACGGCCAAAGCCAAAGCCAAAGCGAAAGCCACAGCGAAAGCCACAGCGTCAGCTGTCCAGCTGTCCAGCTGAACAGTTGATCAGTTGATCAGTCGATCAGTCGATCAGTTGATCAGTGGAACTATGGCTCTGCTCCCAGCTTAACTTAATAGCAGCTCTAACCACTGTTAACTGCCATTAGCCACACCTTGGATACACTGAGAAAAACATCAAACGTTCTGAAATCAAATTTCAGCTGCTTACAAATGCAGGCATATAAAAATATTCTATGCTTCGGTTCGGGGTTCAAACCAATGCCTGGCCATTAGGTTGGGCTCGTAAAACTAATTTCACGATCAATCATTTTTTTATTATTTTATTATTATTTCAAATTAAAAAGGAAAATGTGATATTTATTATTTATAGCAAAATCGATGATATTCATTTTTATGTGTATTTTAAATTAAGAGGTAGCTAATCTTCAAACCAACATTTTTTTCATTTTTTAAATTAAGAGATAGAATTTCTTTCAGCCAATTTATATTTTTTTTATATTTTAATTTTTTTTATATTTTTAATTTTTGTTGATATACATAACTAAAAGCTGTTGGGCTTAGAATTGGAATGTAAACCAAACCATTTTAAAAGGTTTCTTTTGTTTTAGACTCAGCTAATTCTTGGGAAACTGTTTCGAGTCAAAATACAATTCGTGGTTTCAAAAATATTTATAAATATGTATTTTAAACATGTGAAAAATATTTAAAAAATGAAGTTGTTGAAAATTTCTGAATAAATTTGTTAAATCAGAAACGAACATATATGTGGCACAAAAACATAATTCTTTATTTAAATACGGGACACGCACTTCAAGAATTTTCTTATTTAAAATAAAGCATACAAATATTTGCAATTGAAATACAAAATTGTGTATATTAAGAACTGCATTTCAATTTAAGTCTGCTTAAAATAATTAATTTAATTTTGCCAAAATTTGCCAAAATATCTGCTTGACTTAGGTACAAATTTCTGGTGTTTTTCTCGGAGTGTACGAACTAATTCAGTCGAAATGCGCGCTCGTAAAACGCCTGATGAACCATATAAAACGTATAAATAATCTCGCCCCGACTCTCGCCCAGTCGCGTCTCGCGCTACATCTGCATTATCATCGTCGTCAGTTGCCCAATTACGCATCCAATTATGACTAAATAGACGCACCTTTTTCTGGTCTATACCTGGCCAACACACACACACACACTGATACACACGCCCACGCCCCTGTTCGGAGCAGACCAAATCATTGCGTAACTAGGCGCGTCAGGAAAAGCGGAGAGCACAGAGAGAGAGAGAAAATAAATAAAAAGGAGCAGCCCGCCAAAACATCTGCCTTGCCTGATACATCCCGTGCCCTGTCAGAGACTGCTGCACGAACCCTTGGCCCAATCTGTCGACAGCAACTGGCGTTAAAAAACTCGCGGCGAGGGTTGCGCCTCACACCTCGCGGCGGGGGACGGGGTCAGGGGTCAGGGGGCAGGGGGCAGCGGCAGAAGTGAAGAGCAGAAGACAACTCGACGCTTAATCAATACGTTGCCATAAATCAGTAGGAACTAACAGACTGTGCCGAAAGCGAAGCCGTCTCTGACTTCTCTTTTCGTATACCCTGCACCCATTAAAAGTGTGTGGAGGGCAGAAGGGGTATATTGGAACGAAAGATTTATGAAAGAAGAAAGCATCTATGAGGACAAAAGGTAAATATGGTAAAATGCTTAAATAGATATATATATAAATATTTGATCAGACAAATTATAGTATATATAGTATTATAGTAAGCCTGAAAATGTGTCACATTTATATTACAAATCCAACTTAAACATAGATTACCCATAAATATCGATTTTTTAAATGTCGCGTTTTTTTTTCGATAACTATCGATCTTTGATTTTGTACACAACGATCTTCGATAGTGTTTTATCAGCTCTCGAATTTTATGGAAACTAAAGAATACGATTAAATTCGATTAATACAGATTTGTAGTTTTTGTTCCACATTTTTCAGATCAAAATGTCAAAAGTTATTTTCGAAATAAATACACGAAGAGCTGCGCACAGGGTACCTTGCAGTCCGGCCAGCTCGACTGGGGCACACTGACTTGTTTCTTTGGCTGATTGTAACCCCTTCTGTTTTCGTCGCTTCCTTCTTCTGCTGTTTGTTTCTTTGGCTCGTGCTCCTTTTCCGAACTGGGGCAACCGCAAAAACAAATTAGGACCAGTTTCTTGTCCACATGCCAATGACCCGGTTGAGGTCCTGCCGGCACAGCCACAGCTGCGACGCTCTCTTTCTAGATTAAAGACAGCTCAATTCTTGCCCAATCGAACCCCTCCCCCTGCCCCGCCCCCACCTCTTCCCCTGCCTCATCCTCTGCCAAGTGCAAGGACCTCTATTCGAGCTATTAATTACATTAAGTAGCAGCCAAAACCAAACATCAACACAAGCTATAAAACATTAGAGCAGGCGCCATCGTCCCCTCTTCCCTCCCCCCAACCACCTCCCCCAAGCCTCTCAGAATTCCGCAGCCGCGTAAATATTTACAAAAAAACACACGCCATAAAAAAGCGTGCCAATAGCAAGAGTTTCGAATAATCGCACGATATCAATGTCTAACCCCCCCCCCCCCCCTTCTCTCTCTGCGCCCCTCGTACGAAACCCCCCTAGAAGTCGACACTAAAGAAACCCTTGCATAAAAACATGAAAAACTCTGAGCGTGAGAAAGGCAAAGCCATCTTTCGCTTATGAGGTTGGGCTTTGGGTGTCCGGTTTCCAAAGAATAAGATGAATTTATGAATAAAATACAGAAATAGCATTGCCCGAACTGGAATATTAGATAGTGCAGATAATGGCAGAGATAACAGTATTACGCGACATAAACAGTTACTTTGTAATTTTTTCTTGGTTTTTGTTGTGCACGAAATTAAACATAAATGTAGCAAAACTTACACCGAGAGAAAAGCATTTGAACTGGCTAGAATTTGTACACTTCGATTCTTAGGATTTTAGGAAAATTCGAATCTTGAATTTTCTTAAATTTAGTATAAATTACTTTCAAACTCGAAAGTTTCTGAATTAGATAGAAAATACTCAAATCGAGAATTTTCCTATCTAAAATTAGCGTAAGACAATATTACCGCAATTACAATTTTTCCCAGATTTACTGCTTATACTGCGTCTTACAGTTAGATGATTTGGATTTAGATAAAACGTTCTTAAAAAAAGAATTTTTTTTGTGAAATTTGCAAGGATTTTTAACGAGCTTTTACTTGATTTAAGTATGAAATTATTGACATGTTCTGTAAGCTTTTCCATATTTTATTTTTTGTTTTAATAGGAACCGGCTTAAATCCGAATTTTCAATGAGCCATGAAACGAGCCTTAAACTGAACCACAAAATGCCCAAAAAAATAATCCGAACCTATTTATGTTTTATTTTATGTAATAATTTATTTATGTAATAATTTTGCCTCTGAGCCTATAAAGATTATCAATCAGATAATAAAGAAAAATAAAAATAAATAAAATATATAAAGATATATATGTTCTTGATTCTTGTTTCTATGCAATTGAGTCTTTCCAGTCTATGAAAAACTGGTCAGATATATCTATCCTATCTATATATATCCCACATCTTGCACATGTCTGCAAGGGTATTTGCTCTGTCCTTTCCAGTTTTTCGTTCGTTTCAGTTCAGCTGAGTTCGCTGCTTACCCTTTACACCTCTGCCAGCCCCACCCCCCAGCCCCTGCCCTTTATTTTCTGCTCTTTTGTGTCCTGTGCGCGCACGCTTTTTGTTTGCACAACAAACAACAACAACTAAACCAACAACAAAACTACAACAACATTGGCTGAAGCTTGTGAAATGGGCGGAAGCCAAACTAAATGCGCCCAGCAAAGCGCGGCTGGTGTGCATGTGTGTGTGCATGTGTGTGTGTGTGTGTGTGTGTTTGCATATGTGTCGTGTATCTTGTAGATACTTTTTTGCCAACCGCAACTTGCATGAAATGTTCAGCAGCTGCCAGGCTGCTGCTGCTGCTGCTGCTGCTGCTGGACACCGAATATCGACCGACACGCAGAAAAGACAATAAAACAAAACCCACAGTCATTAACAGAAGTATTCGTCAGTCATGTGGGCCACATTACAAACTGTTCTCAAATGCGATTTAAATTATTTCTTTAATATAAAAAAAAAGGCTTTTAAAAAGCTGCGAAAACGGAATATAAAAGGCATCAAAAGAAGTTGCTTCTAAAATGTGAACTCGCAGAGAAAAATCGCCTTAATAAATTATAACGTTTCTTTTGTTACAAAAATGTCAAGAAAATTTTGTTCTTTAATATTTTTAAATGAAATTAAATTATTTGAAATAAATCACATATTTCAGGGCAATTTTTTGCTTTTTTTCTTTGCAATGTCAAAGAAATTGTCGCGAAACGCAAATCGGGAACAAGGCACATCAAATATTTACGTACAGTGAATTAATTGTGGTAACGGCAGCACTTGGCGTCTGCTCTTCATAGCCACTGTGCACTGGACGTATGTCGAGGGAGGTCGTTAAGGGGTGCTAATGGGTGTGAGGGGGGGTACCAGGCAGTCACACGGGGAGCTAACGGAAATGCCGCAGCGTCAGGCAGCAAATGTTCCCATCGTTGTCCACGGACTGACATTTTGAATTCCGATAGCGGGCGCCATCTAGCGGCGGAAATCATAAACAAGCGCTGCTCATACCATATTTGTGTATACCCTGTTCGCAACGTGCAAACGGGCGTGTCTGTGAACAGCTAAAGAGTTGAAAGTCGCAAACCCATAAAGGGGTTTGAACCGAACCGGTTCAATAAAATTTTTTTTAAAGTAAATATGTAAAATAAATTAATTTTCTTTAATTAAACTTTCTTAAAATTAATGTAGAATTAATTAATTAGGCTTGAATTTTTTCCCGAGTGCACAACTATGAATAGAGTATTGCGCAGTCGTGCACAGCCCAACTGCACTTCTCTTACTTGTTTACCTGCCTCTCTCTCTCTCTCTCTCCATCTGTATCTATCTCTTTCTCCGCCTTTGTCTGTCGCTCGCTCTGTTTGCTTTGCTGCGCACTCATGCATGTCTCCTGCGCCTGACCACCCCCCACACGCCTCCCCTCCCCCGCACCCCACCCCAACACCCCCTTGACCACTCGTTTTCGTCCACGTATCCTTTGCTCGAACAGCCATTTGGAGGATTCATGTTACAGCGAGGCGGAGGAGGCGGCGCAGGTGTCGCACATTTTAGATGAGTTTTGGTCACAAAATAATCAATATAATTGCCCCCCCTCGCACCTGTTTCCCACCCACACCTCCACCCCCTCCCCCACTCACCACCACTTGCTTTTCCATTTTTCATGTATAAAATTTAATCGAGCGATAAATAAATTCTTTTTGCAATTACAATATTAAAAAAAAATACATCAATTGTAATAAATAAAATCTAGACATAAAAAAATTAAATTAATTTATTAGGGGTACTACCCGCAAGATTTAAACTACAAATTTGAGATTTGTATAAAATTTAATCGATCGATAAAAAACGTTTTTTTTGCAAATACAATATTAAAAGATATCAAAAAAAAAGTATAATAATTTAAATAATTAAAAGCTAGAAAAAAAAAGTAAATAAATTAATCGGGGGTATTCCCGCAGGATTTAGGCCACAAATTTGAGATTTGTATAAAATTTAATCGATCGATAAAAAAGTTTTTTTTGCAAATACAATATTAAAAGATATTCAAAAAAAATATATAATAATTTAAATAATTAAAAGCTAAACAAAAAAAAATGAAATAAATTAATTAGGGGTATTCCCGCAGGATTTAGGCCACAAATTTGAGATTTGTGCGCTTGCGTTGGCCAAAATCGCCGTTGCGCCGCACCAGCTGCAGAGGCGCCTGCTCCGACTCCGAGTGGAGCTCGCCGGCCGCCTCGCGTCCCAGAATGTTCCAGAAGGGACGCGCCGTGGTCGTCGTCGTCGTCGCCGGATCCTTGTTGATGTAGATGCAGTTGATGATCGGCTCGTCGCCGAAGTATTGTCGCCGCTTGTTGCCGTTCCCGTTGCCGTTGCCGTTGGCCTGGTTGCGAATCCTGTTGCGGCGACGCCGACGTCGCTGCTCCTGCTGGCGGCGACGCTTCTGCTGCAGCCGGCGGCGACGCTGCGCCTCCGTCTGCTGCGGTCGGCGGCGCCGATAGCCGCCCATGGGACGCAGCGAGCTGGAGCCGGAACTGGAGTCGGAGCTGGAACTGGAGCTGGGGCGGCGGCGCTTGTTGGACACGCTGCTCTGCTTCTTCTTCTTCTGGCGCTTGCTGGGCTTCGTTTTGCGCTTGTTGCCGGAGCTGCTGCTCGCCGGACGCCGCTTGACGGGCGCGCCAGAGCTGGCACCGGAACTAGTACCGGAGCTGGCACCGGAACTGGTACCGGAACTGGAACCGGAACTGGAGCTGGGCTTCTGCTTGTCCACATCGCTGGCGCTGGCGCTGGCGCTGGCGCTGGCGCTCTGCTGCTGCTTCTTGCGCTTGAGCTGCTGCTCCTCCTGCTGCTCCGCTGGAGCAACTGCAGCCAAGTCGGGACGTCGCTTCTTCTTCTTCTCCTGCTGCTGCTGCTGCTGCTTCCTCTTCTTCGGCTTCTGGCCCGACTGCTGGCGCTTCTGCTGCTGCTGCTGCTTCTTCTTCTTCTTGCTGGCGCCCTCTAGCGGCCGCTGATTGGCCTCGTTGATGACGGGATGGATGTCATCGTCGCCGCCCGTGCTCCAAATGGCCTCGGTGCTAACGGGACTGTCCTCGGAGATGAACTGCTCGTACTCGTCGTACAGGCCCAATCCCTGATAGCGATCGCCGTAGTAGAAGACATCGTCGTCGTCGTCCCCATCCCAATCGGCATCCTCGTCCACATCCTGCTGATGCACATCCTCCGGCCAGTAGGCGAAGTCCGCCTGCTGCTTGCGCGGATTCAGCGGCTTCAGCTCGAAGACCGCGTGCGTCTGCGGATTGACCTTGGGCGGCTGCTGGGACTCGACCACAACGATGCCCGCGTCGCCGCCCACATTCGCATGGGTGGCCGCATTGGCCAGCACGCTGACGCCCTGCGGCAGGTGGGCGGCCACAAAGCTGTTCGGACTCGAACTGCTGCTCAGAGCCTGGCTCGAACTTTGACCCTGGCTCTGGAACTGTTTCTGCTGCTGCCCAATGGGCTGCGCTGGCTTCTGTGGCAACGCCGCCGGCTGCTTGTACAGCTCGTACTGCTGCTCCTCCACATCGTCGTCCACCTGCTGCTCCTCCTCGTCGTCCTCCTCCTCCTCCTCGGCCTCCTCGTCGTCGTCGTCGTCGTCGTCCTCCGCCAGCTGCACCGCGGCCAGCGCCAGATAGCGCCGCTTGCTCGTCGGCGCCTGGCCGACAGCCGCCTCCGGCTGCTCGCGATGCTCGGGCACGCTCAGGCTGAGCTGCTGCGAGCTGACGGAGACGCTGCCGGCGGGCAGCGCCAGGGCGCGACTCGCCCGCTTGCGGCGGGTGACCACGCACTGGGACTTGCTGCCGCTGCCGTTCAGCTGGCGGCCCTGGATGAAGAAGCGCTTCAGCTCGTACTCGTCGCCGTTCTCGTCCACCTCGATCCTCGTCTCGCCGGCGGCCAGCGCCAGCCAGCAGACCACAATGGCGCTCAGCGCCCAGACGCAGCTAGTCCTCATCTCGATCTCGGTTCGACTGACGCTCCCAGCGGCGGCGGCGCCTTTTATTAGCTCGCCGCGGACCTATTGACCCACAGCTAATTGCCAAAAAGCGCTCTTCGCTCTGAATTATTCATTAGCCCCGCCCGCCCCTCACGCCGTGCGCCCAGAATCCGCTTCAGTACAGCTGCGTATTCATAATTCGCTTTCTTCCCCGCTTCCAAGAACTCGTTTTCGCCAACTTTCGGCCTTTCGGCCCGCTCGATCGAACCATCGATCGCGCCGGGGTCAATGGTCAACTAATAACCCCGCAAACTAAGATAAATGCAAAAACAGGGCTGCTCTAGGCGAGCGTGCACGACTAGAAGGTACCCTGTGCTGCGCTTTGCCATGAAAACGTGTTCTTGCTCCAACATTTTTGATCGATATTTATCGATTCTGATTAATATACATACATACATACATTCAAATTTATATTGAACAATTGTATTGAGTTTAATCGATACTTTATCAATTGGATAAATCGATATTTATCGATTTGCATCAATTTGTATTTTTATATTTAGATTTTAGATTTGGATATTTATCGATTTGTATATATATTGTATTTTGGTGGCTTATATCGCTAATTATCGATACGTAATCAGTGGTAGAAAATTTGTGTATCTATATTTATTGATATATTGTTATGTTTCGATTTTAGTTCATATTTTATCGTTATGTTTCGATATTTTACCGATTGTAATCTTTGATAGTTATCGACTTTTATTGATATTTACTAGTTGTTATTCATGTTTTTAATGTAAATAGTATTTTGTTGAATCTATCGATATTTATCGATACTTTATTAATTGATTACAGACCTGTTAATGTTAACAAATAATATATAATATATACTTTGTAGGAGAACATAGCCTTCTTTGCCCTGTGTCATACATGCACATAAAACCAATATGCCCCCTCTGCATTAGTCACTTTCGATAAGTACAGGGTATTAATAGAAACAGCCAAATAAGGCGGAAGAAAGTTGTAGTCAAAGGGCCCTTAGCGAAACGGCCAACCTGTGTCATATCGGGCAAAAAGCACCGCTGGGAAATCATTTAGCCAAGCATCGAAAGTTCGTAAATTTAAGATTAAAATTTGTTGCGCCCAAAGGGGCGGCTCAAGCGGGTAGCTTATTAGCAAGCGCCCTATATTGGGCGCTTGAGGAACGATGTATTGAAATGTCCCATAGATTTGTATTGGATCAATTTGTATTGAGCAAAGTGCAGAAGTACTCGTAGAAGAGAAAACGTATTTAATGTATTTAATTTAATATATCAAATAAATAAAAACTATTTTCAAAAGAGAATCTTTCCAATTTGTATCTCAGATATAACATGTAAAGGATTCCCAATTGGATGTCATTTAAAATATCCTTCCTTTGAAATAATTAATTCTAATTAAAGCCGCCCCACGTTGGGCGCTCAGAACACACAAAATACGCTCCCGTTAAAAGTCGCGCAGAAAAAGAAAAAAGAAATCGAATTTGACCTATGACAGCAAATTAATTTCAATATTGAAGATTTCTACGAGATGTCCAAAAAGCGACAAAACAATCAATTTATTGGCTTCCAAAGCGGACAAAAAAGCAACAAGAAGATAATGAAAAATAACAGCTAAAGAGATCTGTTTTGTCAAGACGAACAATGGCCCCAAAAATAGATACATAAAACGGGCCAAAAGCGGCGCAAATTGAACCCGCTTTGTATTGGCCCAGGCAAAGGCGGGTGCTGGGCCGCCCAGCCCAAGCCTGCACACATGAATATATGTATATATATATCTATATATATGCATATATACATATGTAGAAGGCATGTGTGTGGTACCCTTTCCCCTCGGGAGTTGGGCTCGTTTTGTCGTGGCCATTTGCTGTCCACTCTTTTTGCATGCTAATGATACATCATAAATTTCCACGCAGAAGAAATAGTGGACGAGCCCAAGCCCAACGGCCACAACAGTAGTTGGCCCGCAGCGAGAGGGATGCAGACGGCCCGACCGGCGCAGAGCGAGAGAGGTAGACCGAGAAAGAGAGGCAGAGAGGGAGAAAGGGAGAGAGGGAGAGAGGCAGAGACTGGCGCATTTTTTATCAAGAAAACTTTACAAAAGATCAATTGACAGAGAGAAATGTTGCGGCGGCTGCGCAACACTTGAATAATAATAACGTAACGTAAGGAAAACAAGTAGGAGCGGCCTGGTCAGCCCGACTAACAGATACCCTATACTCAGCACAGCAGCCAACAGTGAATAATAACATAGAAACAAAAAATCGGTGCTAAAAACTTTATGCAAATCAGTGTTAAGAAATTCAATACAAAATCTGTGAAAATCGATTATAAAAAATCAATAAAAATTGATTTGTAGATTTTTAAAAATATTGGTATTTGGTAATTCGAACTTTTTAAATATAGAAAAAATCTATAATTAAACATCAATACAAATAGTTTGCTAAAAACCGATAAAAATCGATTCTTACAAATTGATAACAATTAATAAATATTCCATTAAAGCGATAAATACCTGCCAATTGGCGTTTCTAGCTCTTACAATATCGATAACAATTATTGATGTAAATCGATAGCTGATAACAATCGACGCAAATCGATCTCTGCCTGTCACATACAATTGCACAACTGCTAAATATACCCGCCTAAGTTAGTTGTAATGGGCACAGGGTACAATAAAGAGGCCATTAAATTACAGACATCTTCAAGAGACAACAGCAACCAGTAGCAGCAGCAGCAGCAACTGGCAGCAGCAACTGGCAGCAGCAGCTTCTATTGGAGTCCACTTGATTTGGTATGGAGAAGGTGTCGCCGTGGTCGTCATTCAAGAGGCCCCCAGTCCGGCGGCCAGCAACAGCAGCAGCAACAGCAGCAGTCAAGTGCGTTGCGCGTGCAGACATGCAACAAATAACCCACAGCAACAACAACAGCCACAACAACAACAACAACGACAACGACATCGACAACAGACGGCAACAACAACAGGCCAACTTTTCTCGTCAATTTCTTGCGATCGTATCTCGTTAATGTGAATGTAAGTAGAAACGGGAGGCAGCTACTAGAGCTGAGCGCCGATCGTGCTTTCCAGCGTGACACGGCTCAACACGACGCAAAAAAACAACAAAAATCCAATTTGGTGCATCCTTCATTACAGGAGTTTTAGGAAAATCCAGCTAACAGACAATTATGACCGACTGCGTTATACTCTGTGCACAGCATAAATAGGTCCGAAAGGGGCCATCCAAAAACTGTAAGCCAACTTTCCCACTGTGACTTCAGGAGCTAACGATTTTTTCAATTTGTAAAGCTGAGGGGTGAATAGACGTAGCTAAGTTCATAGCTTTACTGCAGTACAAGTTCATACATTGAAAACAAAACCAATATGCTCCCTTTCACTTTGTGAACAGAGTATACAAAATGTACTAACTTTAATTTTAAAGCGAATGTTGATCGAAATAAATCATTTTTGAAATCGATAAGTTAAAATTACTTTTTTTAAATTAAGAACACAAAATAAGTTAGTATTAAAAAATAAGTAAACTATGATTATAATTATAATTAAGCAAATAATTGATTTAAAAGCTGTCCAAGTCGCATTGTGACGTGCTCGTGCACTTTCGTGTAAAAACTCCTCGACACGCGGCCATCTCTAATAGCTGCAAATAGCGGGCGGGGGCAATAGGCCAATTGCACGCACACACGTGCATATAAATGCACGGCTAAAGGCGACACAAATCGTTAGCTCTGCGAGTGTATGCTGGCTAGATCTTGGCGCTATTTGGAAACCGAAAAGGCCGAATGCTCAGCTATAAATACGCAATTCGAATAAAATATACCTTTGCGCGCACTGATTTCGTTAGATTCAATGCATTTGCAACACTCGCCACCTGCTTTTCGTCGTTTATCGTTGTTATCGATTAAGTCAACGGCGCAGTGTTGTTAGGCTGCAAACCGTTGGCCAGTAAAAGCTGTGAAAATACGAAAACAAATAACAAATTTTCAGAACTTTCATTAATATTGTGATCAATAAAAAAACAGGCTACAGGTAGACAAAACAAGAGTACTCTAGCTGGCAGGGCTCGACTAGCAGATACCCTGTACTCAGCTTCGTAATATGCATTCAAATAAATACTGAATAAAAAAAACTTCTAATTTTGTTTATTCGATCATTAGGAAAATTTTGGGAAATTTATTTATAAACCAAAGTTTTAATTTACTCGATCTATGTCTGAGCATACGAGCCAAATTGTATGCCTCTAGCTTCATTAATACCCGAAATATGCTGAAAAAACCATATCGTAAAATCGATATTTATCGATTTGCACTTAATATGCTCGGATATTCCGGCTTCTGCCTGTTGCATGCATTGGCACAAAACCAATATACCCCATTTTCAACAACTTCAACCCGACTTGGCTATTGTTGTTGTTGTTGCTGCTTTATCGGCGCTTGCTTATGCTGACCACTTTCGCATAGCGGGCACCAACGGAATTTTTAATTAATTCATGCGTTCAAGTTTTGTTTATGCATGAGTGTGCGTGTGTGTGTGTGTGTGTGTGTAAATATTTCCTACTTATTCACAAATCAATAAAAATGTTGCTGTTGCCAAAGTTTCTTTCAATAACATGCACATGATTTGTGGTATGCGGCACGCAACGGTAATTGGCTGCCAACAGCTGCGGCAACAACAACGAACGAGTTTCGTTTCGTGCTGCCAGAAATCAGTGCTGTGCCAGCCAATCAGAATGCAACAGCTGCACACGCACACATGCACTTGTCTTCGGATGCTGCGAACTGCAATTGTGCTAGCTCACTCGCACTCACAGACGCGCATAGCTGAGCGAACAAAATGGCGGCCATGCACAGTGTAAATGCGACGTAAGCTTCAAGTTCGCTGGGCATCATTTTTGTTCCTCTTTTCTTTTGGCACCGAAAATGTTCCTCGTGGAATTTACAGTTATGTCCAATAATTTGCACTTGCGAACAGCATTAAAATGCTCGACGCGTTTACTTAATTTATTTGATTATTTCGCTGCCTTGCACTCAAATCAGCAACTGCAGAAAAAAATAAAGAAATGCACATCTTTGCTACGCTCAGATAAAAAAAGAACAGAAATCGGACTTTTTATGAATTGAGGTTATGATGTGCTAGTTTTTAGAAAAAATCGATATATCGCAATGTACTCTCTGTTAAATCTCCTTTATATTTATCATATCTCTCATTTTCTATTAATAATATTCGCAACACACATTTGGCAGCAAAACCTTGTTTACACGCCATCATGCTTTTGAATTGGGCGCCAAGCGCACTGTTGACTTTATGGCGCCATCTACATGTCAGCGATGCAACCAATTTGAATTTGTCAGCAATCGAACTAAACATCGATACGTGCGCAATATATCGTAAGCAAACATTGCGACGACACTAACATTGTATCGATATATAAATAACCATCCCTAGTCCAAGGAAGTATTGGGGTGTTTGGAAATGTTCGATATTTGCGTAAAGATTTTGAAAATTAAGCGAAAAACAATGTATTAAATATCTAGTTAATTAGTGCTAACGAAGTGGCAGCAACCATTTCCATCAGTGCCCAATCAAACGCAACGCTACTCGATTCGAATCGAGCTCGAAGCCAAGGCAAGAAAAGAGACTCCCCGAAGATGTGTCTATACTACGGCCTAAATGAATGAAATGTGAAGTGTGTGTGTATATGTAGGCGAAGGCGAGCAGCGAACTGTGCGTGCGTGTGTGCTAGTATGTGTATGCGTATGCGCCTGTGTGTGTGTCCGTGTGCACACTGAAAGAATCAATAAAGGATGTGCTGTAGATTTTCGCAGCAGCAACGAAAAGCAACAAAAGCCAGCAGCAACAACAACTGCCTGCATTAACGCTGTGCAGCAACAACAATTGACATTTACTATATATATGTGTGTGTGTTTTTTTCCCTGCTGCTGCTGCATCGAAACGCAAAACACCAAACTCCCCGCCCCCCTCCCATGCTTGTGAAATTGTAACGGTGCAAAATTGTAACTGTAAAATGTGTGTGCAAAACAATTGAGAAAAAAAGAGTGTGACCAAGCGTAATTAACTGCAAAATAACGCAACTAACTTGAAGCAGTTCAATCAACACACCCACACACACACACACACACTCGGACTAGGCTCAACCAACGGGCGTCAATCAATTTACATCATGAAGTGCTGCGTAATAATCGCAATGCTGCTGGCAATTGCACGTAAGTAAAACTCTGAAGTGCGCCTGGCCACACTGCAAACTGGCCACAATTTAAAGCAAACACAATTCGATTGATCAAATCCGTTCGCTTGCAGCAATTGGGGGCGTCGAGGTGCACTTCGAGGCGCCCGACAGCGGCTTCTTCCTGAAGCACGCGCGCCAACCACCTGTGACGCCGGAGATCGCCAACGTGCAGACGTCGTCCTCGGTGCCGCCGCTCAAGACGCGCTCCTCGTACGACTCGGTGCTGTCCCTGGACCGCTTCACCGTCGTCGAGACCACCCAGCCCGTCTCCATCCGCGCCAGCTACGGCCCGTTCTCCACGAAGCAAACGGTGCCCGCACGCTACATTGTCCCGGACACCATGGACAACAACCAGGCGGGCGACTATGTGAACGTAAGTAGTCCAGGGTATCCAGGGTATGCTTTGGCACTCACCCTAGCATCACAACTCGCTTGCAGAACTCGACGGCCACGCTGCTGGAGCTGCAGCAGCCGAACATGCACCTGGACATCTCAGCGCATTTGGTGCGCGCCACCGTCTCGCAGGATTCGCCGGTGCTGCGCGTGCTCTTCCACGCCGGCGCCGATCCGGGCGGCCACCTGCAGCGCCAGAAGGTGTGCGTGCTGCTCCACGTGTCCATGGCCAACGAACAGCCGCTGAAGGGTCGCTGCATGCCCGAGGGCGAGGATGGGGTCTGCGTCGCCGAGGTGGTCATCCCACTCGGCTGGTGGCCGGCGCTGCCCGCGCCACGCCACAGCCGGGAGAGCGCCAGTGGCAGCAACGGCGGCGCACAGGTTCCTCCGAAGGTGCCGCAGCGCTATGCGCAGGTCTCGTACAGCGTGTTCGAGCCGCCGCTGCGCAATCCGGAGCAGTGCGAGCCCAAGGTGCAGATCCAGCCGTTGACCACGTTCGCCCAGGTGCCGCTGATGGCCGCCAAGACGGCCTTCAAGGAGCTGCGCGCCGACGACTCGGTGACCTTCCTGCTGCCCCAGCATCCGCTCTATCCCATGTCCAAGCTGCACGTGCCCGTCTTCCTGCATCAGTACGCGGATCAGGAGCAGCGCGTCGCCGCCTTCACGGTGCGCGCCCGCGTCAAGGCCGGCCTGCGCATCATGGGCGCCAGTGCGTCTAGCGACCAGTGGAGCATCAGCATCGAGAAGGAGAATCCCAAGCATACGACCGCCCGCGTGACCGCCTTCCGCAAGGAGGCCGACTCCTCGGCCAGCACCTCCAGCGTGGAGAGCAGAGGCAACAGCAACGGCAACAACAACAACAGCAGCGGGAGCACCAACGAGGTCTACGAGGTCTTCTCCTGGCTGCTCGAGGTGGCCGACGACACCAACGACATTCTGGATGGGGGCAAGATCGTCTGGTCAGTCACCCACGTCTACGACACGCCCAAGGACAAGGACTCTGCGGAGCTGATCGCCACGGACGACACGAAGAAGCGCTTGATTGCCAAGCTAGAGATCAACAAGGACGACATCCAGGCGGTGCTGCCCATGGCCAAGATCTGGGAGGTGATGAACACCGCGGTTCTCACTGGCCGCCAGGTGGCCCAGGCCATGAAGGTCTTCATTGTCTCGCAGGCGGGCAAAGTGGCCGACGTCACCCTGCAGAGCTCCTGCCACGCCGAGGACGAGAGCGTCATCAAGGTGAAGAGGAAGATGAGAGGGAGCAGACGAAGAGGTTCAGTTAGATGCTCATTCTTGGTGGATTTCGTTTGTACTCCTTGCAGGTATCCTCGTCGTGCAGCTCCGTCTATGTGGATGGCTCCGAGCAGCGCGGCTCGTCCAATGCCTCCGTCATTGTCAAGTACGGCACCTATGTGGGCGTGGCCAAGTTCATTGTGTGGATGCCCGAATTTCCGCTCGAAGTTTACATATCCGACTTTCGCCTGTCCCAAATCAAGGGCTGGAAAGTAACCGACGACAATCACTATCTGTAAGTGTCCAGTAGCGAGTAGCAAATAGAAAGTAACGAGTAAGAAGTAACGATTAGCAAGTAAGAACAAAAAGTGAATAAGAAGTAACAAGTAGTAACAAATAGTAGGTAGAAAACTCCGATAGGTAAAAAGCTACAAGCAACGAGTGGCATGAAAAAGTAGGATTTAAAAACGAGTAAGAGGTAGTGAGAAAGATATAACACGTAATGAGTTTGAAGTAAAAGAATAGTTAGGAAAAAAAGGGAGTAAGAAATGCAAGGAAGGAAATGGAGCGAATAATCTAACGAGTAGTAAAAGACTATTAAAAGAAAAAAGTGACGAGTGAAAAGTAATCAGCAAAAAGAAAGTCACAAGTATGGAATTAAAAGCGAATCAGAGGTAATTAGGTAAATTAAAGTAAAATGTTGTAAGTAGCAAACTGAGAAGTAACGAGACTATAAGGAAGCAAGTTGGAGTTAATGTGTAGCCATTAGCGAGTAAAAACGAACACATAGCGAGTGAAAAATAATGAGTAGCGTAAAAGCATATCAGAAGTAGCAGGTGACAAAGCAAATTAAAAGTAACGAGTAGCGAATACAAAGCAACGAGTAGCGAGTACAATGTAAAGAGTAGCAGCTAAAACTAGGATGTAGCAAGCTCTAACTAACGTTAAAGCTTAAAGTAACGGGTTGCACGTAAAAAGCAGCGAGTAGTTAGAAGTAACGAGAAGCAAATATTTGAACCCAACTTTCTACCATCCGCGTGCACAGTCACAACAAGCAATCCAGACGCCGCAAGAAGCGCTCGTACGTGTGGAGCCAGCACGGCACCAGCTACTACAACAATGTGGGCTCCGACAAGAGCATCTGTCGCGCCCGCTACCAGCAGAGTCCCGTCGAGGTCTACGCCAAGTTCTTGGCCATCGATCAGGTGAGGAGTCAGCGTTCGCCAAAGGCACTTTGGACAGCCTAACTAAACGATTGACCTGGCTTATTGCAGAACTCCGGTCGCATTAGCTACTTCATATCACGGCGGACGGGTCTCCGCGTCACGGATCTGGTGCAGCCGCTGCTGCGCGTCGCCGACCCGAAGATAGCCTCGCTCAAGGGCCGCATCCTGCAGGGCAAGTCGATGGGACGCACGGATGTGCAGGTGCTGTCGCCCATCACGGGTCGCGTCATTGGCACCAAGGAGATACGCGTCGGCAGCGACAAGGTCAACCTGTCCAAGCTGATCGTGCGCGTCATTTCCGGCTTGCAGTTGACCATCACGCCGGAGAACGCCATCGAGAACGGCTACCTGGCGGAGACCTCCGTCACGCACAAGCTGACGGCCCAGTACCAGGAGGGACTGCTCGACATCGATCTGGAGTTCAACGATGGCTCCAAGACGCCGTTGCGGTAAGCCACGATTGAGATTGGGTTGCATACTTCAATATATATATATATATATATATATATATATACAATTGACTGTCTCGTTTGCAGCGACATTGCTGTGGAGGATTACTTCCTGCTGGTGGAGAGCCTGGACACGGAGGTGGTGGCCTTTGCGCCCATGCTGGCCTCGCACCATCCGCGCGTCATCGCCGTCGGCGAGGGCAATGGGAATCTGCTGCGCGTCACGCTGCTGCTCTCCGAGGAATGCCGCACGCGACGCGGCCCAGGCGGCGGCGGCGGCGGCTCCTCCTCATCCTCCTCGTCCAGCTCGAAGCAGAACAAACCGAATGCGGCGCCGCTGGCCAGCGCTCTGGCCTCCATCGAGGTGGACTTTAACAACGTGGACATTGTCAGCAAGCAGGAGTCCATCCAGAACGACGGCACCGTGGGACGCGAGCGCAAAAACTATCGCAACACCGGCGATCTGGCGGACATCATAGGTAAGCGCGGCCAGCCACTCACAATTGTCCAGTTAAGCTCACGATTCGCCTCCGCACAGTTGGGATTCCGCTGCGCGACTCGAGCCAACAGTACGAGCCCACTGTGCAGGCGCGCCAGCATCGGGCCAGCATCCAGGCGGTGCACAAGACGCACTACGGCAACCGGGCCAGCGGCCTCGGCAGCAGCAACATGTCCTCCATGGAGCTGGGCATGTACGTGCTCCTCACGGCCTTCTGCTTTGCGATCATTGTGTTTGTCATCTCGTGCGTGGTCTACGCCTCCAAATTCCGGCCGGCCATGATCGAATCTGGCCTGGACCCGCTCACTGGCCCCGGCAAGGGCAACGGCAGCGCCGGCGGCGGCGGCTTTCGCGATGTGCGCCTCAAGGAGTCCACGACCAATGCCCACGACTGGGTCTGGCTGGGACGCTCCACCATCGACCGACAGTCCGTGGCGGTCCCCGACTCGAACGCCCAGCAACAGCCGCAGCAGCAGCAGCACGTGAATGCGCGCGGTAAGCAGCAGCCCCAATCCGCACAGGAAACACCCTCTCATGTTGGAACGTCTCTTGCAGACTCGCGCATGCGCATCACCAGCAATCCGATCATCAACTACGACAACGGCCGGCGGGTTAGCTCCTTTGACCAGCAGCAGCCGCAGCAGCCGCCCAAGCTGCAGACGCACATTGTGCCCGCCTCCAATCTGAGCAAGCACCACGCCGACCAGTAAGACACCCACTGACACTGCCACTTGCTCCGACTCCAGCTAATCTCCCCATACTTGCAGCTATCTGGCCAACGACCGCAAGGAGACGGCCCTGGACTACAAGCCGCCGGTGCCGCCCCATCGCAATGTGGGCACACGCGCCATGTTGCCGCCGCAGCTGCCCCAAACAGCTCCCGTTAAGGTAGGCAGCTTTATTTGCTCTATATGCAATCATTATCCTTTTTGCCAACTATCCTTCTTTCATACACATTTTATTATTTTAAAACTCAAATTAAAAAAAAAAATTATATTAAAAAATTGTGAATTTAGAAATCCGAATTTATATTTTTAATCGATTGTGGCTGTCGAAATTAGAAATTCAATATTAAAAATGCAACATTAAAACTTATTCTGAGAGTTTAAATTTTTGTTGTACAAAATCATGCCAAAAATTACAATTTTTTCAGTTGTAAAGTTCCCAAGTCTCAGATTTCAAACCCCCAAAACTTTGTCAAAACTATGTTTGTTGGCATTTCTGACATGATTTGGCTGATGGCATGATTTTCTAGATAAATTCTGCATTTAAAAATAGATGCATTCCTAAAAATAAAAATTTTTGATTTTCTTTTAAATTTGTTTTTTAAAAATTTTCCTAAAAAAAAAAACACTTATTTTATAATTCAGGATAAGGATTTGGTTAACAAGCGGCACAGCCAGCACTTCAAGCGCGAGCATCTGCACAGCGAGAACAACAACGCAACGCAGCAGCAACAACAACAACAACAACAACAACAGCAGCAGCAGCCGTCGCCGCCGCCGCAGCAACAGCAGCAACAAAACCAGCAGCAGCCGCCGCATCAGCATCAGCCGGAACGTCAGCATCAGCGCAGTCACAGTCATAGCCACAACTTTATTCAGGAGCCGGCGCTGCGGTCGGCCCACTTGAAACTCAAGCAGCATCAGCAATTGCAGCAGCAGCAGCAGCAACATCAGCAGCAGCAGCAACAACAGCACGAGGAGCTGCACAATGCCGAGAAGCTAGTGGAGTACACAAATCCGCATCAGAAGAATGCATTTCAGTTCGATTCGCTCACACCAAAGAGAGTTACCAAAGCAGCAGCAGCTGCAGCAGCAGCCGCAGCAACAGCCGCAGCAGCAACAGCCTCCTCGTCAGCAGCAGCAGCAGCTGTGGCCGCCGCCAACACCGCAACGGCAGCTTCCCCCACTCCAGCATCGCCGGCCATAACACAAATCAAGGGTAAGCGAGGCAACTCAAGCTGTTCAAGCACGCACCGGCTAATTGATACTCTCTCTCTCTCTCTCTGTATCTGTAGAGAATCACAACCACAGCATATTGGGCACCGTTGCGGACGCGGCCAACTCGAATGCCACAGACGAAATCGTCCGGCTACCGACACCGCCGGGCCACGCTGTCCATCAGCCCATCAGCAGCGAGCCAACAACTAAATCGTCGCGCGTCAAGCGCGCCACAGTTGTTGGCAATCCCATGTTCTCGGCCACCGTCGACGATACGCTGGCACCCGGCGAGCGCCTCGGTCTCGATGATCTGGACATGGACTACGAACAGATCATGCACTATTTCGACAACCTAAAGGTGGGTGCAAGTCGATGAATTGACTCTGATCTATAGGCATGAAACTGTTGGTGATTGAATGACTGATGACCGATACTCTGCCCAAAGCGTTACTGTTGGGCAGCTGAATCATTAACAGAAGCTATCTTTGCGAGTCCATGAATGCATAAATCTATCTATGTTAATGAAAGTGCTTGTAACTGAATGATTGACTGATTGATACTCAATACACTGCCCAAAGCGCTACAGTTGGGTAGCTGAACCATTAACAGAAGCTATCTTTGAGAGTCCATGAATACATAAATCTATCTATGTTAATGAAAGTGCTTGTAACTGAATGATTGACTGATTGATACTCAAAACAATGCCCAAAGCGCTACAGTTGGGCAGCTGAACCATTAACAGAAGCTATCTTTGAGAGTCTATGAATGCATAAATCTATCTATGTTAATGAAAGTGCTTGTAACTGAATGATTGACTGATTGATACTCAAAACAGTGCCCAAAGCGCTACAGTTGGGTAGCTGAACCATTAACAGAAGCTATCTTTGAGAGTCCATGAATACATAAATCTATCTATGTTTATGAAAGTGCTTGTAACTGAATGATTGACTGATTGATACTCAAAACAATGCCCAAAGCGCTACAGTTGGGCAGCTGAACCATTAACAGAAGCTATCTTTGAGAGTCCATGAATACATAAATCTATCTATGTTAATGAAAGTGCTTGTAACTGAATGATTGACTGATTGATACTCAATACACTGCCCAAAGCGCTACAGTTGGGTAGCTGAACCATTAACAGAAGCTTTCTTTGCGAGTCCATGCATTAGCTTAAATCTATTTATGTATATAAAACTGTGTGTGACTGAATGATTGACTGATTGATGACCAATGCACTGCACAAGACAAGCAACTGAATTATTTACAGTAGCTATCCTATAGGCGCGAATTTATAAATGTGCAAAATCTGTCTGTGAATAGAAAACTATTCTCCACCGACTGATTGACTGATTGATGATTAACATACAGCCCAAATCAGTAGTGTTGGAAAACTGCATATTTCACTGTAGGTATTTTATGTGATGTAAAGAGAAAATTTTGGGAAAACGCTTGTATAAAATTTATTTGTTTATCCTCCAATTGGTTTCAAGTTAGTCTTTCGAGAACTTTATGTAAACTTATTGAAGAAATGTATGTTTCACACTCTATAGAAAATTTGTTGGTCGCAAATTCTAGTTGAGTTTTAAAGATTTTTAAATGAATTTTTAAAGATCTACGGAATATATGAAGGTTACCCGTTCAAATTTAATTTTTACATCTGCGGAAAGTGGTCTGAAAATTAGAATTGAAAAATAAATCAAAAAAAATAAAAACACAATTATATATTGAAATAATCCTCTTTGATTGCAGGAGTCAAATGCCTGAGTACAAGAGATCATTGCTAAAATTCGCGAGATATTGTCAACATTTCATCAGCGATATCAGAATGTCGTCACGCCCCTAACAACGCCCACGCGCAAGCAGATCCAAATGCTCGACGAGTTCGTCGCCGTTGGAGTCGAGGTTGGAGTTGGAGTTGAAGCTGAGATTGGAATTGGAATGGAAATTGGAGCGCCATCTGAGCAGTGTTTAAAGCAGCAATTTCAAATTCTAAGCAAGTGCAACTAAAGGGTAACTAATACAAGGAACACACCACACACACACACACACCAAACAACACAACATGTAACCGCAATTCTAGCAATCCACAACTTAAAGAATACTCACAAAAGTCGAACCCAGATTTAAAAGCGACTCTGAAAACAAGTCAAGAAAGCAACAAAAAAAAAAAAACAAAACAAAACAAAACAAAAATGAAAAGAAATATTTATTGCCTAGGCTAAGTTCATACCATATAAAGCATATATATGCATAGATGATAATATCGTACATACTATTGCATTCAATTTGTTCAATACAAATAGAGGTGTCGCCCAGCCCCCGCCCCCGCCCCCGCCCGCTCCCGCCCGCAAGCCAGCGCCAGTGGCCAAGGCAAGCAGAGTCAAATGTTTGTTACTTGAGTACATCTAGGGTTAAGGATATATAGACACATATATATGTATATGAAAGCATCAAAGCATAGCTTGTTCAAATTGCTTCCCAATTCTTCTGCTTAGGCGCTTGCAATCATCCCAACTATATACAAATTATAAACTAAAACTAAAACTTAATCTAGTAGCAACAATTGTGCCCTTTCTCGCAATCTGTGTGCCAGCCACAAACAGATCAGCACCCGAATATATATATATATGAATATACATATATGTATTTTGGAAAGTAAACATATTTTGTACGAGATCTCGGCCTCATATGCATATCCCTATATTAGATCTTAAAGAAATGAAAGAAAATCCAACATTCATGCTGAATTTTTGCATTTGTTATTGTAACTCGTGTTTCTTCATTGTTTCCTCTTCAACTCTTGAACTCGTGCTGCTGCAAGGCTAAGCTAGGCTGGCCAGGGAGTTGGGAACGTAACGACACACAAAAGATTTCAAAATTATAATAATGCTACAATATATATAAATAAATATATATATATATGATACCACGCATACTATAAATGTATTAAAGAAAAAAGAAGAAAACATCGCTTTATAACTGTATAAGTTGGCTAACGAATGCCTAATATCGCAATCATAATATTATTATTATTATTATTAATATGATTATTATAATCCCTAAGAACTACATAAAGTATATAATAACACGCAAAGAAAACTAAACGAAATCGAGAATGAGAATGAGAACGAGAACAGAACACGAAAAGTATATAGACGCTTATGAGCTTTATTTGAACACGATTGCATTAACGGACCGCAAATAAAGTATGGGAAATGTGTAACCAAATATTATATGATATTACTAAGCGATTAAGCTTTATATAATATTAACATATTTATAGAGATACGCGCATATTTATTATTATTATTGCAATTATTTATAACGATTATTGATTGTCATTATCATTATGGATTGTATTCTGATTACCGATTACCGATAAAACTGATTATCATTATTATATTTATATTTATGAGACGACAATTTTAACAAAAAATGAGAAACGTGGAAAGAGTAAAAAAACATAAAACAAACACACATAAAACAATTACAAAAACGAAAAAGAAAAAGAAAACTAAAACTAAAACAAGTGCAAATACAAGTTTCGAAATGAAAAAGCAAAGCTGATGCAAATAATCAGATTTTCGCTATACCCGCATATATAGTGCATCATATAATTAAACAGTACATATATATATATATACGTCTTTATATATATTAAATATGTGTAACTCACGCGCTCTCTCTATACAACCAATTGCATCCTTATATATATATATGTGTGTATCTGTCTAATAAGCTAACTATGCTTTATTTCTTTTATCGTTTTCTTTTATACACCTTTCTATTATACATATATATATATATATATATATATAGATATGTATGTTTAGAATAGCACCCCGAGCTAATTCATTCCATTAGCAAAAGTTTTTTTTTTCTTAACATAACTTCATGCATTAATCTTTTATATTTGTTTAATTTTTTTTATTTTTATTGTGTTTGTTTTTGTTGTCGTTGTATTATAATTTGAATTTCGCATTCATAAGGCATTTAAGTATTACATTTTGTTAGATCATTAAATCATTGTTTCATAATCATATGTTGTAAATTGTTCCGTCCAACAAAAAACAAAGACAAAAAAAACAAAAACGAAAACAAAAACGAAAAACAAAATAAGCGCAAAGCAAAGCAAAGCAAAAACAAAACAAAATAAGTAAAGCAATTAACTTTTTTTTTTGTATACAGCAGCCATATAAACTAAACACTTTTATAATTTATATTTAAATATTATTATAACTATATACAAATTATGATTTATATTGTTATAGAGCTCTGTAGTTTCTGCACATCATTTGGCCATAATTCTTGCTTTATAGAAGATCTTGTGATCTGCACATATTGTAAATAAAACATTACAATATATATTTTAATTATGTTGCGCTCTCTTTCTTACACGCAATTGCTGTCACTATCTAATTGAGTTGTGTTGTTTTAAAGCTACAGAGTAATATAATAATAATAATAATCTATATAAATCTATAAAAACACGAAACACACAAACACGAGACACACTTAAGTAATCTTTTCGACTTGGTTTAGCATTATTATATATAGCCTGTAAACTAGTTTCGATCTATTTTATATTTCTTGTATCTCAAATTCTGCACAGACTTGGGCATATTATTGACACAAATACACACACAAAACACACGCAGACAGATCGCATTGCCTTCAAAATGAAAGCCTTGAATGCTTGCAGAGTCCCAGTGCTAGTGCTAGTGCCATATTCAATCAATCATTAGGAGTAGATCAATCATCAATCATTTGGGGCATGCCTAGAGCTTAACACGAGCAAATTTGCTTGTTCTCTCTCCCTCCAAAAAGTACTATAGAATGCGTAGACTTAAAAATATAATTTCAAACTCCGAATGCAACGGCAGCTTGACTGACTGACTGACTGATTGAAGTTATGATTGATGGTAGCCAAAAATCGTTTCGATGTGAGCAATGATTGATCAACCAACATTGATTGTACAACAACTTAGCAAATTTAAATACACATACACACACACACACCTACACATGCACTTAAAATACACAAATATAAAGATGTACAACAAGCATAACAATAATTACTCATGTACACCTGGATGTAAGATGTAAAATGTCAATGTGTACGTGTATCGATTCCAATGCAAAGACTTTATTTTTTTATATTATGTTTAGAAATATATTTTATATCGAATTATTTAATTATTAATTACGTATTTTGTTTAGCACATACATTATGATTGATTTTATGATTGACACACATTGTGCATCAAGATATAATAAGACAATTTTCGAATTTCTAGTCAGTTCGAAGCGTACAAATCGTTTTGTTACATCACAATACCAACACAAACACACACAACATACATCATGTATACATCATATACATTTTTTTTATACACTAGTAGCAATTCAATCCAATTCATTTTGCCATGCTTTTTACCAGGCCCAAAAAAAAACAAAACAAAAACAAAGAAACAACAAATAAAAACCACACACAATCCTAAGGCTAAGCTATATATGAATGTATTTGTATGTATTATCCAAAAATGAATATTACAAAAGAAAAATTAAAAAAAAAAACAGAATGCACACAAATTAAAGAAATTAAATGAAAAAATTGCATTTTCTGTTTGAGTTTAATTTTTTTCTATTAAAGCTAAACATAAAACCATAAAAAACCATAATTATAATATAGTTAATACAAAAGAAATTATATGGATCTATCTCTATCTATAAAGAGGCATATGAGAAGAAAAAACATAATTCGGATAACTCGTAACACAGCAATTATATAGTATATATATATATACATATATATATATATATATACATATATATATATATATATATATATATATATACTACCTATACAAAAAGCAAGAGAATGCGAATGCAAATGCAAATTGTTTAAGCTGCTTTATGCAAATATAATATAATATAGATAAACGCTCGATGACGTAAATATATATAACGATAACGATAACGAAATTCGCTTGGCACACACACACGACTAAATCTAAGTAATCGATAAAAAAAAAACAGTCCTATTCCCACGCTCTTTCTCTCTCTTTTTACCCAGTTCATGTGCATCTATTTGTCGATTCAGCAATATCGATATATATCGAAATTCGAGAGCCACCGCCGCATAATTGTTAACATTGTATCAGTTATTACGTAGTTGTTGTGTATGTATTGTATGTATGTAAGTATGTAACTGTGTGCTAACTCCAGAAACACACACAATCGATATTTATCGATAAGTCGATTGCTCGATCCTTGTTGTTTAATGGGAGGCGCATGTGTAATTTGAAAAGCTAGCGTGATATATGATTTCCCTTTGTTGTTTCTTCTTTGTTTTGCTCAACACTCAGCGAAACTCCCCCTCCCCCTCCCCTCACCCTCACCCTTTTGCCCTATCCAATAAAACATATATTTACTTATAAAGCAGCCCCCTACCCCACAAGCGATGCTTGCCACATGGCTTATAAATATAACTATATACAGCATATAAAGAATATATATATATACAGATATAAAACATACATAACGCTTTTACAATACCTTCTATGTACACCCTTCCCCCATTCCCACCCCTGCCCGCACACACAAAGACACTCCTTAATAATAAGAAGAAGAATTCGCTTGCCTTTTCTCCAATTGTTTGTACCTTTTAATAATTATATGCTTCTTTATGTGTATTCTTTACTCGTTTATTCGATTCTGTTAACTAATCCGTTGAAGAAATAGTAAAAAATTAAAAACGCAAAACAAATAACAATTTTAATATATACTGCAATATGTGTACACAAAAAAATAACAAAAAATAAGAAATCGAAATGAAATTATAGTTGCCATGTAAACACTTTAGTAGTTTATTATTATTATAATATTATTAAGTGGAACACATTTTGTTTAAACGAGAAATCAATTCGAAACCAACAACAACAAGAGGGAAAAAAGAACAACAACAAAGAAACAAAACAAAAAAATGGAAAAATATTATAAATATTCAAAAACTGAAATATTAATTTAAATAAAAATAATTTATTAATAAACCACATATTATGAAATGACATAAAAACCAAAGAACTGTCAATTTATTGCATTTACTGCCAGATTGGTATATATTTTTAATTTATTTTTAATTGTTAAATAACCGAATGAAATTTTGTTCTCTCTGTCTGGTTGCTAGTTTCCGTATATATAGAGTATGTACATATATATAGATATCAGATATTACTATATATTTATGTTTCAATCTATTTAATTCGCCAGCGCTCTAATTTTCGAACATTTGTACGCTCCATATGCGATTTGTCGTATCAAAATTCGCCATTTGCCCTTATAAAGTCGCGTTCTTGAAATTTACGCAACATTTGGCGCTTCTTTTGACGCGTGTTCTTGACGTTGTCGCGATGGCGTCAACCTGCATTGCTCTAGCCGTACCAGCCCCACCCCCACGCCTCCCCGTTTCCTTCCCGGCACCCATCCAATACCTTCCCCCGCTTCGATGCGCCCACGCGAAGAGGATCCATGTGAACGTTTACTTTAAGTGCGTTCCAAAACTAATTCCAATTGGAAGCACTTCCCATTTGAGCAACAGGCCGACATTTTGCCACACCAAGATCGAGCTGTAGCTGTGTGCGTGTGTGTGTGTGTGTGTGTGTGTGTGTGTGACTTGGAGGTGTGCGCGTGTCGTGACACCAATAACAACAACGAATTTACCTTTGGCGTGTTGCAGACAAATGGCAGATGTGGACTTTATGTACAGTAAGTAGATATAGTAAAGTATTTATATAGTCAACTGTGTTTTCTCAATTTTTGACCGATTGTTCCATTAGATATTGTGACTATAAGTCAGGCGCATATTGACTCTCTTGGTAATTAAAAAAGATTTTCATACAAAAACTAATTTTTATTTGCTAAAATGGTCCAATGGTCCTTGATCAAATTTCTTAGGAGTGAAATATTCAGGCTCTTAATTCTAAAGTTTAGTCAGGATGTCTTGAAAACAAAAAAGTTATTTATTATTTGTAGACACTGTTATCGCAACTAAGCAAGACAAAAATTTTAAAAAATTGTTTATTATTTTTAATTTGAATAATAATTTTAAAAATAGTCTGAGAATATTGTTGAAAATAATTTAAAAACTTCCATCCCAAAGTCGTGTCGTGTCGTGTCGTGAGATGCCCACACGCGCCCATCGCTAGTCTGGCTTTCATTTTGCTCTGATCGAAGAGCGCCCCTACCCCTCCCCCGCCCCCGCCCCCGCCCCCACACACGAATCGAGCCAACTAGAGATGCCAACGGCAGTTGGCAATGCGAAGGCGAGCCAGCGAAGCGTATAAAAGCGCTTCGGAGAGGCTTCGTCGTTTCAGTTGCTTTTCAAAATTCGTGCGCTTCTCAAGTTATCTTTCGAATCGACGGCACTATGTCTTATCTCGGCAACGCATCCGATTTGGAATGTGAAAAGAACGAGTTCCCCAGGCCGCGTCCCACGGGCATCGTCACCAAAATGGCCGCCCACAAGCTCTCGTCGGAGCCGAAGTGGGCCGACAAGCGCGAGGACGATTCCGACTCGGAGGTCTCGTCGCCCGACAACTTCCTCACCAAAGGTGCTGCCAACCTATCACAAAAAATAAAAGCATGCTAAAAATGTATTTTTTTATAAAAATACCCTTAAGGGTTTTTATCAGTTTGTCACGAAGTGTGTAACGCGGTGAAGGGAATATACCCTCTCAAAGTAGAGTCTTTGTGTTTTTTTTTATGCAAACTTGACTCTCATTAGGAAATAATTGGTGTTTTTGTTTAAAAAAAATTGTTTTTTTATAAAAAGCTATACCAGCTATACTCTTAAATTAAATTATTGTTTGTTAGGATAACCAAAACTTATTTAATTTTTACGAGACATATAATATCCCTTCAAACCTTTTTTTCAAATTTTTAACTGCATGCTTAGGGGTATTCCTTATTGTAACCTAACCCCAAATAAACTGTCCTGATAAAGCACTTGCTTTCTAACCTCAATTTTCATGTAGTCTTGTTTGAGTAGAGACCCCATATCGTTGCATCCGGGACTAACTGTGTTAAACCTTCATCCGCACTTGCAGGCGCCTTTCTACTGACCCCCTCCTACGAACTTTCCATGGAGCGAGCTGCATTGATTTGCGAGAAAATGAGCTTCAAGGGATGTTTCAGCTTGACGAAAACCGCTACAGGAATTCTCTTTAAATTCTCACATCCAGATGACTACCAGGCGGTCTTCAAGAAGGGCTTCCACAAAGTGACCGGGGCGCGTTTCTATCGCAAAGTAAGTGCGCGGGCAAGCTGCCTTCTCAACAATATTTATCGATAACACGTCAATTGATGGCCATCGGTTGCTACCGACTGCGCAATACTCTGTTCACAGTGAAGTCAAATCTGAGGAGAGATTGAGCAGCTATTGTTTGATAGTTCGTGACTTTTAAACTGTGACCTCCGAATTTATTCCCTTTTGGGATATCATTATTCAAACTGAGACTTTCAAAAGTATCGCTGTTATCGATTTTTTGAAAATTCGCTTTTTTTTGTCTCGATCCGCAGAGCAGTTTATCAGTCTGTCTGTCAAGCCCCCATTAAAACTCTTGCTTAATTGGGATATAATTCATATCGTTTTATTTCTCAATAATAAAGTACATTTGGTTTTTGAGTATTGTTAAATTAACTGAAAACTATTCCTGATTTTTAGTCAAAGTATAAAATATTTATTTTAAGAATTTGTATTCTATAAATAGGCTTAAAACATTCTTAATGCAAGTACAAAGATTTATTTGATCGAGTACCGTATTTTAATCTTTTGCATTCGGGAACTTATAAGTTTAAGAAAGTTTTTGCACTTGATTTAACTTGAGTACAAAATTCTTGGTGTTTTCTCTGAGTGTAGCTTCTGTATCAAGCAACAACCAATATGCCCATTTTACTTTGCGAACAGAGTATTTAAAAAGGAAACTGAGCTTTGGCATTATTAACATAAATCCATACGTTGAACGTTGAACCCTCTCTCTCCTTTCTGTCTATGTTATAAATAACAGCCATTCCATATTTAAAACTCTCCTCTCTCTCTCTCTCTCTCTCTCTGTATCTTGCTCCCTCCCTGTCTCTTTCTCATTGAAAGCCAGCGCATGACTGAATTCTGAAATCTTTTGAAATATTTTAACATTTTTGCAGCAAACATTCTCGCGAAGTGTGAGTATTGGCGGCATATTGGCAACTCCTGCGCCCACTTCTGCTCCTCCTCCTCATCCAACTACTCATAGATCGCATATATATGTTATATTAGTGTATATTTAGATACACTCGGAGAAAATACTTTGTCAAAATTTAGTTGAATTGATTAAAATTAAATTAATTGAAATTTTTATGTCAAGATATCTTTTTTGCAATCTATATTCCTTAAAATTAATCTTTTTTAAAGTTCAATAATGTTTAAAAAAGGAATTTTGTACCTAATTTAAATCGTAATCGTACTTCAACTTGGCACTGCCTTTTTCTCTGAGTGTACATGCTTCTACTAACCCCTTGTGGAATACTCTATCTGTGCTTTGTGCTCTGGCTTCGATTTCGTTTGGGCTTCTTGTAGATTGCCATACCATGTCGGCCGCGCAAGACGTTCACGCTGTACGTGCTGGACGTGCCGGAGGACCTGCCCGTGGAGGATATCCGGCATGCCATGTACAAGTTCGACTCGGTGGTTGAGGTGGTGCGCCTGCACATCTACTCCAGCCCGAGCCTGGGCGGCGGTGGCGGCGGCGGCGGCGGCGTCGGCAGCGGCAGCAGCGCGGCGGAGAAGGGCGTTGAAGGTGAGCAGCTGATCCACAAGCACCCATCGTCCCCGTCGAGCCCGGGCCAGACGCAGATGCAGACACTGCGCCGTGCGGCCATTCGAAGTAACGTACAAATCCAATTGACCCCTTAAACACGCCTCCCCACCCGCCCCAGCCCCTGTGCCCGCCCAGAAATTGCATCTGTTTCCCATTCGGAATCTTTGCAGGCAGCAGCGCGAAGAGCCTCGTCGGCGGCATCGTGGGCGATGCCATCGAGAAGGCGGAGCGCCCGGAACGTCGCGAATTGCCGCCAGCCGTAATACGCATCACGCTCGCCTCCATGGACGAGTACAACATTTTGCTGCAGAACGGACTTAACTTTTACGATGCCACATTCTTTCCCACCGAGGCGAACATCTCCCTAAAAGGCGCCAAAATCGACTACAAGCGCCGGTAAGAACCCATCCACGACCGAGCCCTGCGAGTCCAAAAAGGGTTACAATTCGAAGATATTCCCTTTTCTGTCCGACATATGCGAGCACAGCTTTCTATATGCCTATATCTCGGCTAACTGTAGTCCGATCTCGGCAAGATATGCCGCTTTCGACTCGTATAGGTCTATAGATTCGATCTTCATTCAAAATTTTTGATTTTGAAATTTTCGAGATTTTGGCAATGCCATTTTTGTCAAAAATGGTCAAAATTTAAATTGGGAATTTTTGAATATGAATCGATAGTCCCGCTCCTTACGAGTCCAAAAATGCGTATCTTTCGAAGAAATGGCCTTATTTGCCTGAGTTATGCAGGTTTTACTGATTGTAATAAGCTTCAAATGACTCTATCTTGGTTAAATAAAGTCCGATCATGGAAATATACACCTCTTTAGAATTGTTAAAATCTATAGATTCGATCTCCATTCAAAATTTTTGATTTTGAAATTTTCGCGATTTTGGCAAAAAAAAACGTGATGTAACCCCTTGTCATTTTTGTCAAAAATGGTCAAAATTTAGAATGGGAATTTTTGAATGTGAATTGATAGTCCCGCTCTTGAGGAGTCTAAAAAGGTGTATCATTCAAAAATACGATCTGTTTTGCACGAATCCGAATCGATAGTCCCGCTCCTTGCGAGTCTAAAAAGGTATATTATTTGCCCAAATATGGGAGATATAGATTTGGATATGACTATATCCCCAAAAATGGTCCGATCTTCGATTCGTACAAGTCTATTAAAACATCTTACCCATTTTGTAAATTGTTGTCAATTTCTTCTTTTACTTTTTCATTTCATTGATTATTTAAACACTTGTTTTTGTTCATAGCAAACATATTTTTTATTTCGATTTTAGAAATTTAAACTCATTTTGATTTGGATTTTAAAAAATATATAATAACATCTGAAAGAGTTTTCTATATGCGGCACACATTTTTACTCGGATTAATATTATATTATTATTTAAAGTATAGAATATAGTTATGAACTATCAATCGAGCTATTTCTTAAATACCTTTCCGATTGAGATTCGAACGTTCTTCTCAGTTTAATATTGTTTTATTATTTATTTGTTTTATTTATTTATTAACCCACTAACTGATGTCTTTTCTCTTTCTCTTTCTCTCTCTCTCTCTCTCTCTCTCTCTCTCTGTCTCTCTCTGGCAGCATGCTCGATGGCTCGATACCGGGGCGTGTGCGCGAGCTTCTGCCCGTATTCGATGCAGCTGGCTTCTGCAAGCTGCCGGCGCCCACAAGCAAACTAATTAAGCCGCCGAGGTCATAAGCGACGACGACGACGACCCCACATGTTCCGGCTAGATAAACAGCCAGTCCGGTGCGGCTCGAATGGAGCCAATCCAATCCCAAACCCAAACGCAAACCCATTGACGACAGCAGCGAAAATTCTCGATTTGATTTTGAACGGATGCTTGGAACGTTTCCGCTGCCAACTACCTATAATAATTCCTCTTTTGGCTAAAAACGAAAACAAAAATTGTTTATTTTTTTCATCTTGTAAACTCTTTATTTTATGTATGTGTTTTTTTTTTTTTTGCTCAGTTTTTATTATTAAAGGCCCATAAAAGGCGTAGCGTCTAATTTGTTTGATTGTCTAACAGCAAAAATAAATAATAAAAAAAACAAAAATAAAATGAAAAACAATTTTCAATGTCAATCGGAAATGAACTAATTCAATTTAAACGCCTTATATAGCATAAATACTCTTTCGATAACTTGTAAAAATTTATATATTTATACATATACATATGTATAACCCTTGACATAATATCTTTGTGCTATAAACACTTTTACATACACATACATATATAAAACAAAATATATCTGAAGCGATGTTTTTTGTCTTGTTTTTGGCTAAGAGCGAAAGAGCAAGTATTATAAAGTCAGGGGAGGGAGAAGGATCGCAAATGTCTAAAAAACAAAAATAATTAAGAATTTTTAATTTTCAAAATTTTCGCGATTTTGGCAAAAAACGTGATGTAACCCCTTGCCATTTTTGACAAAATTTAGAATGGCAATTTTTGAATGCGAATCGATAGTCCCGATTGGTACGAGTATTAGGGGGTATACCATTCGAGGATATTAGGGGGTATACCATTCGAGGCCTTATTGGCCTGAGTTATGCAGGTTTTAGCTATGTAACAAGCTTTAAATGAATCTATCTTGGATAAATAAAGTCCCAAATCGGAAAGATATACCTCCTTCGACTCGTAAAGATCTATAGATTCGATCTCCGTTCAAAATTTTTGATTTTGAAATTTTCGCGATTTTGGCAAAAATTGTGATGTAACCCCTTGCCATTTTTGTCAAAAATGGTCAAAATTTAGAATGGGGATTTTTGAATGTGAATCGATAGTCCCGCTCTTTACGAGTCCAAAGAGGCGTATCATTCGAAGATATGGCCTTATTTGCCTGATTTATGCAGGTTTTACTGATTGTAATAAGCGTCAAAAGACTCTATCTTGGTTAAATAAAGTCCGATCATGGAAATATACACCTCTTTAGAATGGTTAAAGTCTATAGATTCGATCTCCATTCAAAATTTTTGATTTTGAAATTTTCGCGATTTTGGCAAAATTTGTGATGTAACCCCTTGTCATTTTTGTCAAAAATGTTCAAAATTTAGAATGGGGATTTTTGAACGCGAATCGATGGTCCCGCTCCTTACGAATCTCTAAAGGCGTATCATTCGAAGATATGGCCTTATTTGCCTGAGTTATGCAGGTTTTACTGACTGTAATAAGCTTTAAATGACTCTATCTTGGTTAAATAAAGTCCGATCATGGAAATATACACCTCTTTAGAATTGTTAAAATTTATAGAATCGATCTCCGTTCAAAATTTTTGATTTTGAAATTTTCGCGATGTTGGCAAAAATTGTGATGTAACCCCTTGTCATTTTTGTCAAAAATGGTCAAGTCTAAAAATGTATATCATTCAAAAATACGATCTGTTTTGCACGAGATATGCGATATTCGCTTTAAAAAACACTTTAAAAGACTATTATAAAGTCAGGGGCGGAGAGGGGTTGGTCAAAGTTTCCATTTAAGCAATAAAAAATGTTGTATAGGGCATCTTAAATGATATCAATATGAAAGTTTTATAAGAGGTATCTTTAGTTGAGTCAATGTATTATTTTATTTATAATAATAATTAGCATCCATGTCCGTCTGACTCTCCAGAAAGAGAGAGAGATTATCAGAGACTCAGAGACTAAGAGCTTAGCGCTGGGTACTGGGTATCTCCTAGTCGTGCACTTTTGACTAGAGTCCTCTTAATTGTTTTATTTTGTATTGGAATATATGTAAACATTTTTATTTCATAAATTTGTATTAAGTAGAATAATATATTTAAGTATTAAAACAAATTTTTAATAAATAATAAATATTAGATATACCTACAACAATACGGTTTAAAGCGACATAAGTACAAAAAAATGTAATAACAATTATTCTAAGTATGTAAAGAGAAATTTAATAAACAAATTTAAAAACGTACACACAAATTCTTTTTCATTACATTCGGGAGAAACTTTCTGGGTACATTTTTGTAAGGCGGATTGCAATATTTCTACTGCAAATTCCAGCTGAAGTACCAGGCGAACAGAATCGTCAGAAAGTCGACAGAATATTTACAAAATGCTCAAAATTCTGTTGCATACTTCCAAGGTAACAATTTTGGGCCGCCGATGTGCAAGATTTTTATAAAAATTTCAGCTAAGTTACCAGGCGAACAGAATCGTCAGGAGGTCGACAAAAAATCAAAAATCTATTGCAAAATGCTCAAAATTCTGTTGCATACTTCCAAGGTAACCATTTTGGGCCGCCGATGAGCAAGATCTTTATAAAAATTTCTGCTGAAGTACTAGGCAAACAGAATCGTCAGGAGGTCGACAAAAAATCTAAAATCTATTGCAAAATGCTCAAAATTCTGTTGCATACTTCCTAGGTAACCATTTTGGACCGCCGATGAGCAAGATTTTTATAAAAATTTCAGCTAAGTTACCAGGCGAACAGAATCGTCAGGAGGTCGACAAAAAATCTAAAATCTATTGCAAAATGCTCAAAATTCTGTTGCATACTTCCTAGGTAACCATTTTGGACCGCCGATGAGCAAGATTTTTATAAAAATTTCTGCTGAAGTACCAGGCGAACAGAATCGTCAGGAGGCCGACAAAAAATCAAAAATCTATTGCAAAATGCTCAAAATTCTGTTGCATACTTCCAAGGTAACCATTTTGGGCCGCCGATGTGAGATTTTTGTAAAAATTTCTGCTGAATTACCAGGCGAACAGAATCGTCAGGAGGTCGACAAAAAATTAAAAATCTATTGCAAAATGCTCAAAATTCTGTTGCATACTTCCAAGGTAACCATTTTGGACCGCCGATGAGCAAGATTTTTATAAAAGTTCCAGCTTATGTACTAGACGAACAAAATCGTCAGGAGGTGGACAAAAAGAAATAAAAACGGCAACATTCTACGGCATACTTATAAGGGCATCGATTGCAATTACAGCACCTGCTTATGGAGAAAAGGGACGAGGGGTGGGGCAGCTGAAAAGAAGCATACATATTTCCTGACCATATTCTTGCGCATTTTGCAAGGACTTTAGGTTCACCAGGACTATACCCTTGGTATGATTCCCAAGGATATGACAGTCATCTAGAAACCAACGTTTTAGGTTCACCAGGACTATACCCTTGGTATGATTACCAAGAATATGACGGTCATCTAGAAACCAATGGATTGGAAGTTTTCCGTCAGGAGGCTTTGCGGATTTGGCTGAATAATACCAAACTCGCCGTAATTTGGCCATTTACCGGACGATTTGAAAGTTGCGTGTAATTTAAAATATCTATATCTCGTTCATATGTAGTCCGATAGATATACCCATTCTATAGATTCGATCTGCATCAAAAATTTTTGATTTTGAAATTTACGCGATTTTAATAAAAAAACGTGATGTAACCCCTTGTCATTTTTGTCAAAAATGGTCAAAATTTAGAATGGGAATTTTTGAATGCCAATTGATAGTCCCGCTCCTTAAGAGTCCAAAAAGGCGTACCATTCAAAAATATGATCTGTTTTGCTCGAGATATGCTTGTTTTACTGATTGTAAAAAGCTTGAAATGACTCTATCTTGGTTAAATAAAGTCCGATCATGGAAATATACAACTCTTTAGAATTGGTAAAGTCTATAGATTCGATCTCCATTCAAAATTTTTGATTTTGAAATTTTCGCGATTTTGGCAAAAAACGTGATGTAACCCCTTGTCATTTTTGTCAAAAATGGTCAAAATTTAGAATGGGGATTTTTGAATGCCAATTGATAGTCCCGCTCCTTGCGAGTCCAAAAAGGTA
Organism: Drosophila colorata; assembly: GCA_035041545.1. NCBI lineage: Eukaryota > Metazoa > Arthropoda > Insecta > Diptera > Drosophilidae > Drosophila > Drosophila colorata. The sequence goes on along the minus strand of JAWNLD010000295.1, from coordinate 1,558,881 downwards.
TATCATTCAAAAATACGATCTGTTTTGCTCGAGATATGCGTTTTCGTTTTGTAAGTGACTATATCTCGGCCGGATGTAATCCGAACTCGGAAAAATACAATTCATGAATGATGTAATTTGGTATATTTCGATGTATGTGAAAGGCGATTGGAAAGAAATTGTAACAGAGTCGTAAATTTGTTTAATACTTTTCGCTTGTTGTTTTTATTTTTGCACTTTATTTAGGTAATTGATTTAGGTATACATAATATATATTTATTTATATATATATATATATATATATATATATATATAGTGATTGATTTAACAGACAAAGTTGCACAAAGTTTAACACAAAGACATAAGTAAACACACACACGCACACACATGCACATCATTGTAGATTTTCATTGATCTGTATATGTATGTGTGTGTGTGTGTGTCGAATATATATAGAATATACACATATATCGTTGTATATATATATTCCTATAAGCATATAATTTATCATACTGCAGAATGTCTTGTATATAATAATAATTAATAATTGATTTAAAGCATATAAGTAGTATGTATATATATACATATATACACATATACATAGACACATATATGAATGTGTGTGTGTATATGTATATATATGTATACGTATAGTATGTAAATATTATATATAAGTAGTATATAGTCTGTTTAGGAAATACTCATAGAATATAAACGAATCAAACTTGGATTCGTCAATTAGTTGCTTTTCTTGTTGTTGTTGTTGTTTGTTTTGTTTTGTTTTGTTTTGTTGTTGTTATTCTTGTTGTTGTAATTGTTGGAAAAATAGACGCAAAGCGACAAAACAGCAAAAAAAAATAATAAAGATCATCGTCAACATCATCGTTTATATGTATATATGTAATAAAGAAATATAATAATCAACGTTTAACAAACAAACAAAAAAATTTAATAAAATACGCACGCACACACACACTCGCACACGCACTCGAACACACACACGCACACACTAAAAAGCACTTGCTACAAAAATTTACATATAGAACGTTTCTTTCAAAGAGCAAAACCAAGAGACACAAAAGGAGGACGCGACGGACACGTAATTAGTATATAAAATATGTGTTTTGTTGTTGTTGTTGTTGTTTTCTAATACACGGAGTGCACAATATTATCCTTCTCGACGAGCAGGCGCACCTTCATGCAGCCGTCGGAGCCGCAGGAGAAGAGCCGCCCAAACGGATCCACGTACACCTGGCTAACACCCTGGCCGGTGTGCTTGAAGAACCCGTTCTTGGCGTGCTCGTGGGGGAACGTGTTGATCAGCATGAACTGGTTCATGTCCCATATCTGCAGAGAAACCAATCGGTTGTATATATGTATTGATATATGATATATGTATGCACCTAATTCTCTTTTTACACGAATTTTAAATAATCTATGATTTTTTTATATGCTTTGAATATCTTTTCTTCTCTGTTCCGACAAATTATGTTTTCATTAATTGACTTATCACGAATGGGAACTGGAGAGAAATATAGAAAGTTATGAACAATATAATTCTAGTCATGAAAACTGACTATGAATAAAATTTGTATATGTTTATTTCAGTTTTACTTTCTCTATATTCATGAATTTCTGATATTATCTACTTCTTTCCAAATCATAATTTATTGTTATAATATATTTACCGACTTAACAAGTGGAGGTACGGAAAATAGATTCTCAAGTGAACTCTAACAAAAATGTTATTGAACTTTTAATTTTAATTGTTTTTTTTGGTCTAGAAGCCATCAACTTTTTGTTCATTTAGCAAACACCTTTTTATGCCCGTGTAAAAAGAGAATTGGGATTCGATTTGGACTCACCTTAATGTCGCCCTCAATGGAGCCAGTGACAAAGAACTCCTCGTGCGGATCCAGCGCAATGCACTTGATGGTGCTATCGTGTGCCTGCAACATCAATTTGATTAGTATGTGATGTGGAATCTTGATCCGGCCAACACTCACCTGATAGCGGTGACGCAGTGTGCGCTGGCGCACGTCGAAGACGCAGACGTCGCCGCGCTTGCCGCACGAGATGAGCACCTGGTGCTGCGGCGCGAAGACCAAGCAGGAAGAGCCCTGGTCATGGCAGGTGAAGGCTGAGGGCGGCAAACGAGAAGCAGGAATTAAAGACAATTGTTTGATTCAGCATAAATTAAACTGTTTAAATTCTAATTTGAATTTATTTGCGTGTTGTCAGCACTAGCTCACTTCTCGATATTCTACTAAACCTATCTGTTTTATATTTTGTTTACATTTCTTCTTCTGAAATTAGTTTTGCTCAAAAAAGTTAAATTTATGTTTTGTTTGCAATTTTGTTACTTATTATATATGCAATTAAAGATAATTAAATAACCTTTCAGAAAAGTGTAAATATGTTGGTGCAGTTATTACAATCTTAATCATCAATTTGCCACGCCCCTAGTGGGCGTATCCAAAAAATCTTAACATCTTATCTGACGCGGGTCTACAATAGTATATATTCCAAATTTAAAGTCTCTAGCTGCAATAGCGACCAACAAAATTGCGTTTATACGGACAGTCGACGAGTAAAAATAAAATTCAAAATCTCAAAATATTGAAAAAAAAAAAATAATAAATAAATAAATTTGTGGCATAAGAGAAAATCAAAGTTTATAAAATTAGAGGGCAACAAAAACATAAAAACAAATGAGCTCTTTAAGTCTATGCGAATGGCCGGTTAATGGTGATCAAATATATGCTTGGCAGATGCCCCTTTTCTCCAGGTATTTTGAATACACAAAAGGACAGTTCGACACTCACCCGAAACGCAGGACTTCTTGTGCGGCAACAGTGTGTCCCAGATGTTAATGTTCTTGTTCTCGGAACTTTGGCCAGCTGTGGAGTAAAATCAAAGTGGATTAGAAAAAAGCTCAACAGAATTGAACGGAAAGTGGGATCGTGGACGTACCGCTGGCTAACAAGCTGCAGGAGCCGAGGAATACGAAATCGGAGAGCGCCTTATTGTGGCACTGGTAGGTCTGCGGATGACAACAAGGATAACGAAAGTAATACAATAAAGGTTCAGACAGCTGCGCAGACTCACAATGAAGGAGCGATTGTTCTGGGAGGCGATGCCCGCCTGCCAGAGGCTCAGATTGCCGTCGCCATCGCCGATGCCGAACTTGTTGCCCTGCTCGGAGAAGCGACAGCGCGTGACCTTGGCGAAGGTGCCGGAGGTGCGCGGACAGCAAACCGGCTGCTGGTGTCCCCACTCCCAGATCTGCACGGACCCGTCCTGGCCGCCCGTCAAATAGAGCGGCATCAGCGGATGCGCGCTCATGCGCTTCACATTGTCCACCTTGTGGCGGAGCACCTGACAGAAAAGCAAATGTAAAATAAATATTCATATATATATATATATATATATATGTGTATCGAAGGAGCAACGAACTCACCATGGAGGTGCCACGCCCCGACTGTGAGGCGCTCTGCGTGCTGACGCTGGCCTCACTGAACGCGGTGCCCACGCTGAACTGAGCCCTGCGGGAGATGGGATTGGGTTAGAGATTGCCCGACTGCGTGGCAGCTGCGTGGAACTCACTGATCCTGCGACTGGATAATGAGGAAGGCGGACGTGCTGTTGCTGTCCGGATCCTTGGACAGATTCATCATATCGTATTCGCACTCGTCCTCGTACCAGTTGGGCGACTCGAGCAGCAGCGATATATCGATCTCCTGGATCTCGCGCGGATTCGCGAACGCGATCATCGAGGAGCTGTTGTTCTTCAAGCAGAAGGTGAGTATCGACTCGTGATCCTTGTGAATGATGCGTATGTGATCCGTGTTCTCGCTGGTCGAATGCGATTGGCCTGGCGGGAGCGAGAGGCGAGCACGTGAAATAGAAAGAGAGGCAGATAGAGCATGGATTAGTACGAGGCGTGATGGCGATAGCTAATAGATAAGATAAGATACTATATTATCTATACAATTTATAGCTGTAGAAGGTGTTAATTTAATTCTAGTTTACTTTATACAAAATATATGAGCGTGAGAGAGAGCGAGCATGCATGATTATAAAGTGTGACAGAGATAGCAGCAGAAAGCTCTAAATATATCATTAAATTGCAGTGTACTTAAATAATATTAAATACAACTATATAAATGATTTTTTTTTAATATATATCTATAAATAAATATACGAATGAATAGACTAGATAGGAAAAGGATATTCTAGATATTAAGATAAAAATAGCTTAACTTATTTTGTACAAATATGCGACATTTAATTAAAGCGAATTGTTATTTCATTTATACCAAATATATATCATAAATAAATGTGCAAAAGAGAGAGCATGATAGAGACGGCAAGAGACAGCTCTTAATATAATTTACAAATTAATTGTAATTTAATTTATATATTTTTTTATTTTACTATGAGTTTAATTTTTTAATAAATATTTATATTTGTAGTTAAGTTAAAATGGCTTTAAATCTAACTTGTAATTGAATTGCAATTAAATTAAATAAAACACATATATAGTATATATAAGAAATGGCTTTAAATCGAACTTGTAATTGAATTGCAATTAAATTAAATAAAATACATAGTAGTATATATAAGAAATAGCTTTAAATCTAACTTGTAATTGAATTGCAATTAAATTAAATAAAATACATATATAGTATACAATTTAATTTTTACCAAATATATATCATAAATAAATGTGCAGAAGAGAGAGCATAAGGCATGATAGAGACGGCAAGAGACAGCTCTTAATATAATTTACAATTTAATTGTAATTTAATTTAAATATTTTTTTATTTTACTATGAGTTAAATTTTCTAATAAATATTTATATTTGTAGTTAAGTTAAAATGGCTTTAAATCGAACTTGTAATTGAATTGCAATTAAATTAAATAAAACACATATATAGTATATATAAGAAATGGCTTTAAATCGAACTTGTAATTGAATTGCAATTAAATTAAATAAAATACATAGTAGTATATATAAGAAATAGCTTTAAATCGAACTTGTAATTGAATTGCAATTAAATTAAATAAAATACATATATAGTATATAATTTCATTTATACCAAATATATATCATAAATAAATGTGCAAAAGAGAGAGCATGATAGAGACGGCAAGAGACAGCTCTTAATATAATTTACAAATTAATTGTAATTTAATTTATATATTTTTTTATTTTACTATGAGTTTAATTTTCTAATAAATATTTATATTTGTAGTTAAGTTAAAATGGCTTTAAATCTAACTTGTAATTGAATTGCAATTAAATTAAATAAAATACATATATAGTATAAATAAGAAATGGCTTTAAATCTAACTTGTAATTGAATTGCAATTAAATTAAATAAAATACATATATAGTATAAATAATGTGCTCCGCTTTCGACACGACATTGGACCACAGATTGGCTGCCGTACCGCGTGTTGGGCGCATGTTGATTTTCGGCACCAAGGTGTTAATTGTTTCAAAAATGCGGAGCTTCTTCTTGACGATTACCGCGATATCTTATCAGGCTTAATGCGCGTTTAATAGTAATTGCCTTAAAGCAGTTATTTGGCTAACAGCGCCGGGCGGCAGGCGATGAACAGCGGCAAGCAGTGCGCGATTAACAGCGCGCAAGCAGTGCGAATGTTATCGATTAACGGACATGCTGGCCGTACACCAATTGCATGCATTATGAAAAGCGTTACAAAAAAAAAACAACAACAATAATAGTATAATCAAAATATAACATTTGTTTTTAATACATTTCACTGGTATTTTATCGGTAGGCAAACAAAACAAGACATTGAATAACACACATAGTTTAACAATCGTTTCAAGAGGAAGAAGAAGAACAACAACAACAAAACAGGAATCTACAATTAACGAAAAGAAATCTCAAAAGAAATCTCTCTGCTCGGATGTATACAAGTATCGCATGCCTAAGACTAAGTAAGTAAGTAACATCTGCCACCTGAATTAGAATTAGAGCTTTTAGAACCGAACAACAATCAAATGGATTTCAAATCAATTTACAAGCGCGTTGCAAATGCTTGACATGAGCTGCAAAATTTACAAGCGACTGTCGGTCAAGCAGACGAACGAAGCTGATTTCAACTACAGTACTGTTAACTAGAATTCTCTACAATAGATATATATGTATATATGTATTTTTGTATATATGTATGTGTGTATATATGTGCACATGCTCTCTCCAACTTCGGTCAGAGAAATTTGCAACAACAACAACTATAATAGCAACATTTTGGTACGGAATACACACCTTCGTCGGTGTCGTTATCATTATGATGGCTGTGATGGTGGGCGCTGCGAGCGCTCGCCTCGGTGCTCTTGCCGAAGATGCTCTTGATGAACACCTCCTGGGTGGGCTCCTGCCTGACCAGGTAGTTCCACAGCCGGCGTATGGGTCCGGCGGCCGAGCCCGATATGAACGGCGTGTTGTCCTTGTTCAGCAGCGACCGGTACTTGTGTATGGCCAGGCCGTTGATGCCGCTCTCCGTATAGCAGCCGGGTATATAGTGCCGTGTGGGCGGGCCGCGACTGATCAGGTCGCTCAGCGCGAACTCCTGCCAGCGGTTCAGCGTGCGCAGGACCTCATGCGACAGCGGACTGATCACGGGCAGATCTGCAAAACGGGCGCCAAAAAGGGGAGGGGGAAGGGGAAGGCGAAGGCAAGCACAGTTGAATCAAATACGTATTCGACTGGATATAAATATACTGGCCGTGGCCTTAGCTGCCGGCAGCACTCACCCTGCAGCTCGATGCCGGCCACTTTGACAAACTCCTGAATCTTGTAGGTGCTAAACTTGATCAGAGCCAAGCGCAGAATGCTCCACGAGTAGGACATGGGATTGGTGTGCTCCGTGTTGTCCTTGGGCTTCAGTTGGCTGCGACTCACGTTCACATCGTCATCGTCGTCGTCCTCCTCCTCGCCGTCCGATTCGTGCGAATCGTCCGTGTCGTAGTCGTCGCAATCTGCGCAATCACCAGAAGATCGGATTACCATACAGTATTCAAATATCTATGTATCAATATTTCTTTTTTGTATATATCAAGTCGAACTACATATTCTTCCACTCTAAAAAGAACCTAGGAAGTTATTATCTATCAATTGCCCTTTAAATAAAATAAAAAAAAAACCCTGAAGCTTTTTAAATTAATTAAAAGCTAGTTTTAAGACACTTTAAAAATGTTTTGCAACATTCTTCAGCGCCTGATATTAGATAGATATTTATATATATATAATATAATACATATACTATGTTCAAAAAATTATAAATAATTCTAAAAATAACTGAACTATTTCAATAACAATTTTTAAAAATATTAAGTTCGAACCAAATAGTGGATGTAAAAAACAAAGTTCACATAAAAGAGAAACTAGTTTGAATTTCGACCCGAAACACAATTTTTTATGCTCGTTCACGTCTGTCCGTATGAACGCAATTTTTTTCTACGCCATTGAAGCTAAAATCTTGAAAATTGGAATATATACGCGTGCATTCCCGCGTCAGATTAAGTAGTAAGATTTTTTGGCTACGCCCACAGGAGGCGTGGCAAATCGATTTAATCTATATATCTCCCGCAGTTTTAAAGCTAGATACACCAAATTTGGGAGACAGTTTTCTGATGACCTTCAAAAAAATATAAAATATCGACATTATGAGACACTATCGAATATCGGTTCATAAATCTGATTTTTTTATATACAAATATTTTTTCTACTTTTGATTTCAGAATTAAGAGGTAAATTCACGTTAGAGTTAGTTAAGAAAATGGCACTCTTACCTATATTGGAGGGCTTGGCTAGGAAGTAGGAGAGCATGGACGTCTCCGGCGGCATAAACTGTTCCCGGTACGTGGGCTTGTCCTCCTTCATGTTGCTGGAGGTGCTGTTCTGGCTGAAGCCGCCCAAGATCTTCATGTTGAGCTTCATGCGCTGCTTCGTCATGGACGTGACCGTATTCCATACGCTGTTCTCATCCGCCTGATCCTCGCCAGCTGATTGGGCCTGGAGCGCCGCCTGCGCCTGGGCATGCACCTGGACCTGGGGCTGCGTGGCCGGCTTGATGAGCAGCTTCTTCATGCCGCCGCCGAAGAGCGTGGACCAGGTGTCGTTGGTGAAGTTCTGTCCGCTGAGCCGGTAGAGCAGCCGGCTGTCGCACGTGGACAGCGAGTAGATGAACAGCGCCATATACGTGGACACGAAGGACTCGAGCAGCAGCACATTCAGCTTGGGCACATCCTCGTCCTTTTCGCGCGCGAGCAGCGCCCGCAAATTGGTGACGCCCGGCCAGCGCGACGGCGTCGTGCAAATGCCCGCCGGCTCGTCCGTGGAGTACTTGCGTCGCCGATGGAACGCATTCCGGCTGCCCACCAGATAGCTGCACTCGAACGACGAATTGATCTTGGCGATGTTCTCGATGCCCGGACTCTGATAGCCGTTGAGCGTCGCATGGTTAACCACAAAGCTTTCGGAGTCGCAGAGCGACTGGTAGATGCACGAGGAGAGCGCGACGGCGAGATCGCGCAGGACGAAGATCTCGCTGAGGGCGCTGGTCTCGATGCCCGGGAACGGCAGCAGCTTGATGATGCTCTGGAGCATGTCGACGGTCTGCGACTGCAGATACTTGATGGGATCGGCGATGACCGTCTTGTTGCCGGCCACGCAGGCGCTGAGCAGCGGCAGCGTTGTGGGAAAGGGCAGCGGGCTGAGCAGCTGCTGTTGGGTCTTCTCCTGCTGCAGCTCCTGGAGCAGCAGGACGAGCTCCATGCGCACCGAGGCGAGGCCGCCGCCGCTGGCGCCGTGCAGCGAACAGTAGCTGAGCAGCGTGCGCAGCAGCGTCTCGTTGGCTGCGGATTGGATGGAAGCAGGCGAGGATTAGCAAAAAGGTCTCTTCAGACACCTTCGGCCCCAACTCACCTTTGAGCCAGCGTTTGCGCTTGGCGGCCCGCATCACCTTGGCCTCGAAGTCCTGCTTGTCCTGCATGAGGATCTCGTGGAGCGTCGGCCGTTCCGTGCACGGATAGATGCTGGCATTCAGGTCCTTGTCCTTGGCATCGCCGGCGTCCGCGTCGCCGCCGTCGCCCGCCTGCTCCGAGCTGCAGTAGTTGCACAGCTGCTTGAGGGCCTCCACCTCGCGCTCCAGCCACATGTAGAGCTGGTAGCGCAGCTGGCCGCCGTCCACCTCGAAGCCGGTGGCCAGCGTGGACAGCTCCTCCATGAGGATCTTCAGGCAGGCGACGAACTTCAGCTGCTGCGCCATAATGTCCATCTTGCCGTCGCCGCCCAGCGAGCGCGGCAGCTGCGGCTGCGGCTGGGGCGTCGCCAGCTCCGGATCATCGTAGTCGTTGTCGTTGTCGCTGTCCTTGTCGTAGTCGACGCGCTGCTCCTCCTCCTCCTCCTCCTCCTGCTCCGGCTCGTCGTCATCCCATTTGATCTCGAACTTGTCCATTTGCGCGACAATCGGAGCACCCCAGTCGAACTGGTCCATGATGCCCGTGTTGATGAGCTCGTCCTTGTCGACGCCGTGCTCCCGCTCCTGGTCGGGCGCCTGGCTGCCGGCCGTGCTGGCATTGGAGGCGCTCGCGCCGTCGCTAATCTTCATCGGCAGCTTGTTGAGCACCTCGAGCGCCAGCGCCGGACACCCGGACTTGAAGTGTCCGTGCGCCGTGGTGAAATACAGCTGCCGCTCGATGGCCGTTATCGAATCCTCCAGCTGAAGCTGCTTATCGCTGGCCAGCGGCAGGGCGCCGGCCGACTCGCCCGCATAGCTGAATCCGGAGAGGACGACGTGCGCGATGCGCTTCTCCTGCGCCGAAATGGCGATATTCTGCCGGATGAGCAGCGGATGCGTGCGCAAATAGATGTAGAAATTGAAGACGTTCGGATTGGTCGCGTGCGGCATTTCCGGACGGAGCAGATCCTCCTCGCGGTAGCTGCTGTGCAGGCTGCCGACGCCGTTGAGGAGCAGCGTGTTGAGGCTCTCCTGGTACTTCTTCAGGTTCCAGTAGGTCATCGAGCGCAGAAAGGGATCGGGATGGGCGCGACTCAGATCGCAGCCGCCGAGCTCCATGTCCGTGCCGAGAATGTGCTCGTTGAGCAGCCGATGGTAATAGCAGCCGTCGGCATCGCCCTCGTACAGCCGGGCGATGATCAGCGCCAGCTGGAAGTCCTCCAGCTTGTTCATGCACACCTCGATCGCGTCGCTCAGCGAGTTGGCCAGCAGAAAGAAGGCGACCGCGTGCTCGAATCGCTGCTTGCCGAGCAGGACGAAGGCGTTCTTCAGCGCCGCCTTGCGCCAACGGTCCTCGGCAAAGTTGTTGCCAAAGAACGTGGTCATTTTCTCGTCCCGCTTCGAGCGGAACAGGCCCCAGACCAGAGACTTCTTCTTCATGGCCAGGTAGTAGATGGCCGCGTCGAGCGGATCCTGCTTCAGCTGGTAGGCGCACTTGGCCAGACGCTCGACGCAGCGGCGCACCGTGTTGATGTTCTTCAGCCAGTAGCCCATGCCGAGGTCGCGGAGCGTCGCCCAGCGCAGATCGCCCTTGGTGTAGCTGGGTATCAGATTGAGCAGCTCCTCCTCGCTCTCCGAGTGATACGCCCAGACGATGTTGGCGGTGCCGACGCCCTGGCGCTGGAACTGCGCCCGCTGCTGCAGCGGCAGGCAGCGCAGCAAATAGGTGAAGTGCTTCATGGCCAGCAGGAAGCGGAGTCCGCAATCGTCCAGCGATTCGGTGGCCTGCTCCTTGCCGACACTGCCGCCGGGCATGGCGCCCGTCTGGCCCTTGCCGAGATCGGCGGCGGCAAACTTGTCGGAGAAGTCCGTGTTGCACGTGGCCACCGTGTCGGCCAGCGCGAGCAGATGCATCTGGTCCAGCGAGGAGAGGCCGGGCAGATGGGTGTGCGTCAGCAGGCGGGACAGCAGCTGGCCCTGGCGCGGCCCAAAGTGCGAAATGGACTGCTTCTCGGGCAGGGAGAGGCGGCGCTCCTGGCGCTTCTGTTCGCCGCCGTCGCAGAGCAGCTCGTCCAGATTGTCGTCCGAGTTGTGCATGTCGAAGAGCTCGTCGTAGTCCTTGTCGCCCTCGGCGGCGCCGGGGCCCTTGCCCGGCTGTTCGCGGTCCGCGTTGAGCAGCACCCACAGCGGCAGCGGCGGAATCGAGTTGATCTCCGCATAGTCGAGCATCAGCTCCTCGGGTATTTGGGTGGTGCTGCCGCGGTGCTCCGCCTGGATGTTGCTCGTGTCCGCCGTATAGCTGATGCTCAGCGTGCGTGAACGCGACCAGCTGCGCTGGCGGCCACCTGCTGCTCCACCGCCGCCACCAGCTCCTCCTCCGCCGCCTCCTCCGCCGCCGCTGCTGGCGTCATCCTCGTTGGAGGCGCCGCCACCCTGGCCGTTGGCCGAGCCGCTCATGCAGCGCACGAGATGCGCCAGGATGGCCTTCACCCAGCGAATCTTGCCGCAGTTGAGCAGCTCCATCAGCTGCTTGGGATGGTACTGGGGCAGCACGGGGCAGGCGATGCGCGACGCCTGGAACAGACCGAAGTCGGTCATGTAGTCGTCGTGGGTGGCCGCCTCGCCGCCAAAGTTGCTCGACTCGACCGCCAGATGGCCGCCGCCGCCGCCGGCGCCGCCGCCGCCGCCGCCGTTCATGTTGGCCATGCTGCTGTTGGCCGCCAGGCGGCGCTGCGACAGCAGCTGAAGATTGGCGGTGCTCACCTTGCTGATCAGCGGCATGGAGGCGACGTTCTTGAGCCGCAGCTGCGTCGATTCGTTGGCCAGCGAGCGCAGATCCTCGTCCCGCAGATTGCGCGTATCGGGCACATCCTCCAAGGCGGCGGCGGCGGCGGCCGCTGCCGATGCCGCTGCGGCGGCGGCGGACATAAAGTTGGCGCCGCGATGCGGCTTCCACTGGGAGTAGACGTGCATTTCGGAGTCCATGGCGACGACCAGGATGCCGTCGCGCACCCACGAGATTTGCATGGGCAGCGGCGGCAGTCCGTCCGCCGTCTGCAGATCGATCTGGCGCAGCTTCATCCAGCGTATCTCGTCGACGAAATTCGGCTGGGCGAGCGAGCTGGCCTTGCGCAGAATCGGCCGGTTGACGGAGCGCGACTCCTTCATGGCCTTGATGTTCGCCTGGGCGATGTCGGAGCTGACCGGCGTGTAAAGCAGAATCTTGCTGCCGACGGCGACGGTCAGGATGTGCGAGCCGTCCTCCTTGGACACCCAGTCCAGCTGGACGAGATGCTTCTGGGTCAGCGGACACGTGTTCCCGTTCTCGGCGATGCTCTTCCGGAGCGACTGCAGCGTACTGAAGCTGGGCACCGTCAGCAGACCGGAGACGGCGGCCGTCTGCTTGGCCGTGGCCAGCTCCGGCGTCGTCTCCCCGCTGCGTGGCGACCGGCTGTCCGGATCGTGGGCGAAGGTGTGCAGCACCTGGTTGAGGCGCTGCTTCTTGGCCAGCAGCCGGCTGTCGTGCAGGTAGCTCAGGTCGATGCCGTGGCCGATGTTGATGCGCGGCAGATGGACGTTCTTCAGGTGGATGGTGTCCTCGAGCACCCACTCGCTGCCGCCGGAGCTTTCGCACTCGTAGATGGCCACGCACAGGTTGACGTAGCGCGAGTCCGGATCACCGCGATTCGGGCGGGTGAAGCTCTTGCCGTACTTGTAGGCGCACGCAATGCGGCCGGAGTAGGCGGCGCTGATGTTTAACGGCTGGCCGGGTATCTCGATGGCCGACTCCTGGATGCGGCTGAACATCTTCCACTCGGACCAGTGGTAGGCCTCGCTGCCCGCCGGCTCGCACTTCCAGAAGCGCGATATCGAATCGGAGCAGGCGGTCACAATGATGTACGGCGCAAAGCAGGCGGGATAGATGCTCGAGCTGCTCAGGTGGCCGGCGGCGGGCGAGGCGTGGATGACGTCGACGCCCTCGGGCAGCGGCAGCTCCTGGGTGCACACCTTTTTCGTTGTGATCGAGATGTGGGGCGCCTCGACGTGCGGCCCGAAGTGCTCGGCGCCGGTTAGGGTCTCGGCGCCCTGGGACATGCGACGCGGCTGGCCGGGATTCTGGTCGGGATCGTCCGGCTCCTGGGTCAGATTGCTGTCGGGCACATACATGGCCGTCTCGGACAAGAAGGAGCTCTGCTGCTTCGAGCTGATCACGATGCGCCACATGTGGATGGTGCTGCCGTGCAGCGTCTTCTCGATGTTCACAATGTAGAACGGCTCCTCGAAGTCCACGTTTCGCTGCAGGTCGACGATGGCGTCCATGTCCGATTCGAGGAGCGCGTTCAGCTTGGGCTCCTCCAGATCGTGGCCGGTCCGGGCCTGACCGCCCGTGATCAGCTGCGCCTGGAAGACGTGCAGGAACTGGGTGTTCTGCCAGTCGTGCTTGGCATCGGAGATCGCGTCCAGCTGGAGGATGCAGCCCGGCCTGGCCGTCGACTGCTGGGAGACGACCTTCAGCTTGTCGTGGAGCGCCGATCGCTGGGCCTTCAGCGTCGAGGAGGCGTTCGAGATCATCGAGGACAGCGAATGCGACTTGTGCAGCGTATTGAGATTCTCCGAGCAGGAGATCTCCGCCAGCAGGGTGCGCGCATCGATGACCGCCTGGTAGACGCGCAAATTTTCGCCGTCGCTGGCCACGAAGCAGGCGGACGGCGAGTTGCTGTAGCTGCCCAGCGTGGTGCTGGGCAGGAGCGTGGGTATCCAGGCGACGTTGCTGAACGCCGATATTTCCGGCGAATTGATGCGCGCCAGTTCGCTGACGCCGCCCGAGTGGCACAGCGGCCCCACCGAGTCGACGCGCCACAGGATCAGCTCCGAACAGAAGCCAGTGGGCGTGAAAATGTCCTTGTCGCCATTGCTGGAGCCGGCACTCGAGCTGGACCCAGTTGCGGCTGCAGCCGCCGATGTGGAGCTGCCGGTCGGATTGAAGGACTGCTGCTCGAGGGGCGACATCGGCGACTTGGCCTCCGTGTCGGGCAGATTGTGGTGCGAGGTGGAGACGAGCAGCGGCAGCACCGGATGGCAGGTGATGTCGTTCACCCGGAACCGATGGCCGGAGGCGCGGCTGACGTGGCCGATGCTTAATACTTGGGTGAACTTGGTCTTGAACGCGAACGTCAGCTGCCAGAGGTTCAGCGTGCCGTTCGAGTGCTTGGTGACCATCGACACCGACGGCGACACGTTCAGCGGCAGCGCGGCGCCAATGCCAGCGGCGGCGGCGGCGGCGCCGGAGTCCTGCGAGCTGCTGCTGGCGGCGCCGGCCGCGCTGCGTTCGCCGCCATCCTCGGGCGGATCGTCGTCATCGTTATCCTTGTCCTTGTCGGCGTCCTTGTAGTCGTCGTGGTCCTCGCCATGCCGCTGCTGCTGCTGCTGCTGCTGCTGCTCCTCGTCCAGCTCGTCGTGCTTGTCGAAGTTGAGCGAGTTCTGGTCGCTGCCGCCCTTGTGGAACTCGTCCTTGCTGCGCACGTTGTTGGCGATGTCGCGGAAGGCCAGCGGATGCGTGCCCGTATTGAACAGACTGACCGTGGTCGACATGGACATGGCGTCGCCCAGCGGAAAGGCGGACGGTATGCGCGTGGAGAAGGACACCTGCGCCTGCCGGTACGAGCCCGGATAGTAGTCGTCCAGCCACTCGATCACCCAGATCAGATAGCTGCCGTCGACCGGATGGATGGCGAACAGCAGATCCGGACTCTGGTGCCAGTCGCGCAGCAGGCACTCGATCTTGTTGTCCAGCGAGTCGACCAGCTGCGTGATCGGATTCGGCTGCTGGTCGTGGTTCAGCAGCGAGTTCTGCGACGTTGTGTTCGACATCGAGTTCAGCTGGAGACCGGCGCCGGTGGCGGCCGTGTGCTGTGAATACTTGCTGTACTCCTCGCCGCTGTCGTCCACCGAGACGGACTTCGAGTTGCGCATGGCGAACTTCTTGTGCGGCTGTTGTGCATCGTCGGGCAGATCGGTGCCGGCTGCAGCTCCGCCGCCCGATCCTCCACCTCCACCTCCGCCTGTATGCTGGCCATTCTCCTCGTCGATGACCTTCTTGGTGAGCTCCTGGAGTATGGCCTCCGCCTGGAGCGTGAAATGCATCTCCTTGTTGTTCAGCCAGTGCAGGATGAAGACATTCTGGTTGGCCGGATCGGAGGTCTGCATGGACGGCACCAGCGGTATGTCCGTTTCCGCGTTGATCGATGCCGCCAAATGGAAATGCATGCCGGGCGTGACGCCCGATCCCTGAAATCCGTACGAATGGAAATCGTGCACGCTGCACGAGGATGGCAGCGACGGTATCGGGCCCTGGTAATTGCTGAAGCTCGCCGGTGAGCTGCCCAGCCCGATGGCACCGGCACCACCGGCTCCGACGGCACCGCCCGCTCCTGGCGTATAGCTGCCCGGCGCCGAACCGGAACCGGGCACACCGGCCACGGCGTGCGCATTGGCGCCGGCCTTCATGTGGCGCCGCAAATGGAAGCAGGTCTTCATGTGCTTGAGGCGCTGCATGAACCGATGCTTGTGCCGGTGCGTGCGAAACTTGGGATTCTGGGAGGCGAGCGGATCGAATTGGGTCATGTTGACCATGCCGTCGTCCGGCAGCACCGTCTCGATCCAAATGCGACAGATGTTGTCCAGACAGGAGGTGACCAGCATATTGGCCACCGAGCCCTTCGGCATATACTTGCTCGTCTTGCGCCACACGATGTTGGAGACGGCGCGCGGATGTGCGATATAGACGTACGTGAAGTTCAGATCGCCGGCGGACACGCACGCGGCGGTTGGGGCGCCCGTTCCGACGCCGTCGTGCTGCGCGCTGTTCGAGCTGCTGCTCGACTTGGCTGGGAATAGCACCTGCTTGTTCTCGTACCAGATCTTGACTAGACGATCGTTGCGGCCGCAGGTGGCGAACAGGGTGCCGTCGGGACTAAATGCCATATGGTAAATGGGTATGGCCGTCTGGCAGGACCAAATGTTCTCCCACGTCGACACGTCGTCCGACTGGGCGTTGGCCGTCTGCTTGGGCTCCTTGCTCTCGCCGATCTCAAATTTGACGCCTGAAATGCAAATCGAAAATTAGTTGCAGCTAGCTAGAACGCTGCAGTCGGGCGTAACCGACGGCGAGTTACTCGTTCACAGTTTCATAAAAGTCGAAAAGTGTCTGGATTATTATTCCCATTTTGCAAAAATAACGATTTTTGTAATTTTGGTAATCAGAAAATTTAGTGACTACAAATTGTGAATGATATGAATTTTCGCGATCTACCCGCCATCAAATTGGCGTTCCAAAAATATATATTTTCTTGATCTGCAAAATGTTATATATATTTTATCGATTTGCCATGCCCCTAGTGGGCGTATCCAACAAATATTTTCTTGATCTTTAGAGGAGATCATCAGTAATCTGTCTGTAAACATTTGATGAATCTAGCTTTAAAACTGAGAGAGATAAATAGATTTTATCAAATTGCCACGGCCCCATAAAGCGTAGTCAAAAAATTCTAAGAGTATCTGACGCGAATATATACCCAATATACCCCTTTCATTTCATGAACGAGTAAAGTAATCAAAGTTTGTTCTATTTGCTGAAGATTCGTACCCGTGTGCTCCTCCTCCTGGTGGGTGGGCGACTTGCTCTTCCATAGCTGTATGTTGGTGCCGCCGGTTAGGAGGCGCGTGCCCTCCAAGTTCCACGACAATGTGACCACGTTCGAGTGGCTGGTGAAGGAGCCAGTCTGCACCCATCTGCAATTGGAGAAGATTAGAATCGCTCTGGCATCGTGAATTGCAGGCCAAACACCCACCTGTAGTCCAGATAGTGTGTGTTGTGCTTGCTGGACTCGATCACTGGCGTCGGCTCGAAAATGCATATCTTGTTCTCGTAGGCGGCAGCTATTTTGCCCGTATCGGTGCTGCAGTCCAGGGCCGAAATCTTCACATAGCCGTGATTGGCGCCAGGTATGATCTGGACGCGTTCGAATGTGCTCGCCAGGATGACCACATTGCAGCCGGCAGCGTATGCCTGAAATAAGGATTTTCGTTAATCATCAATCATGTTATATTTCTACATACATCATTTCATATGACGTCTTCATTCTTACGACTAATCAACTTTTAAAACAAACAACAACGAAAATAACAGTGATTGACAGACTGATTGATTGACTGATTAACTGTGTATAGGCTTATAAACTTATCAAATCACAATTCCATATCTCTGACTAAGCCTTTTATTTAATTGGCTGATTTATTCAGCTGATTGACTGACTGACTGACTAATTAATTGACTATTAACAAACATTTGAACATCATTTTTGTTAATCATCAATCATATTATACTTCTACATACATCATTTCATATGACGTCTTCATTCTTACGACTAATCAACTTTTAAAACAAACAACAACGAAAATAACAGTGATTGACAGACTGATTGATTGACTGATTAACTGTGTATAGGCTTATAAACTTATCATATCACAATTCCATATCTCTGACTAAGCCTTTTATTTAATTAGCTTATTTATTCAGGTGATTGACTGACTGACTGACTGATTGACCGACTATTAACAGACATATACACATCATATCGCATAAGCATTACATAATTCTGACTTATCCATTTAAAAAACAAAACCCTTTTTTTTTTTTTGCTGATTGATTGTTGAGCAAATTGACGAACGGATAAAATATCTAACTGTTAAAATTTCAAGCCGATGGCTAATCCATTTATATAACAATAAAAGAGAAACAACAATAAATAATTTTGCTGATTGATGGACTGTTTGATTTAAAGTCAAGTCATCAAGTTATAAAGATATATTTTTGCTGATTGATTGACTGAACAACTGTGAACATACATAAATAACATATCATAACAAAAAAACTGATTATGTCAACTGATAAGCTGTGTATGAAGCCCATAAGAAAAACGATTATATTAATATATACATATTTTTTATGTTTTGAAGGCAATCAACACACATAATTTTAAGATCACAAATAAAACTGAAAATATGTGGGAAAACTATTTTGTGAGATATTTAAGATTCTTGTGCGAAATGTTTGCAGCTAAGTCCAATGTAAAAACTTATTGTTAACACAGTTAAGAGAAATGGAAAATAAAATAGTTAATAAAAGAATTAAAAAATGTTCTTAGCAAATCACATGACGCGAACAATGCCGTGGTAATACCCGCTGACAACTCAAATAAATGTAGTATATGCATAATATCATATCATATCTATTACTACGAAATAAATTGATTATAAAGATAAGAAGCGATTAGGTGTGTGCTCAAGTGGGGGAATCAAGTGACCATGGAGGACCACAGCTGGCCAATGACTAACTAGGACAAGGATATGTCATAAATATGTCAAGTGGGTGGGGTTGGGGGCGGGGAGCAGGACTCAAACGTGATGTAACCTAGGTTGCCGCATTTGCGGGCTATTAAATCAAATATCTGTGCAATAATATATAAAAAAAAAAATATCCAAAAATATTACAGACATGCCGAATTTGCGGTGCAATCAATAAAATAATGATAAACGACAGTTTGGCCAAATTTGAGCAGAGATAAATGTTGAGACATCATTTAAATAGTCAGCCGAGTCATTTAAATGCAAATTCGACAACAACAAAAATAAAATGAGAATTCGCCGAGCAATTTCAAGTTTGAACGCGTGCCTAAAACTAATTTAGTCCAATTTGGATTGATTCCGGATTGCACAGGAAAGGTTTGGCTATACGTAACGGGTTAGCGCACAGAAAACTCAACTCGTGCGATGCCCTTGAATAGAGTCTCGCTCTCTCTCTCGCTCTCTCCCTCGCCCTGTTTCGCTCGCTCTTTCTCCTTCTCTGCTGGCTGTTATCTTGGCTAATTGTTGTTTTCAGTTTGGTTAGTTTTAGCTGTTCCTCTGGGCCCGGGTCTCTGATATGCGTTCATTATCTTAAGTAGGAGGCGGCAGATATGGCTGCGGATATTTCTTGCAGGGCCCTGCCCGACAAGGCTGAATGCTACGGCACTCGGCCGACAGGCGACACTTGACGCCCACCCCCACGAACAGATGGCGCCACTCTGCAGGCAGGCCCATCTATGTGAGTGTGTGTGTGTGTGCGTGTGTGTGTTGTCTGCCCATTTTCAAGTTCAGCTACGCCCGTGCCTATTGCTTAATATTATAGTTGTCGCTGTCACACACACACTCATGAAAATTATAAAAATACACACACTACAATTGAAATGATGGCATTTGCATAGTTAAATGAATGGGTGGCAATGTCAACAGCGGCTCGTAGCTCATTACAGAATATAATGCAGATATGTACACACTGTACACACACGCACACAAGTGCACAAGTGCAGCTGTTGAAATGAATTTTTGCTAAGAAATAGAGCAGGGGGAGCCGGAGCGCAAGTGTTACCACACTTATTATACTGCATACATATTTATTCTACATTATTTGGCCACAGTTAATTATGCTAAATTACAACACAAAAACACAAAAAAAAAAGATGAAAAAAAAAAAACAGTACTCAGGCGCTAGCGGTAAACAAATAAGCGCAAACAGCGTGTGTGGGTGGATGGGGTGAAAGGGGTTGCCGTTAGTAATTAATATTTGATATGTATGTGTACACACACACACACACATACATACAACCATTTATGTGTGCATGTGTATGATCATAAAAATAAACGTTTCCAGCTACAGTCGCCACATTATAAATGCGTGCTCACGACATTTTTGCTTTTTTCGTTTTTGCGGAATTTTATGGGCCGTGTATAATTTATTTGTTATTGACGTTTGCCTGTCTCACAAAATTTGCGCCTGCGAGGACTGCATTCGCAGGCAAACAAACGCAAACGCACACGCACGCACACCTGCATAGAGATGTGCATACATGTTTGTATGTTTATCGAATTTAGGGCATCAAAGGCCATTTGACCAATCGAATTGTGTATGCGTGTGTGTGGGTGTGCGTGCGTAAGGCAACGTGAGAGGCTTGTTTACAGCCACAGCACTTGACCTTTAAATGTAATTAAAAGACAGAAAACATGTTAATACATTGATTTCAAATTTAAATGAATCAAAAAAAAAACAGCTGAAGCACTTGTTGTTGTTATCGAATTTACACAAAATTCTCAAACTTTGATTTAATTGACCACAGATAGACGGCGACAGCCAAGCATCACATTTATTTATACACGCACACACATACACACACACGCTCATGTGTATACAAACACCAGCATGTAAATAAAAACATTAAAATCCCCCAGGGCTGATCGGAATTGGATATTCCAATTGGAATTCGCCAAATGCCAACCGTGTTGGAAAATGTGTACACACATATGTACCCTTAAGTACCCAGCGTACCCATTATAAATACACGTACACATGACTGTCACGCTTATGTGTAGGTGTGTGTTTGCAGGTTGAACAATATGATTGATGCGTGATAAAAACGAAAAACGAACGAACAAAAAAAAAAACGAGAAAAAACTTGGCTTTTTAGTGTAATCGTAATCGCACGTATTCTTACTGTAAAAGGTATGCCTTCCACGGAGCCAATTGCGAAGCACCGGTCGCCCGCATTGCAGGCGCCGCTCAATATCTGGTGACAATTCATTGTTTGTTAAAGTTGGATATCACATCACAGCGCACAAAGTAATATTCTTGGTTCTTTGGTTTGGTTACTAGCACGAATTTTTCTTTGTAAAACGACAACAAAGTGATGAGTGACATTACATAAAAATGTAGGCCAAATAGTGATGGACGCTATCGAATAGTGCTATCGAAACGATGATTTTAGTGTGTAACAACGTTCGACTGTCATCGATACGCACGCGAAACGCACGTTGAAGTTCTAACAAAATATCGCAGCGTTGCGTTAGTGTTGATAGGCCAGCTAGTAGTATCGAGAGCATCGATACATCGATTTCGTGGATATGCTTGTTATCGGCAGCCGCCACCCTTTGCAACCCTGTCTCAGCTACAACACTGGCCGTGTTTGACTGCTTGCATGGAGATTGTAATTGTAAAATTATAATCGTTTGTTTTCTGCAACTTTGGCGAATACTCCGATAGCAAAATGGCCGCAGGTCCAATTGCTGAACGTAACCAAGGTAAGTCGCGGGGTTTCTAATACACATACAATTCATATAACACACGTTTCACCATCCCAACAAAAAGATGCCACCATCTACGCCGGCGGCCTGGACGACAAGGTATCCGAGACGCTGCTCTGGGAGCTCTTCGTGCAGGCGGGTCCAGTGGGTAAGCATGAGAAGCAATCGAATGCCAGTTCATCTGTTCTAATTTGTGCTGTGTTCTAGTTAATGTGCACATGCCCAAGGATCGCGTCACGCAGATGCATCAGGGCTACGGCTTCGTGGAGTTCCTCAGCGAGGAGGACGCCGACTACGCGATCAAAATCATGAACATGATCAAGCTGTACGGCAAGCCGATACGCGTCAACAAGGCGTCGGCGCATCAAAAGAATCTGGACGTGGGCGCCAACATATTCATTGGCAATCTGGACGTCGAGGTGGACGAGAAGCTACTCTACGACACCTTCTCGGCCTTCGGCGTCATCCTGCAGACGCCAAAGATCATGCGCGATCCGGAGACGGGCAAATCGAAGGGCTTTGCGTTCATCAACTTTGCCAGTTTCGAGGCCAGCGATGCCGCCATGGACGCCATGAATGGCCAGTATCTCTGCAATCGTCCTATTTCCGTTTCGTATGCGTTTAAGAAGGACCACAAGGGCGAACGGCACGGCTCCGCCGCCGAACGCCTGCTGGCCGCACAGAATCCGTCAGCGCACGCAGACCGGCCGCATCAACTGTTCGCCGATGCGCCCGTACAGAATATGATGCCTGTGATGGGCGGGCAAATGATGCCGCCACCGATGATGGCGCCGCCGCCGCCCGTCGTGCCCGTCACGACGAACAACATGAGCATGATTGCGCCGCCGCCGCCGGTGCCGCAGCCCGCACCGTTCCCAGCAACAATCCCGCCGCCGCCGCTACCCCCGATGGCCGGCGCCCAGCCGCCGCTGCCGCCGGCAATGGGCATTCCGCCGCCGCCGCGCATGCTGCAGCCGCCAAATGCGTGGGCGCCGCCCGGCATGCCGGCGCCGCCGCCACGTCCACCGCCCACGAACTGGCGTCCGCCGCCCGTGCCCTTCGCGCCGGCACCCTTCTCGCGTCCCTACCAACCGGATGGCTACCAGTACTAAGTCACCTGTCTACCATCTAGTTATACAATTATAGGCGATCCAATAAAACCGAAGCGACATTTTTACAATGAAAACTTACTTTTAGACAGCCCACATATCTTATAAGACTTGGTTTCCAACTATGTTCGAATACGGAATTTGTAAACTTTTTTACCACGAACCGAACTAGTTGCTTGGAAAAGAAATGAGCCTTAACTGGAACCAAATTAGATAGTTTAAAAAGCTATTCTTACACTGAAAACGTATTTTATAAGACTTGGTTTTCGAACTAGATTCGATTCCAGAATTTTCATACTTATTTTTTACCATAAACCGAACTAGTTGCTTAGAAAAGATATAAATTTATAGATATATAATTATATTATATATCAGGAAGCAAATTATATAGTTTACAAAAAGTATTTTTAATATATATATATAGATTTTTTTATTTAAAATTTTCTTTTCATTATTTTAATATATACACGAGGGTGGCTCAATAAGTACATGTGTTTGAGAATTGAGGGCAGGGGGATGTTCTTTATAAGTCGTGTAATATCATCAACCGACTAGCTATTTTGTAAAAAAAATATATATATATATATATATTAGCTAAAAAAATGAATATCAAATGCCGAGCTTATAGCTGAAACAGAAGCCTATTTTGCCTTTGAAAAGTCATATTTTTTGGCGGAAATCAAAAAGTGGGGAATAATTTATCAACCTCAAAGTAGACTATGCTGAAAAACAAAGAAAAGCTAAAACGACTACTTATTGATCCACCCTCGTATATACATACACTTTCTTATGTTTTCAGGCATTTTGCTAACAAACCTTCTCAGGTATTAGTAATTACACCAGACCTTACCACTTAGTGAAAAATAAACAATAAAAAACAGAACAATTTAAATATGTTCCTACAAAAAATATTCCCTTTTAATGTTACGAAGCAAGGCTCGTAAACGTGAAGAAAATGTATATTGTTAAGTTTTGGAGATAGCAGATATTCTACTTTTTAAGTTAAAATAAACTTATGCGGAAATAAACATATTTTATTCTAATTTCTAAACTGAATTGTTTTATTTTTAATTGAGAAAATATTTAAAATTGGTAAAAAAATAAAAATAAAAAAAAGGTGCGAACTAAAAGCTGGTTCATGAACCGTATTTCAAAGCGCAATTCGAACTCTAAGCTGATCAAAGGCAAATGTTAAGGTTCGAGCCAAGGTCTCTAACAAATGGATTACCCAGTAAGTATATATGATAAATTTATAAGATTTTTTAAATTTTTTTATGCTCTTGGAAGATTTATTAGTTTTGTAACATTTTCGAATAAGAACAAACATATCCGATCCCATAAAGCCAACTGTTGGTGGCCAGCTTAATGAAACTTGGTGCAGATCGGATGACTATATCATATAGTACAACATTTATAACATCGGATTACTATATCATATAGTACAACATTTATAGCATAATTATAGTTTTAAATTTCAAATATTGTCACCGAAAAATGTTCACATTTTCTCTTTTTTTGTGTTTGTTTTTTTTTTTTGTCTTTCATTTTCGTTTTTAATTTGGTTTTAGTGGCTCTGGGTTAGTCCACACACAACAATGCGTAAAATACTTTTCCAAAAAGTTTTTTCAAAATTATGTAAATACATTTATAATAAGTAAATAACATTAACATTAAATATTCCTTTGTGTATTATGCAAAAAAGCGATGCAAATGCCAAATGCCAAATGCATTTATATATAAGTATATAGAATCTGGAACAGCATCAAAACCGATTTCATGGACACATATGCATATATATGTATTTCTATATGTATATACATGCAAGTATGTGTACAGCTGTGCTTGAACTACATTTAAATCAGCGAATCAGCGAATTTCATTGGCTAACTTTAACATTGGATCTGTCTTATACAGTTTTATATATAGATATATACATATGCCTGTGGTACATATATATTGAGTGTAAGCTGCGAATGCGAGCGTAAATTTTAGACCGTCGTCTGCACGTTCTGCACGGCCTTGGAGAGCTCCACCTTGGAAGGTATCAAATAAAATGCGGGCGTCATTGTCTCGCCACAAGGACACTGGCAGGCTGCAAGCGGAGAAAACAAATATATATAGTACATATACAGATAGATAAGCAGCAAATACGAAAAATGTTTAAACAAATTGTATTCCTCTTTTGAAACCCTTGCTTAGGTTTTTATAATTGTATCACAAAATGAAGCAGACATATCCCATCCCATAAAGTATTTAAATTCATGATCAGTATTAACAGCCTGTCTGTCTGTTACTATGCAAGCTAGTCTCTCAGTTTTGCCAGTTATCTCAGTTCATCAGAAAACTGTCTGCCACATTTGGTGACTCTTGCTCTAAAATATGGACTTTCGCTTTTTATCCGCTCCGAAGTTGTCATGCCTACATAAATTGTTTCTTGATCTTTATAAGAGTTTATCAGTAATCTGTCTGCAAAACATTGATGTACCTAGCTTTAAAACTGAGGGAGATATATAGATTAAATCTAATTGCCACGCCTCCTGTGGGCGTAGCCAAAAAATCTTTTCATTTTATCTGACGCGGGTATGCATGAGTATATATTTCAAGTTTCATGTCTCTAGCTTCATTAGCGTCGAAAAAAAATGCGTTCAACGGACAGACGAACATGGCACAAAATCAAAATTTAACTTTTCCCTCCAATAAATTTTCGGGTTTTAAAAATCCATTTTCCGCTATGTCTTGCAATTGCGAAGTATAAGAAAGAACAACCATTGACTCATCTCACCATTGACCCAGCTAAAGTTGCCGAGCTTCTGCTCGCACTTGGGACAGTAGAGCCGGCCCTGGGTATTGAGCATGATGCGGTGCATCCAGGCGATGGGCTCCACGAACAACAGGCTGCGGCACTGGTTGCCTGGCCCGGCGCCGGCGGCGACATTCTCGTGACTGTGCGAGCCCAGCGAGGCCTTGCGTATGCCCTCCGAGAGCTGATCGAGCAGACGTGGCTCCGATGTCGTCGCCTGATGTGCAGGCGGCGTTTCGACATCTGTCGGCGGCGGCTGCGGGGGCGGCGCGCTGCGGGATCGATGCTCGAGCACGTGCGACTTGGAGGCGAGCACGCGTCGACAGCGACGACAGCGAAAGACAATGGGCTCGGGATTCTCGCGGGTGATGTCCGGATCCGGACGCACCACGCTGTGAAAGCTCTGCGGCAAGATCTTTGCCTTGCGCATCTGCTCGCCGGCCAGGCGCAGCCGGTGCATCTTGTACCGCTGATAGCTGGGATCGATCTTGTAGCCCATGCGCCGGTAGAGCTTCAGCTGCGCCACAAAGCCCACGTTCGGCTGCACGAAGCGGCGCTTGGCCCGCACCAGCTCGTAGGCCGCCTGGTAGTCCAGATTGTGGCGCTTCATCACGTACGCAATCACCGCCGACGAGCTGCGACTGACGCCGAAGTAGCTGCGGGAGCGGATAAAACAGAGATTAGCAAACAAACGCCGTGTGGAGGCTACAGCGGGAGCTCACCAGTGCACGAGCACATTGGTCTGCTGGTCCAGGGCGGAGGCTATGAAGTCCACGCAGGACTCCAGGTGCTGCAGTATGTCCTCGCGCGGCATGTCAGCAACTGCAAGGATATATGTGTATATGCTTATAAAATATATATAGAAAAGGAGCAGACATCTTCGGCGTGCCGCAGATTAAAAACCCCATACAAAAACTTGATGATATGATTTTTGGAGTCCTTCGACAAGTCGCATGCCCCCTTGTTGTCCGCCTTGTCCCCACGGATACCTACTCTGCACGTATTTGGTGCTCAGAAAGCTGGCCTCCGTAATGTGCTGCGGAAGGGGCACCGAGTCCAGCGTCAAAATGTGCGTGATCTTGAAGGAGCGCAGCGTCTCCATGTGCGTGGCGGCCGTCAGGTTGCCTGCAAGGACAACAGCTGGCAGTTAGTTAAGGCGGGGCAGGGAGGGTCAGCTGAGGGGAGGGGAGGGGAGTTGAGGAGCTTACCCAGAAACAGGCCCGTTTCGACTTCGTCAATGCTAACGGGACCGCCGTCGAAATCCTCGCGCATCAAGGTGCCCGAGTCCTGCGGCTTGCCACGCGCAGCGCCCGTTCCTGCGGATCGCATGCTGGACGCTGGACACTGGACACTGGACACTGGAGAGCGACGGCAACTGTTGCGCTCAACTGTTGCAAATGGCGCTTACAAAGTGCGCACTGTTCGAATATGGATTTTTGTTTTTTTTCGAGTTTTTGCAGCATGCTAAATTGAGTTAATTAATTCGCAGAATTGTCTACTTACTGCTTGCTCGCTCTAGCTGCGCCGCTCACGCCGCGCCCGCAGGAATTGGAATGGCAATGGCATTGCTGTTGCTGTTGCTTTTGGCACGATTTCCTGCTGCCCTGATCCGCAGCGCAGCGAAGGCCACAGGTAGCGCCCAAGATGTGCGCAACTCTGGCAGCTCGCACTGCGCATGACGTCACGAGGTCAGGCACTGCAAACAGTGTGGCCAGCCGGATAACAATGCGCACGCACCTCGTTAAATATGTCGAAAGCCGAAGTTATAAGCTCTATCAAGCGTTTTACTGGACATTAGGAATTATTTTTAATTCAACTTTGTTCAGGTTCGTTGCGCGCATTGTGACGTCACGGGCGTGTGGCAAATACCAGACCTGCGCAATGCTTTACCATGTGCCCTAATTCGATTGTGCCTGTGGCAGTGTTGCCAACTACCGAGGACCAAATTGAGCTGAGCGGACGTTTGTCAACTAGCTAAAAACTAGCTAAAAATTTATAAAACGGCTAAGGTTAATAATAAATAGCAAGGAATAATTCGTAAAATTTATCTTTTACTGCATTTATGTTTATTTACCTAAACTGTTTTTTTTGGATCATTTATAAAAACACAAGAATTGTGCTATTTGATTTGTTATTATTTAAACTCTGTTATTATTTATTTGTTCCATTAATCCCTGTATATCCTAAACATTTCAAATATGCCAGATCAAAATACAAATTTGTTTAAAATTCAGTTAGCTTGACAGGAATCTTTATATTTTTATATTGAAAACAATTTTAATAAAACGAAAAAAATAAATAAAATATATAAGTAAAAGATTCAAATAGTGTTGTTGAACCGCCAAAAAGATAGAACTGCCGTGAAAGTAGCTACATTTCCAACATTATTCGATAACAGCCACCATGCGCACGGTGTGCAATCGATTGTCAATGGCCAATTACCCCAAATACTTATAGAGACCGCGACGTTGACGGACCGGTGTATCCAAAACAAATAATATTGAAACAACAAACCCAAAATGACAACGCTGCGACCTTTTACCTGTGCTGACCTCTTCAAATTTAACAACGTGTAAGTAAAAGTGCATCCCACTTCCCAAAATGCGTACGATTCAGTGGCCATTTCAGGAACTTTGACCCACTAACGGAAACATACGGTCTCTCCTTCTACACGCAGTATCTGGCCAAATGGCCCGAGTACTTTCAGCTGGCCGAGTCGCCCAGCGAACACATCATGGGCTACAGTAAGTGCTGGCTACGATAGCCGTGCAGCTGTCATTTATTTTGTTGGCTTGTCATGTACCCAAATGGCAAGGGTATATCCAAAAATGAGCAGCAGTCTCGTGAATGATTATTGCGCTGTCGGTTACACCCGACTGCAACGTTCTTAATTGTTTTCTTTGCAGTCATGGGCAAGGTTGAGGGTCATATGGACAACTGGCATGGCCATGTTACGGCTCTGACCGTCTCGCCCGACTACAGGCGCTTGGGCCTGGCGGCGCTGCTGATGAACTTCCTCGAAGACATATCGGAGAAGTACCTACGATTTATATATATATGTCCAAAATGAGCAAATAACCAAATTCTCCTTGCAGGAAGCGTGCCTATTTCGTGGATCTGTTTGTGCGCAAGAGCAATAAAGTGGCTATCAATATGTACACGAATCTGGGCTATATTATATACCGCACCATACTCGAGTACTACTCGGGTGATCAGGACGAAGATGCGTATGGCAAGTGGGCTATATATCTGTACTGTTTCCAGTCTATTAATTGCCAATTCAATTTGCAGATATGCGAAAGGCGCTGTCGCGAGACGTGAATAAGAAATCGGTTATACCGTACACTCAACCAGTACGATTGGAAGATATAGATATGAATTGATATCAACCCAATACTGCCCGCATTCGCATTTATGTCTAACTGATTCATCATGATATTTACCATACGATTGGCATAATTGCATTGGTTCGGCGCGGTGCTGCCGTCCATTCAAAATTTTAGTTAAAACTATTATACAAATTGTATCTAATCCGCAGTTCGAAAGTTTGCCGTTAAAACAAATACCCAAAATCCCATTTAACTCTCGAACCGATCCGCTTACCAGAATTCCAAGTTGGATTACGTATGATATTGCGTTTATGTAATCCGTTGTTATGTTAATAATACTTCTTATATATTTCTACATGACTTTGTTATCAGTTAAAGACTTCTAAAGCCGATTGTAACTATCACAAACGAATGTTCACTGATCTTCAAGGTAAATAATATAATTTGCATATGTTATGTAAATGTCAACTACAAAATTACAAAATGTATCTAACCAAATCTATCTCTATCTATATAAATATAAATATTTATCTTTATCGCTTAACCAAACCCAGATTATAAACAACACTTCTCGCTAATATGCTCAACCTGTCTTACAGATTACGATGCGCGAGCTGCGCCACCAAATGAGGCACGAGGGTTAGTGCGAATGAAAGATATGCTGGCTTTCAATCGGATCGGCCCGAGAGAAGAACATTTTTGAAATAGCTTTTTTGTACTTGGATTAGCATCAAAATTAATAAGTTTTTAGTTTCGAAGGCGAATTGCGTGGCCATAAAAAAGTATATATACATTTGTGTAGTACGAAATTCAAACCTCATTTAGATGTTTTAAAATAAAGCTCTGTTCGAATTGTAAATATTTTCATTACAAATTAAATATTTGATGATAAAAAAGGTTGAAGATTCAAAAACTAAAAGCCAGTAAATTAAAATAATTTTAAAACTGTAAGCCGCACCTTGAACCGAACCAGTTGCTTTGGTTCAGAAACCATAAGCATGAAATATAACAAATTTGTATAGAATAATCTTCAACTGTAAAGACAGCATTAATAAGAGTTTGGTAGAAGGCGACTTATTTGAAAATAAACAAAATAAATAAATATATAATACATTTTAATTTGGTTTCATTTAAAAAAAAAACAACTTTAGTGGTTCGGTTTATGGTTTGAAGCAATGCCACGCCTTAAGAAGAAAAGGGCGACTCGAATTTTGTGACTCCGGGTTCGAAGCGGTGCGGTTAAGTCTTGGTTCACGAACCGAATCGGGAAGCAGGCATTGTTTTGAACCGGAAATACTTAACAATGACAATTTTCTGATCATTTTACAATTTAATTTCTTATGCATTCGGCTTATTGTTTACCCCATCTGCATATATTCAATCTGTATAATTGGTGCATTGAGAACCACCCGATATGGGCAAAATATATCGACCCTAAACTGTGGTTGCCTATGATAATTGCGGCACTTAACATAAATATTAAATTAATGCCGAAACAGAATTTGATTTCACCCTCAGGCAAATTATTATTTTCGTTCAAGTTCTAAGCAATTTATACCTCAGCGCCTACGAAGGCATGCGTCAGTCTTTTCGATAGGATCCAAGTGCCTGTGCTCGAAAATCTGTGAGGCTTGTAACGGGTTTCGAAACTTCAAGTGGCATAACGGGTTTATCAACTGTTTTTTACGTGCTTAACCTCAAAGTACGTCATTTATAGGGCTATGTCCTACAAAATTATTCTATAAAGACAAATTTGTGTATTAATTAAAATATTTTACATTTTAAAAATACATCTTTATATATATTATATAACGATATATGCATGTGTACTTAGATTAACGGTACAATAAAGATACAGCGAAAAAAGGCATAAGTTCATAAAATATTTAAAAGACTGTGACGAACCAAAGCCTGAGTGCAATGATGCGGCAAACCAAGTTTTGAACCGGGAACCGAACCACTGTCATTGATTTATAGGGTCTTCTCCCATTTCGAAGCTGAGGAACAAGTTAAGGAATCTCCGCACTGCAGTGAGCTACACTAATCATTTAATTACAGCAATATCATAAGAAGAAACCAATTAATTATATTTACTTAACTAAATAATACTTTTTATTTTTACTAAAACAGTTTTTTTGGCTTGCGGGCATTGCCCATTTCAAATGAGAACAGTGCTACCACACTTTTTCTCAAAATATCTGCAAAATTTAAACAGAGGCCGTAAGAGTAGCTAAATAAGAAAATGAATATATTTTCAAGCCCAATATGCGCTGCTTCGAGCGAACGAACGGCAGCGCATAGAAACGTGTGGATTGCCTTCTCCCTTTCGCTTGTGTGCATCCGTGTGTCACGCTTGGTGTGCGCGCGTGTATGTGCGTGTGTGTGTGTGTGAGCGCGTATCTGTGTTCTGTGAATCTGTATCTGGCAAAATTCAGCTTGCTTCTGGCATTGCAGGGTATCTTTGCGTGAAACAAGCGCAACGAAGCAGCCGAGCCATTTGTCTTCCCATCTAATTATCATTAATAATTTTGCAGTCACAGTGGCAATTGTTTCGTACAATACATGTGCTGTGGGCAATGACAGAGCCAGATTCAGATTGGGACTCAGACTCGGGCTCGGATTCGTGTTCACATTTCATGCATGCAAAACTCGTTTCAAGTTGAGTTTTGTGCTTGATGTGGCAACGCCGCGGCCCCAGCAGAAACAGCAACAGCACACGAACACGATGAACATGACGGATACAGATGTGCGACTGTGTGCGTGCGTGTGTGTGCGAGTGCGAGAAACGAACATAGGGTAAAAATAAGCGAACCACAAACAGTCAACAGCTACAGAGCTAAATTGCAGCTGCTATACGCGTCGCCGACGACGACGACGACAACGGCGAATAGGGTATGTAGAGAAAAAGGCAACAACAACAACGAACCAGGCGGCAAAGCGAAAATGACGCTAAAACCGAGACAAAGGCGCAGATGGCAAAACGAACGAATGCGAACACGAACGCGAACGAGCGCACATACATAGCAAGCAATATATATATATATATGTGTGCATATGTATGTATGTACGAATGCAAGTAGACGTAGCGATAAACTGCCAGGGGCGTTGCGAACGGGGACAATAACATTTGTACATTGATAGATGGATGTGCATGCCAAGCCAGATAGTAATTATATATATTTTTTGCATGCCCCCTACCATTTTGCGCTGTTGTTGTTATGGAACGAATACAAATGCGACAGGCAGTCGAAATACTCGAAAAACTCGAATCATGCAACAACCCCTAGAAACGCTAACGTCGACGCCGCTGCCAATGCTACTGGCAGCGAACAGCGGACAAGCATTGAATACGAATGAACGTTCGAAAGTGGAAACGACGATAAAGCGGTGCGCACACAGTCGTGCGGCATCGGGGGGTGAGCTGCCGCTGCCACTGGCAATCGCCAAATACAACTTCAGTGGCACTCATAGTCATTCGGGGCGAGTCGAGAGATAAGGGACTCCTGCAATTCGGAGTTGTTCTAGCGCGCATCCTTCTTTTTTTCTGTTGTTTTTGAAATACGGCTTGTACTGTTTTTTTTTTGTGTGGCCCCTGCGCGGCGACGCCACTGGTATTCAAGGCAGAGGCAGCGACTACTGCTAGCTTCATAGCTGGCTGGCTCGGGCACTGGCTGTTTCGCTGACTGCCTCGCTGTGGACAGAACGAAAGACAGGCGGCAACTAAAGCGGCGGTCGCTGGCGAAATTGTTTAATATTAAATACAAATACAACATACAGGCAGCCGAGACGAACTATAATAATAAGAATAACGTACATAATAATAAATAAATAAACAGCCACGGAGAGCGCCAGCAGCGGACAGAGCGGAAAGGCAACGAAACGTTTTTTGAAGAAAAGAAAAAAAAAACGCCAAAAGGTAAGCAGCAGCTGCATTCGCACACGAAATACGAATATTCACGTTCGCGTTCGCATTCGAATTCGCAAATCGCATTTCGCTGGCCGTCTACGACTTGGACAACAGCTCCCAAACTCAAGCTGCGGCTGAATGATGTTATGTTTTTAGTTTGTTAGTTGTGCAAATACACATATTAATTCGTATCGTGCTTCGTATTATATTTGCTCATATATAATATATATGTTTCTTAAATACAATATATGAAAAGAAATTTCGTTGCCTCGTTTCGCCTTTATGGTGTGTCAGTGTGTGCGTGCCAGCCACTGCTCGATGTGCATGCGTGTTAGTGTGTATGTGAGTCGGTCTCTCAGTGTGTGTGTGTGTGTGTGTGTAACCGACTCGCTCGAGCGCATGTAGCTGTGTGTGTGCGCTTGTATGGCTGTGAGCGTGCGAAAGACCGACAACGAACGGAGACAGCAACAACGACGACGAGCACTAAAAAGAACCCGACCGACTGTTGGTGCGGACTGCGACTGCTGCGGAGAGTAAAATTCGATTTGCTGTGCCCTGAAAAATTGCAAATTGCAAACGAAATGTGATTATCGGTATTGCAAATGCTGACAAATTGACAAAAAAAATACAGACAGTGAAAGTAATTAAATTGCGAATGTTTAAATATTTAACGGTGCATGGCAACGCTCTCATTTTGTTCTCTCTCTTTTTTTTGTACTTTTTGTAAATGTTTTAACTGTAATGCTAATTTGTGCTCTTGTGTTGTGCCTTCCCCCCTCTTCTGCTTCTTCTATTTTCATGCCAACGTTTCGCCGGCGCTGAAAAACAATAACAACAACAACATCAACGACGACAACAAAAACAAATCGAAACCGCATCGATAACCGATAACAGCAGTGTGGGATAAGCAATAGTTGAAAAGACGCTAACTAGCGTACAGTAGCAGCACCAGCGCTGCGCCTTCACACATTCATTCAAACGCTCACCCAAAGGCGGCCCGATAACCGATAACCAAGCACACTTATCGATCAACAGAATGTCGAACGGCAAGGCGACCGCATCGTTCTTCGAGAATGGGAGCACGACACAGTTCGAATACTGCTACAAACTGTATCCACAGGTGCTGAAGATGAAGGCGGAGAAGCGCAGCAAGAAGCCCCAGGAGCTGATCCGGCTGGATCAGTGGTTCCAGAACGAGCTGCCCGGCCTGATCAAGGCGCGAGGGAAGGACGCCCATCTGGTCTACGATGAGCTCGTCCAGGCCATGAAGTGGAAACAGTCGCGCGGCAAATTCTATCCGCAGCTGTCGTACTTGGTCAAGGTGAATACGCCGCGCGCCGTCATCCAGGAGACCAAGAAGGCCTTCCGCAAGCTGCCCAATCTGGAGCAGGCGATCACAGCTTTATCGAACCTCAAGGGCGTCGGCACAACGATGGCCTCCGCCCTGCTAACCGCCGCCGCACCCGACTCGGCCCCGTTCATGGCCGACGAGTGCCTGATGGCCATACCGGAGATCGAGGGCATCGACTACACGACCAAGGAGTACCTCAACTTTGTCCAGCACATCCAGTCGACTGTCGAGCGGCTCAACGCGGAGGTGGGCGGCGAGACGCCGCATTGGTCGCCGCACCGGGTCGAACTGGCGCTCTGGGCGCATTACGTCGCCAACGACCTCAGTCCCGAGCTGCTCGACGAGATGCCCCCGCCGGGCGCCAGCAACAACACCACCAACGGCAGCCTCGCCAAGAGCAATAAGATGCTCGACGGAGAGGACACCAACGATGGCGTCGCCGTCGACGTCGACGACGAGAGTCTGGGCGCAGGTAAAGTGGGAATCAATCTTATACTCGTTCATGCACTGATAGAGGGTATATTGGGATTGTATCAGGTCCGTCTGAGCGAAGAGCTTGCAAGAAAATTCCATTGTATATTAGGGCAGCTTGCAGCTGGTTACAGGGTAACTCCTAGTCGGGTACTTCCCGCTCTCAGAGTATATTGAGTTTGTGCAATATCCCTCTGAGGCTAAAGACTTGCGGTGTATACTCGCGTCAGATAGTTTTCATTTTTTGGCTACGCCTACTGCGGTCATGGCAATTCGATAAAATCGTTCTAACTCCCTCAGTTTTAAAACTAGTTACATCAAATTTGATCAGACAGATTACTGATCACCTTCTCCAAAGATGGCACAACATTTTTTTGGATACGCCCATTAAAGACGTAATAAATCGATAAATATCGATATATCTTCCTAAGTTTTTAAGCTTACATACATTAAGAAAATCTATATTTCCCACGATCTTAGAGCTAGAGTCACCTCTAAAGATCCAACAAAAATCGATAATTTTAAAAGGAATAATTTTATACTGTGCACGAGTATTGCGCGGTCGGCTACGCCCGACTGCAACTTTCTTGTGGGTCTAATCTCACCGCTCCTCTCTCCCAGCAGGCGGTCGCAACACGGCCACCGAGTCCGAGACGGAGAACGAGAACACCAATCCGATTGCGCTGACGCCGCTGGGCGCTACGAACAACAACAACAGCAGCAACAACAACAGCAGCAGCAACAACAATAGCAGCAGCGCTGCCGCCCTGCAGGACGGCGACTCGAACTTTGTGTCGAACGATTCCACCTCCCAGGAGCCCATTATCGAGGACAACACTACACAGACCACGGCCACGACCACATCGACGGACGACGGCGAGCCCGCCGGGCGAGATGTGGGAGGAGCAGGAGATGGAGGTGGTGGGGAAGGAGGTGGTGGAGGCTCGGGCGAAGGTGCCGGATCAGGTGCAGCTGCTGACGGCGGCACTCCGCTGGCCTCCGACTCGGAAAGCAATATCGAGGCGCCGATCAAGAGCCGCTTGGCAGCGAGCCACAACAACAACAAGCAAATCAACAACAATGGACAAAGCGCTGCCGGAGGAGCAGCCGCAGCCGCAGCAGCAGCTGGAGGAGCAACAGCCGCTGCAGCCAATGGCAATGGAAATGGGGCGACGGCGGCAGCGGCGGCCGATGATGATGATGATGAGGAGGAGGACGACGAGGATGAGGAGGACGAAGAGGATGAAGAGGACGAGGACGAGGAAGATGGCGAGCTAGAGGCTGACGAGAGCAACAGCAGCAGCAGCAATTTGCGGGCCAGCAAGCTGCAGCATTTGGCTGCCGCGGCGACAGAAGCGACAGCGGCGCCAACGGCGCCATCTATCGGCCAGAAGCGCACGGCACTGCACTGCGAAATGGAGGCGAAGGCAAATGCAAATGCAAATGCTGCCACTGCGGCCGCTGCTGCCGGCGGCGCAGCTGATGAGAAATCGCCGGAGCTGAAGAAGCTGCGCAGCGACTGAGCTGTGGGCTGCGCAGTCTTCGTTGGCGCCGTCAGCCCGCGACTTGGGCGCGTATCTGCGTATCTGGTGGAAAGACATATGTATGTAGTAGTGCAGTTGAGTCGACATAGAGAGCAACATTACCTACACTTTGCCACAACAACATTCAAGAAATTTTACTATTAAGCAAACTAATTATACATATAATATATAATATATATATACAAAAAAAGAAAGAAAAAAAGAACACACACACACATTAACGAGAAAGAATCAGCACACACACAATCACATACCCACAAAAGAGAAAAAGAAGGACGAAAAGCAGCAGCACACAACATACTAGCATAACATAACATTAACATAGGCTTAACAGCAACGAAGAGAACCCATAACAGAGAAGCAGCATCCATTTCATTAACACACCACTTCACACAACACCCACCACACCCACACACACACACACACACATTACTTAGGAACATAGTGCGAGCGCGAATAAAATTAAATTTCAGTTGAAATTGAGGATAATAGCGATTGATAACAATTAATTGAGATAATGAGAAATAGCCATATGGAGTCCCCAATTGCAGCAGGCGATAACATAAATGATACGAGAAACGAAAAGCAAATACATAGTAACTATTAAATCAGAAGAAAACGAAAAAAATACAAAAAACAAAAAAATTGATATTTTTACACAGTCAAATGAAACAAAAGATAAATGAGAAGAAACCAACATTTAAATATAAAAGAAAACATTTACAAATGCCGCAGTTGCCCACTACATACAAGAAACGGATGAAAGAAAAAACAATAATTATAATAAAAGTAATTTATATAAGTATTTAAAATTAACAATAAATCAAAACTTGTCGCATAAACTCAACACACGCCGACTGAACGATTGATCGTCCTGCCCCCCACTCCTCGACCAATTGCATATTCACCACACAACGCGCTCTATCTCTCACGCACGCACGCACACAAACGTAACATTCACCACACACACATCCCACATCTAAGCACACTCATGGAGCAGACTAAGCTAAAACAAAACAACCAACAAAAATACAAAAAACACTCATTTGAAACAATGCGAAATTTTTGTGGTCGTAATTGTAATAATATAATTTATAATTTATGTGTACGACATTTTTTTTTTTTAAATACTTTATATAATACTGAACTTTTTATAATTTATATGATAATTTTTTTCATTTGATTTAACAACTAAATTTTAATTGCATACGCACTCATTTGGCGCTGATCGACTATTTTCTATGGCAAGCAGCATATTGCGATACATTTTTTCAGCTCTGCCGATTCACAAACATCTACAAAATTATAATCATCATTTCAATTAATAGCATAAGTCCAAATAAATTGTGAATTATTAAGAGTATACCCCCCAGCAAGATGCAAACCAATGAAACCTCGTTAAAGTAACTGTAGAATGAATTTATGAATTTTCTAGTTGAAATGCAATTTGAACAATTTCGCATGTGCGCGCCCATTGATGGCCGGCTATCGTTATCGACCGGCCGCCACCGCCAAAGGCGACTTATTGGCAATTTGTGGCTATGCTTGAGATGTGAGACAATTCAAATGCTTCATAGATTAACTACAGCAAAATGAACCGCTGTTTAGGTTTAAATAATTAAATATTTTGCTAAATATACATATATATATAGCTTAAAAAGCGCAACTATCGGCTAAGCTCATCCCTGGGATATGCTACACAAAATACTGCCAAACTATCGATAGTATTTGTATGTTGAATATCGTAAGAAAAGTATCGTTCTATCGATACACCAGCAACATCCCTATTTTGGTATTTTGTTATTTATTTATTAAACCAAATAGAAAAAAAAAACGAGAAAAGCAAAAGAACTGTGTCATCCGCCCGCTGTTGCTCTGTTCTGGCGCTGAAGTGCCGCGCTATGTTGAGCCGCAGCTAGACAATGTGACTATGCGACAAAAGCGGCACAAATAGACGCCAACATTTCATTAGCTCGCTGTGCAGCACACGCACACACACACACACACACACACATAAACACACATAAAGAGAGACGCACACGGAGTGAAAATCTTTGGGAAACGGAGCAGGAGAGCAAGGAGCAGGGACATCCGCCATGCTGCTGGTGCGTCAGCTGTTTGGCTCTTCGTCCAACTCGTGGGTGCGGGCGCTGATCGTCTTCGTGCTCGCCTGGGCGGTGCTCGTCTACGTGTTCGTGCTCAAGCTGACCAACACCCAGGCCACCTCGCCCGCCCACTCGCAGGCCCAGGGCCAGGGCCAGGGCCATCTGTCGCTCACCGCCAGCGAGAACGAGCTCAGCGCCCGGCGCATCAATCAGGCCCTGCAGCTGCTCGAGCACACGGAGCGCCGCAACGAGGAGCTGAAGCTGCTCATCGATGAGCTGATGAGGTAAGTACACCCGCACACGCGCACACACGCACACACACACACACACACACAGACGCTTACGTACGTGTGTATCCATTCACGCACATCGCTGTCAGCTACAAGCCACAAGCTGACCCTAAGCCGCCAGCCGCCAACCCCCCATTTCCAAGCCAACTCACGTAGCTGCCTCCGTCTGCTTAATCCCCACGCAGCTGCCCCATTAAAGCGCGCATTCATATGCTAAATCTCACGAAATCTTCTCGTCGGCCTGCCGCAGTTTGAATACCCTGCGCGTGGGCTCGGGCGTAACCGACTGCGCAATACTCGAGCACAGCTGAAGACAGTCGGAGGGAGACAAAATGATTATTGTTATTTTGGAAAAATATCCATCTCGATTTAGAGGTCATCAAAAATCTGTTTGCAAAATTTGCTGTTCAAAATTTTGTGGTCAATTTTGGCA
This sequence comes from Drosophila colorata, assembly GCA_035041545.1. Taxonomy (NCBI): domain Eukaryota; kingdom Metazoa; phylum Arthropoda; class Insecta; order Diptera; family Drosophilidae; genus Drosophila; species Drosophila colorata. Next base: position 1,520,389 of record JAWNLD010000295.1, on the reverse strand, counting down.
TGATTTTTGACCAAAAATTTGACCCCCATCAGAACTTGTTAGGCGGTTTTTTATACTAATCGATTAAAAATATAAATTTGCAATTCAATATTTTGAAATTTCTTTTTTTCGCTTTATTTGATCACAAAAAATTTTTTGATTTAAAAAATGCATGTATTTTAATATTCAATTAAATTCAATCTAGAGGACAAATCACGACCAAAATGTCAGCAAACATGCAAATCGGTTCAGTTTTGACAAAGTTAAGGGGTTTGAAATATGGGAGCTGTGGATCCGAGAGCCTTACATAATATGTAATAAATTGATAACCGGAATTTTCGATTATCCCCAATGAATATGCTCTATAAGCACACGCTGTGCACAAACTGAAGTACCTTTAGCAAGGGTATTTAATTGTGCGTCGCGCTCGACGCGTGACGAATTACACATCATTTATTCACGTTGTTGTTGTTGTTGTTGCGTATTTTGCAGCGAGCAGCTGGACAAGCAGAGCGCAATGAAGCTCATCCAGAGGCTGGAGAACGATGCGGAGAACTCGAAGCACGCGTTGGGCGACAGCGTGGCCGACGATACGCTCTTCGAGATGGTCGCTGCCGGGGACGCCGATGGGGATGGGGGTGCGGCAGCGGCAGCGGCAGCGGGTGGCGAGCGTCTCGATGGCCTGGACAGGCAGGAACTGGGTCCCGGCCAGGCGGGCGTCGAGCCCAGTCTGGAGTACGAGCTGACCCGGCGGCGCATCCAGACGAACATCGGCGAAATCTGGAGCTACTTCAGCAGCGAGCTGGGCAAAATACGCAAAATGGCGGGCACTGGAAACGCCGACCTGGAGGAGTCCATACAGCAGGTGCTGCTGCAGGGCGCCGAGCACAAGCGCTCGCTGCTCAGCGACATGGACCAGCTGCGGCGCGTCGACGGCTACGAGGCCTGGCGCCACAGGGAGGCCAGCGACCTCAGCGATCTCGTCCAGCGGCGGCTGCACCATCTGCAGAATCCCAGCGATTGCCAGAATGCCCGCAAGCTGGTCTGCAAGCTGAACAAGGTCCTAATCAGCCCCACTTATCATGCGCCTAAAAAGCTGCGCTTTAACGCATCAGTAGCACATTTTGTCATTTGTTCTCACCTTCATATTTGTATTGTGTTCTTTTTTTATTTAACTAAATTTTCTACCTGCATGTTTTCTCTTTTGTTTTATTTTATTTCATTATCATTTTTGCATATTTTTTTCTTTCTCCTTCTCTTTATTTTCTTTCTCATGCATTCGTAAACGTTACACTGGCTGCTCTCTTTATGCTCCCACTCTTTCACTTACTCTCTTCAGAGCGGTCTTTTAAATGTCATTATTTTTGCATCTCATTTATGTAATTTTCTTCACTATTTTGCTTTATAATGCACTCGTAAACGCTACACTGGCTGCTCTCTTTATGCTCCCACTCTTTCACTTACTCTCTTCAGAGCGGTTTTTGAAATGTCATTAATATTTGCATCTCATTTATGTCATTTTCATGTTCTTTACTTTTTGCTTTATAATGCACTCGTAAAGGTTACACTGGCTGCTCTCACTCTTTCACTTAATCTCTTCAGAGCGGTCTTTTAAATGTCATTAAGTTTTTCATCTCATTTATGTCATTTTCATTTTCATTTACTAATTTTCAATTTCTTCACTGTTTTGCTTTATAATGCACTCGTAAACGTTACACTGGCTGCTCTCTTTATGCTCTCACTCTTTCACTTACTCTCTTCAGAGCGGTCTTTTAAATGTCATTAAGTTTTTCATCTCATTTATGTCATTTTCATTTATTATTTTTTTTCTTCACTATTTTGCTTTATAATGCACTCGTAAACGTTACACTGGCAGCTTCGTTTGCGCTCTCACGCTGTCGTCTACCTTTAATCATCCATGTTTTTCTGTGGCTTCTCATTCTTTTCCATTAATTCTGTCTCTGTCTCGCTCTTCTGTTGATCGTCAACGTTGCTGATCCTCGTTGCTTGCTCCTTGCAGGGCTGCGGCTACGGCTGCCAGCTGCACCACGTGGTCTACTGCTTTATTGTGGCCTACGCCACGGAGCGCACGCTCATCCTGAAGTCGCGCGGCTGGCGCTACCACAAGGGCGGCTGGGAGGAGGTGTTCCGTCCGGTCTCGGACAGTTGCCACGACGCGGGCACAGCGTACGCCTACAACTGGCCGGGCAAGCCGAACACCCAGGTCCTGGTGCTGCCCATCATCGATTCGCTGATGCCGCGTCCGCCGTACCTGCCGCTGGCCGTGCCCGAGGATCTGGCGCCGCGCCTGAAGCGTCTGCACGGCGATCCCATCGTCTGGTGGGTGGGTCAGTTCCTCAAGTATCTGCTGCGGCCGCAGACGGCGACGCGCGACTTCCTCAACTCAGGCATGCGCAAACTGGGCTGGGAGCGTCCCATTGTGGGGTAAGCATCCTCCTCCTCTTCCTCCCCCCCCCCCACATCTCTGATGCCTTCTCTTGGTGCTCCCCTGCAGCGTGCACGTGCGCCGCACGGACAAGGTGGGCACGGAGGCGGCCTTCCACAGTCTCGAGGAGTACATGACGCACGTGGAGGACTATTACCGCACGCTGGAGACGAACGGGAGCAGCGTGGTGCGCCGCATCTTTCTCGCCTCGGACGATGCGCGCGTCATCGAGGAGGCGCGCAGGAGCTATCCGCAGTACCAGATCGTCGGCGATCCGGAAGTGGCGCGCATGGCCGCCGTCTCCACGCGGTACACGGACACCGCGCTCAACGGCATCATACTGGACATCCATCTGCTGTCCATGTCCGACTATCTGGTGTGCACGTTCTCCTCGCAGGTCTGCCGCGTCGCGTACGAGATCATGCAGACCATGTACCCGGATGCCGCCTATCGGTTCAAATCGCTGGACGACATCTACTATTACGGCGGCCAGAATCCGCACAATCGTCGCGCGGTGATCGCGCACAAGCCGCGCACGCACGAGGACCTCCAGCTGAAAGTCGGCGATCTCGTCTCGGTTGCGGGCAACCACTGGGACGGCAACTCGAAGGGGAAGAACACGCGCACCAACCAGGGCGGCCTCTTCCCCTCCTTCAAGGTGGTCGACAAGGTGGAGACGGCCAGGCTGCCCGTCTACGCGGGCGTCTAAAGCGTCTAAGCCGCCGGCAGCTCGCATTCCACGTCCTGGCTGCGGTATCTCTTTCATATCGAAGTCCGAATTCCGAATTCCGAACTCCTCTCGAGAATCTCCTTTTTGTATCTCACAATTCACAATTCTCAAAGCTCGAATCTCGCGCTCGAAGTGCGTCCCAAACTGATTTCACATTGTTGCACTAATTCTATGCATTTGCGAAAGCCGCAGAAGTTAATACAAAATGTTGACAAGCGTAAAGAATATACATATAGAAATATATATATGTATATACATAAATATATATATATATACGTATGTGTATGGCGTATATTTAATATTAAACTATATAAATAGTATGTTTAAGCATGCATGTAGGGTTCAAATACGCGCAATATAGTTTATCCCCTGTAACATAGACGAAACACAAACAGAATTATGAGAAAATAAATAGAAAAGTTGTAATTTTAAAAAAAACCTATCCGACTTAACCTCAATGGGGTACGCTGCGGAATGGAACGTGGGGCAATGTCAATGACCGATCGTTCGACAACACTGGATGTGCCAGGCACACACACGAACACTTTTTATCGATTGATATTTTGAACTTCTTTTTTGCTTCTCTTTTTTTTTATTTTTTTTGGAGGGGGGTTCAAGATCCCAGCCGGTGAAAGTGCACAGGCGGCGATGATTTGTGTGCGAAACGGTGACTCAACCCGCAGTCACCTCGTGCCAGCAGCCGCAGGAATGCCAGCCGTCTTACAAACAAGAATATACTCAAGCGAAAATTACCAAAAATTCCGAAAAACAAAAATAAACTTAAAAAAAAAACAGGCGCCAATGAAAAACGTGATAAGCTTCATAAAAAATTAAGAAATACAAATAAAAATGCTCTGGTCGGGAGTGCCCGACTAGTAGATACCCTGTATCCTGTATCCTTTGCTTTAAAATCGATATTTATCGATATCGAATGCAAAATTTATAAACTTGTTCTGCGAACGATATAGAATACATATTGTAAATTTTTGTAAAGGCGTAATCGACTTGTGCTCAAGTATCATATATGTACTTTATGCCAGCCTGAAGGTCTTTGTTGCTCTGACTAAACTTTTCTAACCTAAAATTACTTTCGAAGATGCAATAAATAAATAATAATGTATTTTTGCCGGTTACATACTTTCGCACAAAACCGATATACCCTGTTATTTGCATTGGGTACCAGGGTATAATAATAAGCATACATATATAGTATGTATGTTTTTTAAATTAAAGCACATCACAAAATTATTTATATGCGTAATATAATTAAGTACTCAATGAACCGCAGGGAAGTCGCCGCAAACAGCAGCAACAATAACAACAACAACAACAACAGTGGCAAAAAGTGGCCAAACAGGCAGCTGTCGTTAAACCGGCATGGGCGCGAAAAGGAGCAGTATATGGATTGGACAAGGTCAAGTCGTTGGCTCAGCCGCCGTCGTCGTCGCCGTCGCCGTCGCAGCTGGCGTCGCTCGATAAGCCGTCACACGGGCTTTGGCTTTTGCTTTCGCTTCTGATAAGAACAGCACAGACGGATTCTGTATAAAACATTGTCGCCGCGGCAGCAACAGCAGCACTTGCGCACTTGCAATCCAATCAGCAACAACAGCAAAATCAAAAGAAAAATAAATCAAGTTTAAAAACATGTCTCACTACAGTTTTGTCGCTCTGCTCGTTTGCGCCGTCGTCTTCGTCCTGGGCAGCCGGCAATCGGAGGCCGCCATTGCGCGCGCCAACTTCAGCAATCCCAGTAAGTAAACCCTCTAAGTTCCAGTTTACTCGGGCTAATCGGTTTTTTTGTTTTTAGCTTATCCCGGCAAGTGCGTGCTGAATTCCAATTCGATTATGTCGCCCGGACAGGTGGGCAAGGCGCCAAATCATCCCTGCGCCGGCGTTACCTGCATGGAGAACGGTCACGTCGAGTTTCGCACGTGCGCCGCTGTGGCGCCACCCAAGGGCTGCAAGCAGCGCGACTTTGTCAACGCTAATCGCAATTATCCTGAGTGCTGCGAGCGCGCCTACGATTGCACCAAGCACATTTAAACTGTTATCGATATCGATATACACACGTTGTGTTTTTTGATATATTTTTAATTTGTTTTTTTTTTTGTAATTTTTTTTGTTTGTTTTTATTTATTTTTTGTATACTACAACATAACAATTTAAAAGTAAGCGCTTAGCAATACAATTAAATAATTTAATAAATTCATTAACAGAAAATACATATGCATGTATGTATGTTTTTTTTGTTGGTTTTTTGCTTTCTTTTAGTTTGAGGCAAAAGGCCTTTACGTTTAACTACACTGCTACATGCATATCGATGTACATATGTATGTGTGTTGTGTGTGTGTGTTGGTCTTGTTTATGCTCTTCGTGTTGTTTTTGTTCTCTTCTCGTTGTTTGCGGCAAATCTTACTATGTACAAACAAACATACGTATTGCTAGCGCAGTTTTTGTTTTGATGTTATGCAACACAGTTCAGTGAACTCTTATACGCACATGTACGTGTGTATGTATGAAAGTGACAGTGGGATCGCGCGCGCATTAACAGAGCAAAAATGAAACGAAAGGAAGAATCAACCAAAACGTTAGTTGCCTACTTTTGATACGTTTTTCGTGTTGTTTTGGTGTCTCTTGTTTGTTTTAGTAACTTTGCTAATTTCGTGTTTGTGTGTGTGCATGTGTGTGCGTGGCCATTGCCGTCGCCTATCGACTGAGATTGTTTATGTAGAGTGCGTGCAGTTCGGTGCGCGGAGTATTCTCGAACAGGGCGGCACGATTCTGGCCCTCGCCCTTCTTCACCCAATGGCCGTAGACGCGGAAGGCGCAGCCATCGATAACCTGCGAAAGAGAAGGCGAGAGAGGGAGACAACATGTCAATTGATTGCTGTGGCAGTGTTGTGCCACGATTGAGAGCGCAAGATCCCTCAATCCTGGGCAGTGTTGTGCAGCGTTCGCTGCTCGCACTCACCTTGCGCAGCACCTTGACACGATAAGGATCACGGATGGCCTCCTCGACGTGCAGCGGCTCGGCGGTGTAGCGCAGGCGGCGTATTCTGATGACGGCCCGTATCACTAATATGGCGAATTGGAACTTTTTGCGCGCATTGAAGCGACTCTGTTTCCGCAGCTAAATATACGAAAATTAAATATAACAAGATTAGTGATAAGGAAAAATTACTTTAAATTTCAATGTTAGTGTTTTTTAAATTATTTATTTTTTTAATTTTTAGTCCATATGCCATGGGTTAAAACGATTAAAATGTTTCAAACGTTAGCAACTGTTCGATACAACAAATTTCTCTGTGTGCATGTTTGGTTTTTTTTTTTTTTTTTTTGTTAAACACTTAACAAGTCATATGAGACGGACGCATCGAACAAAACTTGCGCTACAAAACAATGACGGTGTGTGTGTGAGAGAGAGGGGACTGCAAGAGTCGCCGGCTTAGGCCATGCATAAATTAGGTTAATCTAGGCTGTTAATTGCATGCTGTTAATGCAGTGCATTTAACATAATTATGTTAATGCAATTATGTGAAGAGAGCTTTACTGCCACCGCGACAATTCACCACTGTGTCTCTCAGCAAGCGTGGATGTGTGTGTGTGTGTGAGTGGTATGTAAAAGCAAAAGCAAATAAACGAATAACGGGATATGGAAAATCAAAAGTAAAGTGTAAGAATGTAGCAGGCGTAAATGTTAGTTAAGTTGTGCGAGCGAGTGAGCACGCATTCAAGGACAACACACACACAAAATAGATATATGCATACATATTGATATATAGATATAGAATTGTTTAACTATGTAATACTGTAAGGTAACTAATGTTTGGTTTTTTTATTTGTTTATTTTTTGTTGGCAGTTTTACTTTGGTTTACTCACAAGGGAGTCTCCACAACACCGACTTATAGACACACATCTTATAAGGGCGTTGAGACTCTGACATAATAGAGAACATGACACACAAAACAAAACGTGTATTTCAAATCATACAGAGGAGAAATTAAAAACAAAACAAAAAACATCGTCAGTGAATCGGTAAGCGTAATTGTATTCTATTTTTTTTTTAAATCATATATTATCTATGTGGTATTTGTATGTAAGCAAATGCTCTGAAATTCACCTAATTACAGTTATATCGCGTATAAGAGTCATGCAAGGTGTATATAGCTGCCACACAGATGAGATGACACACACAGAGAGAGAGAGAAAGAGAGAGAGAGAGAGAGCGCAAACTACAACAGCATTATGATTTAGTGATGATATACAACATATTTTTAACAATAATAAATAAATTAAACGGCTAAAGCGTTTTTCTTTTTCATTTTTGTCAGTTGTCTACATCCAGTTAACCCAAAAGATATATGTATATACTAAATACTATAAAGGTGCATATAATACAAACAGTTTGCTTTTTTTATATTTCAAATACGACTAGAAAGAACTAAAAAATAGAATTAATAAATTGTATAAATAAGTGTAAAAATAAGTGTTACAAACTAAACAACAAGAGTACCATGTACCAGGGGTGGCAAAATTACAATATCAAAGAGAGCCATCGTTGCAGGAATGAACGAAAGTACTAGAGAGCGAGTCGGCGAGCGAATGATCTGCTTGAGGTGAATTACTGCACATGGTTACAAATTGTACGGTGCTTGAGACATGAACGGAATGGAATGAAATGTGAATGTGTGTGTGTGTGTGTGTGTGTGAGTGGGATGGCTGCAACTCTGATGAACTTGTGGATAATGTGGATCTTGATGCACTAATCAAATCAACTAAAAAGCGCTAAGGTGTAATTGATAACTCATTTGATACGGGTGTACAACTAAACAGTTAAGTGAACATAATTAAAACAAAAAAACAAAGGAAAAACCTGCCTGCACTGATGAATACAATAAATGTTTTGCATTTGCTTTTGCCGCACTCTCATAATTATCGTTATCGATACCGCCGAACGATAGTTGCTGCCGTTCTATGGTAACAGGCTGCTGTTGTTGTTCCTGCTGCTGCTGCTGCTGCTGTTCTTGTTGCTGTTGCTGTAACTGTAGCTGCTGCTGTTGATAGTAGACTGTGGCCGTCAAGGTCATGGAGGAGGCTGCGCTGCAGGTGGAATTGGACGTTGCTGCTGCTGATGCTGCGGCTCTGTCAGCGTCCGGCGCATTGCCTTTGCTGCTGGAGGCGACGTCGCGCAGGCGATTCGATGAATACGAGCTCTGCGGCGCACTGAAGTAAATGTAGGAGGCGTCGCAATGGCTCGGGCTGCTGCGGAACGCCGCCGGATTGTAGGTACTCGGTGGCAGATGCAGTTGCAGATGGTGCGCGGGCGTGAACGGATGTCGCGCCAGCGTCAAATCGCTCATTAGAACCTATTTTTCGCAGAGTTGTTTCGCAGTTTTGATTCGAGAGAGATTTGACAAAGTGCAGGCAGCGTATGGTGGGTAGAGAGAGGCAGGTAGGTGGGTTGGGTGTGGTGGGTTGGCAGAACGCAAAGAAAATGAAGAATCAAAATTGTAAATATGTTAGGGTTATATCAAATGAACAAATCCAAACAATAAACATAAATATATGAATATACATAAAACTATACGTAATTGTAAATAGACTTAGCTAACGCGCCTAAATGATATCCTCTTTATATGCACCTTTCTTATATATAACTCTCTCGCTCGCTTAACCTAATTTGGAAGAGGCACACATGCAGTATAAGGGTATACAGCACATATACATAGACGTGTTGTGGGAGTTAATGTAATCGGGACATGCATGCACATGGTAGCTTAACATTGAGCTTCGAGCTGCGGCTGCTGCTATTAATGTTATCGTTATCGGTAGATATGCAAATTTAACGGGACAACGACAACAAAGTGGTGTTTAAACAAGCAGATTAATTGTACAGTAAAGATTCCAATATGATCACCAAGTTGCTGTTGTTGACAAACAACAGTCATGGTTTAAATATATATATAAATTAAACTAGAATGCATAATGTAGATTTTTTTTTTTTTTTTTTATAGGTTATGCTTGCACTTGCAATAGAGCACATGAGGAAGAAACGATAACGGGCACGATTACGATAACTAAGTGGAGATTATAAACATATACAGAACACAGTGTTAATCGGATCAGATCGAATCGGCTCGAAACACAATGCAAATATAACACAAAATGCAACAGATGTGATTTGTTTGTTTGTTTTTCATTTATTAATTGCATTTCTTTGTTGCTGTTGCGGTTGCTTTTGCTGTTGTAGCTGTTACATGGTAGTAATTGGGGGTTAGTCCAGAAATAGTTCGTTACCAGTGCGATTTCAGTGATGCGACTCATTCTTCTGGACTTGGTCGACAGGCTGCGCTTGAGGCCATCGATGTTTTGCTCGAACAACTTTTTTTCGAAATATTTTTTTGTAGTTTTCGAAATACAAATTTTGAAAAACATTTGAGACATTTCGTTCGGATTCATGTGTTTCGATTTTGTGGTAAAGTAAACGTAATTTTTGGTTTTTTTTTTTTTGTAAATATATTGTATATGTAAGAAAAAGAGAAAAATGTACGTATATAATATAAAGTTTAAATCATAACAAGAAAAAAAAAACAAAAAAAAAATTAAGTATGCTTAACTAAATGCAAAACATAGGAAAGTTTGTATTAAAATACTAAAAAGCTAAAAAAAAAAAATAAAGTGGCAACTTTTTTCTAGATCTTAAACAGAAAATATTTATACAGTGAGCACTCGACAATTATTACAAAAAAAAAGTATATATGTATATAAATTTGAACAAATTTGAGTAAAAATAAAATTATGCAAGTTAAACTTGTTTTTTCTTTTTGTAAGTAATTTTTTTGAATCTCTATTTTTTTTGTAAAGTTGCTTTTAAGATTAAAGATAGCATTAAATTTTGAATTGAATTGTACAAAAAATTAATATATTTTTAAATCATCGTAAAACTTATAGTAATTAGAAGTACGAGGCGGTCTCATTTGCGAGTGCTCACTGTAATTTTAAGTAGCTTTCCAGCTGCAATACGAGTTCAACTGGTAAACGCCTTAAGACGGATTATATATTTATATATTATATAGAAAGTAGAGTGTACAAAATAAAGCAGTTAATAGGCTGGTGGAAATGTGAGTCACAATTGTGTGAGAGTGTACGGGGAGGGTGTTAATGTTTAGAGACATTTGTGTAACTCTGCCCGAAGGGAAACGGGAAGCCTAAACACGGCGCGCGGCATTGGCATTAACGGTAAATCTACAAGTTGAGCTTGAAACTGAAGAAAGAAGGGGCTGGAGTAGGAGAAGGGAGGGGGAGTTTCCTATGCCGTATGTGTGCTTTCGTACTTATGTCTATTTATATGTATATAATGTATAAGGTGTTTTGCGTAGGTGCACTTAAATAGACCTGAGCTCTACCTGAACCTGCCAACCGGACTATACGCTATGCATAAACATATTGACTTGTACACAGATGTGTATACAGTAATGCCTATCGGCGATCGGTGCTCGGTTCCGCAAGGGGCGGCAGCTGCCGGAGGCGCCGTCACTTACCATTTGATTGAAGAATGGATGTCTTAATACTTCCTTGACGGTGATACGTTGCGCAGGATCAACGACTAGACATTTGCGTATCAGATCTTTGGGATCCTCTGCGGGACGAAAGAAACACATATTTAATTGTCCATCTATTCATTAGCTATAATATACCTAATTCTCTTTTTACACGAATTTCTCAAATACCACGAGCTAGAAAGTTGAAATGTTTCTTTTTAACACGAATTGTTTTGTTTTAACACGATTTTAAATATTCTATGACTACTTTTTATGAGATTTTTTTTATGTCCTACAAATCAAGTTTATTTTCACGATTTTAAATATTCTATAAATTTTTTGTTTGTTCACAAATTATACATTTTAACTCCGCATTAATCGCTTATAAGACTACTTATTATAAACAATGAGAAATAGAGATAGTAATTTTGCAAAATGATAAACAAAATAATTCTAATGATAGCAGTGGTATTGCTGATATTTCAGATATTTTCACAAACTGACATGAATAATATATTTAATGAATAAAACAGTGTAAGCAATATATGAAAATTAATTCTCAAGTGGAACTCTAACAAGATTTTTTTTTAATATTGCTTATTGTACTTTTAGGTTGCTTTTTTAGGCCTGGGAACCAATCCACTATTTTTCTATTTATTACACGCATTTCTTGGGCACGTATCTATCGTGTAAAAAGAGTATCAGGTGTGTATTATTTGTTCACCTGAAATATCAGCCCATTCGGGCGAGGTGAAGCTGTATTTGCCCTCCATTATATTGCGCAGCATCACCATCTGCTTGCGATGCCAAAAAGGCGGACAGCCGACGAGCAGCGTGAACATTATGACGCCGCAGGCCCAACTAAAATACATACAAAAAGACGATTATTAATCATTTTGGGCAGATGCGTTTTGCGGCAACTGTCTTACATGTCCACTTCCTGCGAGTAGCCCGGCGAGCCCTCAAACATGTTGCACTTAAGCGTTTCCGGCGCCAAATAGCCCGGCGTGCCGCATAAATCTGTGACAAACGGAGAGAACAAATAAATATTAGTTTACATTTCTAACTGTGCACTTTAAGCATAGAATAGAGAGAGAAAGGAGAGGATAAATCATGCACAAAAAGCCATCAAAATTGAAAACCTCTTCAGTTTTAACAAAGTTATGCGACTTTAAACTAAAGGCTGTTTCCATTGTAATTGAATTGAATTCAAATCGTGGCTTAATTTTCGGATCGTTCACCTGTAAGTTTCTCGCCCTCGTGCAGCTGCCTGGCGAAGCCAAAGTCTGTGATCTTCACGTTGTGATTCTCGTCGAGCAGAATGTTCTCTGGCTTCAGATCGCGATGGACGATGTTCTTGGCGTGTATATACTCGACGCCCTCGAAGATCTGGCGCATGATGGTACGGGTCTTCTTCTCGGAGAGCGTCACCACCGACGTCAGATAGTCGAAGAGCTCGCCCTTGGGGCACAGCTCGAATACGAGGAAAACAAATGCATCCGATTCAAACACGTCCTGCAAATCGACTGTAAAACGAAAGAGGTTTATTATTGTCCGATATACACATATATATATATTACGGTACTCACTTATGTAGGGATGGCCCATTACTTGGCGTAAGATTGAGATTTCCTGCCTGGTAGCTTCGAGCATGTGATATGGATTCGTTTCGCCCGCCTCCGTCGTGGCGCCCAGATCTATGATTTTCGCCGCAAACTCCTTGCCCGTCTCCTTCTCGATGCAGCGTCGCACCGTCGAGCTGATGCCCCTGCGAAATAAAAAAAAAATAATGCCTTCTTAGAAACAAATCTGCAGAACGGGGTTCGAACAAATAGTTACAACTTTTGATGCAATGCATAACAAATAACTGAACTCAAGCAAAAATCAAAACCTTACCAAGCAGGGCCACAAACACAAAAAAAAATATAAATTGTTGGTGGTTCGAACCTATACCTCGCCTTTTGGGCTGTGTTAGTCAATCCAAAATTTTAATACATTTTTTTACAATAAACTTAACTATTTCAACCAATTCCAAAATTGAAATAAACTAAAGTATTTTTTTAAAAACCATTTAGCTAAAAAAATATTTGGAAAATTTTCTAAAACTATTTTTATTTTTATACGTTAATATTATAATAGGATATCTAGCTGTAAAACAAACATGGCTTCTGTGTTCTTCATGGACTACACAAACACAACATCCATACGTTAGTTTGGGATTCGAACCCGGATAGTCAGTTGCTTTAATGCCTGAGCACTTTGAATTTTTAAAAATATACACTATTTAAATTGTGATTAATGGCATTGTTTTTATGCTATCTACTCAGGTTTATTTATATATAGTTATCTTAGATCTTATAATAAATCCCACTTAATTTAAAATAATAATAATAATAAAAAGTCCTAAAAATAGCCATATTGCCAGGGATTTTTCAATAAAATTGTTTCATTTAAAATTGGAAAACATGAGACGAACCAAGGTTCGATCCAAAGCAAGTTCACGCAACATTTCCAGAGATGAATCACTGGTTCGAGCCGTGAACCAAACCTCCCGCTATTTGTTTTTGCTGCCACGATTGGGGGCGCTGACTTTTGCACACTATTTTGGCATGTTAAATAGTCGAGAGCTAAAGATTTGTGATATCCAAACAGAGATTACACGTAGGGCTCTAAAAATGCGCATTACTTACAGCTATGCGAACTGTTTACCCAGTGATGCAATTGAATTTCAGATGCAAATATATCTAGCCTTCTTTCCTTTACACTCAAGAGCAGTTCAAGGTGGCATGGAACTAGACTGAACCGAACTTTCCCAGCTCCCAACGAGGTATATTCTAATGGGAAAATCGATCTTCTCTCTGATCATTATCTTTATCTCCATCTCCATCCCCATTTCTCTCTCTGTTATTTTCAACAAAACTCAAACCTAGTGCAATTTCGTAATGTACGACTCCTCCAACCTCTAGACTCGCCCTGCAGGTGAATTTGGATACTACGCGACGGTTCACACGTCTCTGCATGTGCCAATCGGCAATTGAAGACCCGCTTTGAGTCATAGCGCAAGAATTAGGCAACTCGTCGCAGAAAACAGCAAATAATAAAATAAAATAAAAAACAAAGAAAATAACAAGAAAATTGGCATAAACAAAGTTTTCAATTCTGCAAAGTCGGCAGAAAGACCAACAACATGAACAGTTACAAATGAAATAAATAATAGACTCAGGTCGCAATGGCAAATGCTCTATGCACATCCTTAGAATGAGTATCCTACAAATTTCTGACTGCAAAAAATAAAAACCAAATATCTTTGAAATAATCTTCTCAAATAACACACAAATATTGTTAAATAGAATTTATACAATTTAATAAAGAAGAGCAAAAGAATAACAAATATATTTCACATATATGTGCAACATTTTTCGTAATCTATAATATTTTGCAAAGTTCAAGAATCAAAAAAGTAAATGTTTAAGTCTGTTTAATCTCTTTGAAAACTTAAATTTCTTTTTATTGAGCGATTATATTCTTCATTTTAATAAAACTGTCCATCAAGCTCCATTTAATTTATATGAAATAAGTTTCTAATAAACAAATTTTAAGAAATTTACCTGTTGTATATTTAAACATATTTATGTGGCATTTTTTTTTGTTTTTTGTTTTTTTTTTCAAAAATTGCGTTAATAACATTATTGTGAGTTTTAAATTTTCTATGTAAAACTAACTAACATCGAAAAAAAAAAATATGAGAGATAGAAAGACGAACAATAATAATTAATTTCATTTAAAATTGGGAACGAAGCAAAGTTCAAACCAAAAATTCCAAATGCTTCACGAACTAATTAAAACATTGATTCGAATTTCGAACTATGAACTGAACCAACGATATATTTACATATATCTAATTTTTTTCTCTTGGTTTTGCAGCCCTGTTTACAGCTACTTCATTGAACACGTTAAGTTGGCTGCGCCACGGCAGCTTACCTTTTTCAAATGTTCAAAATGGTTTAAAAAGCCTTTCTTGGCTTACAAAACAAAATCTTTAAATTATAAATTATAGACCACTTACCTGCCCAATATTTCCTTGGGCTCATATTTGGCATAGAAGCCCTTGGCCGCATCCTTGTCGGGCAGCAGGTCGTCTTCCTCGTCTTTGGCCATTAGGTCTAGTGAAATTTTGGCGGCGTTCTCAGACGTCTCTCACTTCAGTTGTTGTTGTTCTTGTTGCGGGTGTTGTTATTAAGTGTAATCCAAATCCGCAGTTGTGTGTTGGCGACAGAATCCAAATTCAACAATGAAATTGCTCTCCCGTTGTTAAATCTTTCACTCTCTCTCCGTCTCCGTTTCCTTCTTTTGCTCTTTCACACTCGCTCTCTCGCTTTCGGTGTGCTGCTATTTTTATAAACGACGCGATGCGATCAGTGCACGAATTGAGTCTGTTCCGTTATGTGCCCGACGACTTGCGACTGCGACTGCGATTCGCCGCTGCGTCGTTAAGTGTGTTTTTTTTGTTGCCTTCTTGCTCTCTTTTTCTTTTTAATTACCAACAAATCGTCGGCGTTGGCGTCGCTGCTGCTGCTGCCGGTGTTTTGCAGCTCTGGCTGGTGCTGGCTTTGTATAAGAAGGGGGACTGGCAGTGGGAGAGTAGGAAGCAGCAGCAATTGTTGTTGCTGTCGATGTCGAATGTGGGCTGCTGCGGCTGCTGCTGCTGCCGTTGTTGCTCTCTCTCATTCCCACCCACTGGCTCGCTCGCTCGCACTCAGCTGTTGTTACGTTTGCCGCAGCGGCTGCTGATTTAATTAATAACGAATGCCAACTACAACAAATCGATTTAAACAGAACAAAAAAATAACAAAAACAACAAATCAAATAAAGTCAAATCAAATAGAATTAGCATTTGGTTTTCTGTGCTTCTGTGCTATTTCTACTTATGAATGATTACACAACGCGTGGCCCAATAAATGACGACAAATGCGTTCACATTGCTTAATTACATACACTCACTCTCACTCGCACACACCCCCTTTCTGTCGCTCGCTCTCTTTCACTCACTAACTTTACTGTTTGTTTTGATCTGTTTTGTGCACATTTACTAGCACTGGCCAAAAACCGAAACCGAATTCGACCGCTGCGTCTGCTTCTCTGCTGCTGCTATGGCTGCAGTCGCTGCTTTGCTTGCGTGTTGCAGATTCTATTTGTTGTTGTTCTTGGGTTTGCTTATCATTTGCATATTATTTGATTTAATTGTATATTTTTTTTGGCAAGTTGGCGTTGCCCAACACACAGCAGATTCGAATTCGAGGTGTGTTCTCCTCTTCTAGCACACCACACAACACTAGCAGCCAGCAGGCAGACAGACGCACTGTCTCCGCCTCTGGCGGGGGTACATTTCAATGTCAACTAAGGTTAAAAGTAATACTATGCTGTCGTGTTGGGGGGAGTTGGCATTGCACATACACCGGGCGCACGAACAGCTGCTGGCGCGTTGTAACGTTTCGGGCATAGCTTGCTAGCTGCAATTTGGCTGAATTAAATAGTCAAACAAAACCCTGTATTTTGGACACAATCACAATACTACCGAAACATCTACAAGTACCACAAATAAATCAGCTATCGATATCGAGTGCACATGCACCGATGCCGATAACAAAACGCAAAGCAACCGCTACAAATATCGCATTCGCAGTGCGATAACTTTTTTTATTTTATTTAATTTTTTTTAGCGTTGCCACCTTGCGGTCAGCTGATTTGTAGCGAAAGAAAACGGCTTTAAATTTGAATTTTTTGCAATTGTTGCCGTTTTTTTCTTCTTTTTTATTTGACAAACATGTATATTTATGTGTTTTTCTTTTGTTTTAATGGAATACAATTGTAAAAATATTAAATAGATGCTAATGCATGTATGTAATAATTATGAGGCAAATGTTTACAATTTTTGAATGGATTTTCGGGCGGGGAAAAGAAAGTTTATGGAAAAACATGTTTTGTTTGCTTAATGCTTATGGTTTATTAATACTCCACAACGGGGCTTGTTAATTACCTGTGGCTCAACCTCGGTGTTTACAATATTTTTTCTTCTCTTTTTCTCTCTTTTTTAAAGTACACATCGAAAGTAAATATAGCGTTATATATATATAAAGACGTACTAAAAAAAAAAAACAAAAAAAAGGAATACCATAAATGGAATACAAATACACTTGCCAAAATTGTTGCTCAGTGCCAAAGATACATTACAATAATATTTATATATAGTAGTATTATGTATAGGTAATATGCATGTAAATGTTTATATGTATATATTTATAAAAAAAAAAAGTTTTTTTCACACACGCACATATATCGTATTTTAGCCCTACAACTTATAAATAATATCTATGTATATATATATATACGTATTTTCTGCTCGTTTATCATTTTGACGAAACAGCAATCAGGAGCTGGTTCTGGTTCGGGTTATGAACTGCATCCGTTTTTTCAGTACAACAAATCCGTCTTTTGGGCGCCCTCGCTGTACACCACGCCCCCCGCCAGACGATAGTCCTCCGCATCAACTATTGCCGCAACGGCGGACGCCTCGTCCTCGTCCTTGATCAGCCCCTCGCTGATGCCGACAATGCTGCCGTTGCCGTTGCCGTTGAAGGTGCCGCCATTTGGACTGCCGTTGCTGCTGCCTCCGCTGCTGTCGGGCGTGGCATAGCGCGTTACGCCCAATTGGAAGAGGCTGTCCATGGGCGAGGCCTTGACGGGCGTATAGAAGCCCAGTGCCGTAGAGCCTGTAATTTGAGTGGGGGTATTTCGATTAATTGCATTCAATAAATATTTCCATTTAAATTGTGCGTTAGTACAGGAATTTAGTAACAATAAATTCAAATTGGGCTCGGAATCAGTGTTGGTTAATGTGCTGGAAATTATAAGAGTGTGTGTCTGTGTGTGTGGGTTGGTTTTTTCTTTTCTAATTGGTGTTAGTTACCTTAGAAATTAATATGAATTGGCGATTAGTTTTGTTTTGGGTTTTTGTTAGGCTTCAGTTGCTAGCCAACACCGGAAGTGGTCTGCCAGTGTTGTCAACAGCAGTTGGTGCATATATATTAGATGTGATTAGAGATGGGAGTTCTTTCGTCAGCTTCAGCAGCGAGAGTGAGAGTGAGAGCAAGAGCGAGCGAGAGCGAGAGACGTTGCTTTGCCCTTGTTGCCGCCTTTCAGTTTCAGTTTCATTTTCGATTTTGATTTTCTTTTTTTTCTTTTTCGTTATATGTATATTACGGTTATATTTTGTATATATATTGTATAGATATTATTTCAAAGTATTCTGTTATTAGTTTTAAATAATATCTGCAAAAGAAATTAGTAAACACAAGAAAGAGAAAACAAAAAAAAAATACAAAAAGAAGAGGTAGAGAAAAACAAGAATACAAAAGTTTTAAATGAAAACCGCATTTAGTAGAAATATATATATTATATATATATGTATATAACTAGTTAAATATAGTTAAAGTGAGTGTGATATTTATATACTTAAAAGAGCGTTAGTTTGGAACGGATACAGTTATAGCAGGAAACTTGAACCACAGATTAGTCGACAAATAAATTATAAAATCTACAACTCTACACTACAAACAATAAAAATGAGCTGAAAATCCCGTTATACGCGAGGCGCAGCCAACTTAACGCATACATAATGTTATTGGAGTGTTGCCACATCGTTAAGTACATAGAGGAAACATAACTATATAGTGTTGGAAAACGTAAACAAATATGAAGCTACTTAAACTATTTTCAATTGCCACAAACATAATGCCAGATAAAACAAAGCTAAAATTATGCACATGAATTAATTATATATATTCAAACCAACAAGTATTTACATGAGTTGCTTTGTAACTGGTTCCGAACTGGTTAGCGGGGGTGGGTTGGGGTGGTATGTGGGGCACATGGCAACTACTTCTAAGTTGATATCAAAACCAAGTTAATTTCTAGGTATAACAATGCACCAGGAAGGGTCAAGTCTGAGCCTGCACCACAAAGGGTCACGATCACCGAGTAGTTAGACAAATTGTTGCACTAATGATGTGTTTTTATAGTGAACATACAAGAGTCTGGGCCGTTACCATAGCGAGTAAGGAGCAGCGAGCAGCGAGTAATTAGAGTGTATATTTTAAAGCACGAGGTACCAAGGGAATTCAAGGAATAAGGGTGGGTGAGTGGGTTAACGAGAATTTGGACCCTCACCATGGCGAATAATGAGTAGCGAGTAACGAGACAACTCGCTATTGGATGTTTTGCTTTAACAAAGGAGCAACCAGAGGAATTGAAGGAATTCAGGTGGGCGAGTAAGTGCACATAAACATAGCGAGTAACGAGCAGCAAGTGGCGAGTAGCGAGTAACTTAACCAAACTCAAACGAATTTGAGGAATTCTGGCGTGTGACTATACAAGAGTCTGGGCCTGCACCATGGCGAGTAACAAGCTGCGAACAGCGAGTAACTAGACAACTCGTTGTGGGATTAAAAGGATACGAGTATATACCAGAAACTGGGCATTTACCATAAGTAACGAGTAGCGAGTAACAAGGTAACTAGTTACTTTCAGTATGTACTTTAACAAACAAGACACCGCAGGGACCAATGGGAGGGAGCATACCAGAGGCTAAGCCTTTACCGAGTAACAAGTAACGATTAACGAGTAGCGAGTAATAAGACAACTCGTTACTTTTTGTGAGTACTTTAACAAATAAGTCACCGCAAGAGCTAATGGGTGTGGGTATACCTGAGGCAGGGCCTTTACCAACTAATAGGTAACGAGCAGCGAGTAGCGATTAGCTGGACAAGCCATGAGCAGTATAACGAGTACATTAAAAAGCTTATATGTTTGCCTACGTTTCACAGAGACGGGATTCAACGAGAGATAAGCAGAGTTTTTGGAGTTGTGAGGCGTGGAGCGATTCGGCGACAGATCGGATCGCATCGGATCGGATCGCATCGGATCAGATCGGATCACACGTAGTAGAGCGTGCTGCCTGGAATGCGTGTCTGCAGCAGTGCTGTGGAGGCGTTGGGTAGCGCTAGCGACGACTTGGACGACAAGTGGCTGGCAATGGGCAGACTGGCGCGACGGCGACTCAACGAGCTGTGGCTAGGGCTTCCTTCCACGGCTTTCGTTGTTGTTGTTGTTGCAATTGGAGTTGGTTTATTATATTTACTCTGCTGCTGCTGCTGCTGCTGTTGTTGTTGTTGTTTAGGCTTGGCGGCATGCGAGAAGGAGGCAGCTTTGCGCGGCTTCGGCGGCGGCGGCTGCACTGCATCATTTTGCAGGAAGCAGGCATATTGCGGCTTCAACAGAACTGAAGGTCTACGGCGCTGTTGTTGTTGGTTGTCCATGGGCTGTTGTTGTTGTTGTTGTTGCTGCTGCTGTGGCTGTTGCAAGATAATACCCCTCCCTAAACTTGGGTAATCTGCAAATATGCGTGAGGCTTAATTGAGACAGCCGGGCAGCTGCGCTGCGTTTGGTGCATGGGTGCTCAGGTGGGTCAAGGGTCAAGGGTCAAGGGACACAGACGGGGCTCCAGATAGCATAGTATTTGGGGTAAAAGGGGGGGTTGGTTGGTTTAAGGAGGGCTGGCTGCTTGAGCTGTTGAGCTCCACCCACCTGATGAGCTGAATTAGTTTGCGGAAACTTTTGAGCATCTGCCTGCCACGTGGCAACGCCAATTTCAAGCAGCAGCTGCAGCAGCTGTTGCGGCTGCTGCAGCGTGCAGCCCTGGCACTCAGCCAGTGCCTAGAGACAGAGGCGGTGGCAGCAACATTGGCTATGTTACCTGCAACAGTGGCGTTTTCTGTAACTGTAAATTGCAGAGATTTTGTTTGTGTCTGGCAACTCTGTTCGGCATGCAATTGGGATCGCATGTTGAGTATCGTGTGTGGTGAGTATGTTATGGCAGGATGCTGCTGCAAGTGTGCGGTGTGAGAGAGCGCGTGAGTGGTGAGTATCTGTGTGTGTGTGTGTGTGTGAGAGCGCGTGTGAGTGGTGAGTATGTGTGTGTGTGTTAATGTATTTATGATGCTGTCTAAGCCCCCCCGCTAATAAAAAGTGTTAAACGATGAGAATAAAACAACTCAAGAGCACAGCACTACAATAAAAAAAAAAAACAAAACAAAACAGATATCGAGACATTTACAGACAAAGACAGAGATAGTTAGAAAGAGAGTGTGTGAGAGATATAGAGACAAAGAGAGCGAGAGAGAGAGAGAGAGAGGCAGACAGGCAACTGCGGCTGTGGCAGGCAAAGCCATGCTCTTTGCTTGTTCAAGGCATGCATATATGTACATACATATGCATATATGTATATGCACATATGTATGTATGTGTGTGTATGTATGTTTGTGCGACAGGGTTGCCACGCTTACCTAATGGTAAATTCCCCAGCATTGCGCTGGTCGCCGACGTTATATGCGAGGACGAGGACGTCGATGTGGATGTCGGAAGCTCAATTATCTCATCGACTGTTACATGATGATGTTGTTGTTGTTGTTGTTGCTGCTGCTGTTGTTGTTGTTGTTGGTGCTGCAGCATCAGGCGCTCCTCGTAGAGCAGCTGATGGTGCTTGTTTACATTGCCGTAGGGATCGGCATACGGCGGGTCCTCGGTCACCTGCGACGCCTCGGAGGGATATTCAAACGTGGACGTTAACGTGTCGTTAAATTGTACGCGGAACTGCAAGGCAAGGCGGACACTAGATTATTATATAATACAAAATAAAAAAAAATAAAAACGAGTCAGTTCTAGTCGAGCGTGCCCAACTGTGAGATACCCTATGCTCAGCTTAAAGCTGCCGTTACTTTTATGTTTATATCTGGCGCGGGTATACACGAGTACAAATCAAAAGTTTCGCGTCTTTAGCAGAAACCTATAAAATCTATATTTATTGATGGACAATAAATGAAAGAAATTCACAATATCTTTAAAATAACCTTTAGAACAACAAATTTGGAATATGCTCTAGACTAGATCAATGATGATTGATGCTGATCAAGAATATATATTGCATACATATTCAACTATTATACCCATTTTCAATGGGTGCAGGGTATAAAATAAGTTTTATTCATATCTGTCACATTGATGAAACGCACTTAAAGCCCCAACAGTCGGCACCCTCCCACCCCCCTTTCCCTCCCACCAACCCCCAACATAACAAAAGAGAACAACGAGAAAACCCCATATAAGCCACTTTTAGTACATTTTGATTAATAGCGACGGCATAAATAAATAAGTTAATGATAACGCACAAGGAAATGAAAAACAATAAACAAGCAAACAAAAAAAAACGAGAATAAATAGTTGTCTTTGCATAGCCGCAGCATAAATACCCTTGTTTAAATACAAAACAAGGAAACTGTTTATATATATATATATATATATATATATATATATATATATACATAATTTGTAAACCAATTATTCTGATGCCAGCTATATAAAATAGAGTCTTAACTTTCGGTCAACATATTTTCAACTTAACTTTTATCGTAGTTCGAGGGTTTGGTCGGGATAGCCAGGAAAATAAAAAAGTTTTTCATGCAGAAACTAACTTTTCGAAACACGTGCTCACGTGCAAAAGTGGCACGACTAGGGCAATACCCTATCAGATGAGCATAACATAACAGATTAGCTGCATGTTAACAGCATTGACAGCATGTTAACATTCTTTAATCTGCGCAGATTACGAAAAGCTGCTTCCCATTTCTGCTCTTTTGTTTTTCTTCTTTACCAGCTTCTGAGCACAAAGCGCGCGAGGCGATAAAAACACAAACAAAAGCAAATGAAAGTGGCTCAACTAAGTTTTCGTACGCTTCTTACATGCCCTTAATTCAAGCGCGGAATGAAATATGAGAAAAGCAAAAAGAATGTGACAAACGGAAAAATACAACAAAAAGAAAATTTAGAAAAAAAAAATAACTGACCTCGCTGGTAGCGAAATAATTGCTGTTAATTGTTTTGCATCAGTTTTTGGCAGAAGATTTTTTAATCCCGCATGAAAGTGAAATTAAGGCCAATATGCTACAGCAATTAAAATGCCAAAAAAAAAAGGGGGGCAAAAAAATATAATTAAAAAAACTAACGCTAATCATAGGGTATATCTGGTGCATACAACTGTTGCCTATCTTCAGTTTTCATTAAAAAAAAAAAAATGTTGGTCAGGCTCCAATTGGTATCTGATATCTGATAAGACCCGGCTTTTATTACAAATTCTTGGATTGTTGAAAAATATAAAAAGAAAAGAAAAAATGCCTGTTACAATCAATTGGTAGCCCCCTCACCACACAACAACTAATCTTATCTTATCCTTAACAAATACAGAAAAAAATGACCAAAATACAAAATAAAAAAAATACATGTATAAAAATAATAATGGTGAAAAAGAACCCACATTATCGCCAGCCAAGTGTATTTCTGTGGAGTGGCATTAGTCATAGGTTTACGTACTAGTCGTACCTACTATATACTAGAACATATATGCTGAGTGTTTGCGTGTGTGTATGACAAATGCCCGTTCTCTAAATGAAATTTAGTTAGTCATAACGCGGAAAATGGGTTCTGTTTTACTACCCTTGCACAGGGTATTCCAATTTTTGTCGGTAAATAAGTGACGCATACAAGCAGACGATTCAGACTTAATAAATTTATAGCCATTTTTTGTTTTCCAACATATTTAACCAAACTTTCCAATTGGAAATGTTTTTATGCTTCTAAAATGTTCCAAAATTTTTTGTTTTTCCAGGCATCTAACTTGTCAATTAAGCTTTTGGCAAAATCTTATCAATATCGGACTACTATATCATATATTGTATTTTGTTTTAAAGATAAAGAACTTAACTTTGCAATTTTTCTCCACATATTTGCAAAATCGTATCTATTCTATATGTGTCAACTATAGTTATAGACCGTACATCTTTCATATATGTATTTACTAGGGTATTTACAATACGTTACCCCCCGTCAAATAACTGTGCTTTCTCGTTTCATGCGTAATTCGAAATACGGCAATCGAAATTCAAAAATTAATTTCCGCTATAACCAAAAAAATACTTACCGATGAATCTTTGGGTTTCTGTCGTATGCTGGACTTGCCGTCGATCACAATATTCGCATTCTCGAACTCCACGTCGCAGGGCGAGGGCGGGCACATGGAGTAGTCATCGTAGTCCGTGTCTGTCGATGTCTCCACCGAAAGGTCGCCCAGCAACACGAAGCCCGGTTCATTTGGCTGGAAATTGCAGAATGGAATAGTGTGGGAAAGTTGTGTTAAAACGTTGGGAATGAAACGCAAATTTCTTATAAGCCGGGCATGTAGTAAAGGGGGAGAGAGAGAGAGAGAGAGAGAGAGGGGGTTGGAGTGTTGTTGTTGGGCGTTGTTTAAGGGTTTCGAGGTCGATATCGGAAGCTCTGAATCACAGCTGTCCCATTTCTCGCCATGAACAACATATACTCGCAAGAGATAATAAAGTTCAGGCGCAGATAACAAAAAAAAAAAAAAAAAACATGTATTTAAACATACACACATACATAAAGAGACCAGCAGCAGTAACAAGAACAACATAAGGCAGAAAGGCAAAAGCGACCAGAATTGAACGTCAAAAAAGAATTGACAAAATTGAGTTCAGTGCCGGAGAGCGGCACAAAAACAAAACAACAACAAAAAAGCACAAAACGGGTTTACCAGCGAGAGTGACAAGGCGAGCGCGTGGTTTGCACTCCAGCAGCACCCTGAGCGCAAGGGAGAGGGAGAAAAAGAGAGCGAGCAGCGCTTTTATTCAACACAGCTGCGTTCAAAACAGCTGTGCAGCCAAGCTGTTCCCCCTCTTCCCCTCACTCTTGCAACTCACCACAACAGCAAGAGCTTCAACATGCGCCCCTCGCTCGTTCAATGCTCTCCTTTATAAGTCATAATATATCTTTGTCTGTTTTAGCCTATGTACACGCATGTATGTATGCACATGTGTGTGTAGCAGCAGCAGGAAGCAAAGAACAGACGAAGAAATATCGTAATATGTATACATATTATGTATATATACATATGAATGTTTGTATGTTTGTTTTTATGTGTCAGAACTGGTTTTTGCACTGCAATCGCAGGCAGGCCCAGAAGAAATAGCAAGAATTTGCCAATCGCAGCGGCGCATCCGACAGTTTTATTTTATTTTTTTTAAGTCTGGAATACACACACCTATAAATATGTACATACATATATGTATGTAAATTGTAAATTGATCAGCACAATGTATTTGCATAATTTGCAATGACCGAACGTCAAGCTTGGCAAAAATAGCTCAGACAATTGCATGCGCGCATCACTCGCAAACATTTAGAAGGTCACCCGGCAGAGCTGCGCTTGAGCACACACACAAACACACACTTACACACGTATGTATGTACATACTCGTATAAGGCATTGCATTTCAGCTGCTTCCTCTTATTTATGGGCAGCACTTGATTTGTAAACTGCAGGATTCAATGCTGGAAAGCTTTGTTTAGGGAAGTGCGCAAAAAAATGCAAAATCAAGAACTTTATAGGCGGGTGTTACCGACTAAGCAATATTCTGTCATAAAAATACAGAGTAATAACAAATTCAGTAAAAGCACTTTAGTTGGTAGTGCACGACTAGAAGACACCCTGTATTTCTTGTGTGCTTGATCTTTGTATGCTTTACGAGAATATAAGAAGCAAAGTACTCTTATAATCTTTGAGATATGCTTAAAACCTTGGTTTAAAATCGATAATTATCGATTGACTTCATCGACTCAGCTAATTGTGCTGCCTGTTGCATGCATTTGCACAAACGCACCATACCCATTCTCAATGGGTGCAGGGTATATACAAAATATTTGACATTCTTAGCAAGTTGTTGCTATTGTTGAACTTTCCAAAATGCTCATGATCTACCACGCTCTCTCGCGCGCTCTCGCTCTCTCTGGGTGGGCGCTTTGTTTTGCATTTGTTTAGCACAAACAAAAAGCGAATGTGTGTGTTAGGGGGGCTTGCAAAGATTAAGAAGAAATATAATAATTTACACAGACAATAAGCATGAATAATGCGCAACGGCGCCGCATTCCACTCAAAGTGCTTGGTGGAGGGGGGGAACAATTGCTGATAAGCAATGAAACAGCTGGGCCAGGGCTGGGCTTGTGGTGGGTTTTAGTTGGGTGCACAACTCACCTTGGGCAACTCCCGTTTGCGCCTGTAGATCACAACGTCGCTTTCGATGTAGTCGGGCACCTCCTTGCTGCTCTTGGAGAAGTTGAACACCATGGAGGTGTTGTTGTCCGCCAGGCAGCTGCTGCTGCCGCTGCTCCCGGCGCTTCTGTTGCTGGCGCCACCTGTCGGCTGGCGGCGCTTGCGTAACGGCCAAATGGGCGATATGCCGCTGCCGCCCGCCTGCGTCGTTGCCGCATCCGTTTCGCTTGCATCCTTGTTATTGATCAGGCTCTCAATGCCAGCGGCGACGGCTGCGACGTCGGCTGCGTAGTCGGCCGCCGCGGCGGCAGCGGCAGCTGCATCTGCGGCCAAAGCTGTTGACTTCTTCATCTCATTAATGCGATTCTTTTCGATTTCGCGACTTGTGAGCGGCAAATTCGAACTCGAACTTGAATTCGAATTGGAATTGTTCAGGAGCGGCCGAATGATGCCAATTTGCTTCGTTGTGGTTGTTGTTGTTTCGTTAATGCGACTGGAACTCGTGCTAGAAGCGTGCGCGTTCTCTTGCAGGGCGGCTGCTAATGAGCGCTGCGCGCTGCCGCCGCCGCCTGCTTGCGTTGGCGTCGCCGCCGCCGCCTCATCAGCTGGCTGCGCTGTTAGCTTATCGCTCGCCGCGCCCAACTTAACGCCATTGCAAAGAGCGTCGGCGTTGTCGTTATTGCCTTCGTCTGCGTCTTCGCCTTCGCCTTCGTTTTCATCTTCGGGCTGCGTTCGCTGCCGATCGCCACCCACAGCTGACAGCGGCGACTGCTCTGCCGGCGCTTCCAGCTGCATGCGTTCGAGCATTTTGCTGATGCTCGTCACCGGCGAATCGAAGGCGCCGCTCGCTTCCAGCTGCCGGGGAATGATGTCCGGCACCGCAGTCTGCGCGCGCTGCTTGGGCGTCGACGCCGCAAAGCCAGCAGCGCTCAGTTCACGCTTGTTGTTGCTGCTGCTGTTGCTGCTGCTGTTGTTGTTGCTGCTCTGCTCCTTGATGATCGATTTGTAGCTGGCGACTTTGCTGGCGACGCCGCCGACGCCGTTGCTGCGCTGCGCGATGCGCGGCCGCCGATTGGCGCTGGCCTCGAACAGCTTCAGCGTCTGCTTGACGAGGTCCGGCGGCGGCCGTTCCGTGTCGTCGATGATGGAGGCCAGCCGCTTGGGGGGCGTGGCATCCGTGCCGCTGTGCAGGCGCTCGCGCGCATTGCAAATCTTCTGCTCAATGGAGACGGCGACGGGCGGGGCGGAGGGGACGGGCACTGGGATAGAGGCGCGCTGCGTGTTCCAGGGCGACTTCTCGCAGAGCAGCGCTTCCACGGAGCGGGCGCGCTTCATGACCTCGTTGCCGCGCTTAAAATGCCGCGAGCGCAGCGCACTACCGTTAGACGCCGACGCTGACTGCGACTGCATCGATTGCTGCTGCTGCTGTTGTTGTTGTTCCTGCTGCTGCACGCTGGCGCTTTTGACAAACGCTGGCTTGGGCGGCGGCAGCGCAGCAACAGCGCTGATTGGAACGGCAGCTGCCACTTCCAGCTTTTCCAGCTGCTGCTGCTCCTCTTCATCGTCCTCCTCCTCCTCATCTTCGCGATCGAGCAGCGTGTTGAGACTTGTCGAGCGCTGCAGTCGCTGATTTTGGCTCTGCTGGCGCGACTCGCAGCGCAGCGCCAGATTGAGGTAGCGACAGCGCAGCTTGGACACGATGCCGGGGCCGTAGCTGAGATCCTCGTGCTGATCGATGGCCTCCACCAGCGTCGACTGCGCGGCGGCGCTGTCAAGGTCGGCATCGGCGTCGGCGCTTTTAAAATGCAGTTGCTGCTGCTGTGCATGATGATGATGATGTTGTTGCTGTTGATGATGATGATGACGATGTTGGCCATTTTGTGTGGTTGTCTTTTTCATTTCTTGCATGGCGACCATTGTCGTTTTTACCGCTACTTTTGTGGGCGACGCGGCCGTTTGGCGTTCCAATTGCTGTTGATTTTGGTTTTGTATGAACTTGTTGCTCTGCAATTTATCAGATATTTTCGATTTAGTGTTTTTATCAATTGTAATTGGCGTATTGTTGCTGCTAATGTTGAATGCGTTCGGCGCTGCTTCCGCACCGCTCTGGCCTCGTTTGCATTTCGTTTGCAACTGATTTGCTGACGACGACGAAGTCGCCGCCGCTGTTAATGCTCCAGTTGTCGTCGCTGTCGCTGTGCCAGTTTCAACTTCACCATCGGTGCGAGAGCGCACCACGCTCGTATACACCATGCTGGCGCTATTCACCACAGCGTCACGCTCGCGCTCGTGCTCGCGCTCTCCTCTCTCTCTGGAGTCCAAATTTAGAATCTCTTGCTCCTTGCCAGTTGATTGACTTCTTGTGTTAAATAAACTTGATCGCTGCTTTGGTATTGGTGCTGCTGCTGCTGCTGCTGCTGATGCTGGCGTTTCTGTTGAAAAGGCCGTGGCCAAGTCTTTGCCTTGTGTACTTTGGGCTGTTGCTGTTGCTGCTGGAAGAAGCGTCTGCTGACCTCCAGTTCCAATAAAACATTTCTCAGACTTTTCCTCTGTTGGTGAAGTCTTAAATGCTGCTGCTGTTTGTTGTTGCTGCAGTTGTTGTTGTGTTTGGCTTACATTTCGTTTCACATGCTGTTGCTGTTGTTGTTGTTGTTGTTGTTGACTAGTTATTGTTGCGGTTGCGCTGGCGTCGGTCGCACCTGAATCTGCAATAGAGTTGGCCACAAAGCGTAACGCAAATTGATGACAAATTCAACACTATTAGTAATAATAATAAATAAAGTTGCAATGGGCCAAAAACAAGCACAACTATCGCCTATCGCCACGAACACGAAAATACACATTGAACTTCAGTTCGACTATCAATTGATAACAAATTTGATAAGAGCAGCAGACGCAGCAGCTGATCGACTAGGTGCATACCCTGTAGCCAAAACTGAGAACCTAACGATCAATGTGCATACTAAAATAAATTCCATTTAAATTATTTATTTATTGATTTTTGCTTCCCAGTGCAAAATAATAAGAATTCATTTTTAATTTTCTTAAAAACTGTTGAGCAATTTTTTTTTTATTTTATTTTTATACCAAATATGAGTTAGTTAATGATTTTTCATTATAACTCAAAAAGTAATCGGTTTTTTCTAAAAATGTATTTATAAAAATTTACTTTTCAAAATTTCAAATGATTTTTAAATAACACAAATGCTGCATTTTTTTTTTAGGGGAAAGATGTCAAAACGTGAAAAAATGTGTTTTTCCTTTTTGGGATATAACTACAGAGCCAATATGCCCATTTTCACACATTTATTTAATGGGTACAGGGTATTACACACTAAACAGCAACCCTGTCTGCAGCTGCTGCGCAACGTTATCGATAGACGATAAATTACTCAACACAGCGGTAATTTCAGGTGAACTAACGGTAGGCAAACAAACAGCTTTCAATAATTATAACTCCTTTGTTTTTGTTTGCTATTATTGTTGTTTTTCAATCTGTTGACTGATTAACGTGGCTAATTACACGCCAACTGCAATGCGAATTGCAAGCTCACACACCTAATATTACTTACATATGGATGTGGATGTGGATATGGATATGGGCATATATAATGCAATTGCAATTGCTGATTGCCACACGCTGCACATATGCGATTTCATGAATCGATATCGATACCCCTCATGGATCCAAGTACATCTGTATGCACGTATGTATGTCTGTGTGTGTGTGTGTGTTTCTCTTTTCTGAATGAAACCATCTTTAGGAATTTGTATACCCATTTTGAAGGCTACATTCATGTCCGTAAACCAGCTCACAAAAAACATAGAAAGCGTTTCTTTAAAATGGTTTAAACATAAACATAGATTCGGGAAGTACTTGTGCTATGCCCATGAAATTTTGTATTTAACATAGGGAAAGGGTTTTAGTTATAATTCAAGGCTAGAATTGCTAATTAGATGATTACCTCTAATATATAAGTCCAGAAAACCGGGTTAAAACGCCCTTGAAACAGCGTTTAAAGCGGTTTCAAAACAAATTTAAAAGTGAATTTATTAAAATTACTTGAGTTATCAAATTAAATGTGAAAGTGAATGGAAATGGAAATTTTTTAATTTGCTTTAAGTGATAAATAAATCCTGAATTCACTATAAAAACTACTTTAAACCAAATTCCAACAAAAATGGTTTTTAAAGGTGTCTTAAAACTAGGAATTTTTGAAGTGTCTTGTGGAGGGCATTACAAAAACTTTATGGCCAAATAAGCATAAACATACATAATAAATATAATTACAATTAAATATAATCTATTCCTGTTGACTAAGTACAAAGCCTGCAAACAGGTTTAAACCTGCCTTAAAAATGGTTTCAAAAAGACTTTGAAAGTGAACTAAGAGTTTTCGAAGTTTGTTGTGGATGGTTTTACATCTGATTGGGGACTTAAATCATTTGAACTCACCTGGAAGTTCAGAGAAGGCCGCACAACTGCCGTCAGCTGGTTGAAATGTGGACGTTGGCGAGCTGGCTGCGGCATTTGTACGTGCCACATTTGTTTTGCGGCGCTGTATCAAATCCTTTTTCCACTGCGGCATATCCGGCAGGAAACCAGCGCCCGGGCCCAACGGTGTCGTTGCCGGCGAGCTGCCAGACATGGCAGTCTCAGCTACGGTTCCAGCTGCAGCTGCAGCTCCAGCTCCGGTTCCAGCTGTAGCTCCGGTTCCAGCACCGGCATCCGCAGCTAAATGCAAGGTGGGACGCTTCTGTTGTTGCTCCAGCGAAGACATTTTTGGCTAACTTGAGCGCTGCAATTGGCATTCTGTGTTAATGCCAGGCATATGCAAATGATTCATCAAATTGACAGTGACTTTAACGTGCTCGTCAACGGGGACGTCTTGACCCAAGCGCGCCACGAAAGAGACTGAAGCAGTGGTTGCCGCCAACTGCGGGCCTAAGCGAAGCATTACCTTAATTGACCCAACAAATACACTATCTGGAGCTCTACACACGAGTGAGCAGGGTGAGAAAGTTTTAAATATGCATACATTTATGCTAAGCACCTGTCGTGGCTGGAGTTTCAGCTCTGGCTCAAAAAATATGTATTACTAAAATACTTGAAAATAATCATTTAAATAATTCATTGTATTACATAATTTTTCCCTATTTATTTATATTTTTTTTTATTCAATTTATCATTAATTAAAATTCATATATACATAAATTACTTACTAAAAGCAACTCGTTTTATTACTTTTAATTTATGTAAACTTTTAACATTTTAAATTGAAAATTTAAATATTTGCTGCAGAGCATTCCCAAGTCGACTTGTCCGAACGTGCTTTACTCTTTTCAGTTTTGTTAATTGGATTAACTGTTTTTGTTTTCTTTTTCAATAAAAAAAAAAGCAAGAAACCTCAATATTTGTTCATCGTGTAAAAAAACAAGGCGAAAAAAACAACAACAACAGCACAGCGAAGAGACAGAACATAAATGAAGACTATGCTAAAAATGCCAAATATGAAGATATAAAAATGCAAGTGAATTACTTTTCATTTCGTTCGTTTCGTTTGCTCTCCTATTTGCGATAGAGCCCGTGTCTGTGTGCGTGCGAGCAGGATCGAGCGAGTGCGTGCAAGTGATTATGTGTGAGCAAGGCAGGTGTCAAATTGAGAGCTCAGCTTAAATCATAGTTTTCATCATGTTTTTTACTTGCTTTGCTTGCTCGTGTGTGTAAACGTATCTCTGTGTCTGTATGCGTTTGCAAGGGTGCACAGCGCAGCAGTGTTGGCCGCATTTTAAAGGTAAAAAAGCTAAATTGACCTTTAAAAAAGCTAAAAACAGTTGAAATTTTAAAATTATATAACATTTTTTTTTTTAACAAATAAAAATCAATATTAAGCAATTAATAATAGAGCATATCTGTGAATTGCAAAGTGTAATAATATAAAATAATAAAAATATAATAAAATAATAATAGTAAAAAAAATGCCAATGCTTTTTTGGAAGCTTAATTTTTAAAACAAACAAAACCCAATATTAAGCATTTATCACAGGCAGCTAAATAAAAGTATTCAAATAAAATTAACATTTAAATTCAAAAATTTGTTGAAAAGAATTTAGAAATAAAAAAGTAATTAAAGGTAGCTAGATTTCTGGCTGCTAACGTTGGCGACTTTCACTAGCTATAAAATAGTCAAATTGGCAACACTGGC
Source organism: Drosophila colorata (assembly GCA_035041545.1). NCBI lineage: Eukaryota > Metazoa > Arthropoda > Insecta > Diptera > Drosophilidae > Drosophila > Drosophila colorata. The sequence continues at coordinate 1,488,257 of JAWNLD010000295.1, read as the reverse complement.
AACAGGGGCTGAAAATTGCAGACGAAGCATAAAATAAACAAGCGGCGACGCTGAGCTGCGCTCTGCATATTATCGATTTTTACAAGCTGCAAGAACTTTTGAGCTACACACACACACGAACACAAAACGAAACACACACACAGAGTTAAATGCCTGCATACATACATTAATAGAGATGCATGTGTGTGTATGGGACAGCAGCAACTTTTGCAAGTCTGCCAACGGGTTGGTTGGAAAGTGTGTGTAAAAAAAAAAAAAACAAATAAAAAAGCCGCACAAACAAAAAAAACAAAAAAGGGCAGCCCAATTTGGCTGGTCAAGCGGCTGAGCCTTAAATGCGTCCGTATCCGTAGCCGTATTCCGTCCAGGAGCCGGGCTCTGTTTATTTACACAGAGCACAAACAAAAACATTTTTTTTTTGGTTTTTTGAATGTACCCTCATATGTTGCTTACGTTTGGCGTCCAATTCAATTCAAGCGAGTGCTTAGCGCGTATTTGTGCACATGTGGCTGCTAGTTGTTTGCATGGACATTAATTGATAAAAACGGTTTGTTTGCTAAATATTATATACGCGCACTTTCTTTCTTTACACTCTTGCACTCTGTATAATTGCAATTAAGTCTCGCCTCTGCTGCGCTAAAATGCTCTGAGCAACTACCAGTGTTGGGTTGATCTGCAAAACAGCCATCGATAGTTGCGCTCTGCGCTGCCTATCGATAGTGCATATAAGTCGGCAATTGATCGGATTGGGGATGAGCGCGGCGTTTTCTAACACACGACACGAAACACACAATTTGAAACAGCGCGCGTTGTGTATGAAAAATGCCGTTGCAAAGTTTTATAGGCAAATGTAAATATATAATAGTTTACATAGTTTTATTTTTATTTGCAACAATTAACAAGTAAATACATGTATATTATACATATATGTTTAATAATAAGATATTTTATTTGTAGATTTGACGACGGCTAAAAAATATATTTGTTGGATTTGTTCACGGTTCGGTTTTGGTTCGAACCTGCTTCGTCACATTTTTGCCAAGTTTTAATGAAAACAATTCAATTTATTATATTTACAAATGTGTATTTATTAAAATGTGCTCAATTTTCATATTCGAAGTACTGAAAACTCAAAAATGTTGCAAAAATAATTTCAGATATAGAGAAACATAAAATTTGTACACACAGTAAAAAAGAAAATGGTTCGACTTAGGCTTAGGTTTCGTGGTTGTTTGTTAACCCAATCCAGTTCAAGATTCGGTTTTTAATAAGTAAAAAATATAAGTTTCGAGTTCGAACCGGTTCGGCTCGTTTTTAAAGCCATCATATTTTGGAGCGTTCCGTTTTAATGGCGCGCAATTTGATGCTCTGAATGGCCTCGTTCAAAATGCTGAGCACCATGTCGACCTTCTCCAGCGTCGCGTTCTCGCCCATCAGCCCGATGCGGAAAACATGCTCCACCGTGGGACCCAAACCGCCGCTAATTTCCAAATTGTATCTGCAATTAAAATTACGGGGGTGTAAGCGACTGCACAGTACTCTGTTCGATTGAAATCGAATGTTATGTATGATTGGGTTCGCTGACTCTCAAACTGTGCTTTGAGGAAATATAGAAATGACACCCAACCCATATACTCCTTTTAACTTTGTGAACAGTGTATAATAAAATTTTTTGAATGTGGCTCAAAAACGAAGGGAAATATCGATTTTTGGGCGCACGTAAAAATTGAAATCTTTTTTTTGAAGCGGCTATACACGACTATATGCATCTATGCCAAGGTCTTAAGTCTCCAGATACGGTTAGACAAGCGTACAGACAGACATAGGGACGTTGTGCAGCCCATATGCCCCGTTTGCACTATGTGAACAGAGTATGAGGGCATCACGTACTTGCGCATCGCATAGTCGGCCACCTTCTTCCAGTCGACGCCGAACGGGACCTTGATGGTGTTCACCGTGGAGAGGCGATCCGGCTCGTGCAGCACGAACATCTCCAGGCCGAGCTCGACGATGCCCAGCTGCAGCCGGTTGGAGCACTCGCGATGGCGGTCGACGACATTTCTCAGGCCCATCGCGCAGAAGTGGGCGAGGGCCTCGCGCAGCCCGTAGAGCAGGGTCGACGAGATGGTGTGATGGTAGATGCGCGGCGTGCCGTAGCAGCCCCAATACTGGCCGACGAGCAGCACGTCGAAGTAGTAGACCTTCGGCTTGGACTTGCGCTGCCGGATGTGGGTCAGGGCGCGCTTGCTGAACGAGATGGGCGTGAGGCCGGCGGGGCCGCCGAGCGTCTTCTGCGAGCCGGTGTAGGCGACGTCCACCTGCCACTCGTCCATGAGGAAGTGGGTGCCGCCGAGCGAGGCGACCACGTCCACCACCAGGAAGCAGTCGTGCTGGCGGCACAGATCGCCGATCTCGCGCAGATGCCGCTGCAGGATGCCCGTCGAGGAGTCGCCCTGCGCCACGAAGAACACGCGCGGCTTGTGTGTGTCGAACGCGAAGCGAATCTCGTCCAGCGTCAGCGCCCGGCCGAAGCTCGCCTCCACGTAGCGCACGTCGGCGCCGTAGCGACGGGCCATGTCCGCCGCCCGGTGGCCCCAGACGCCCGCGATGCCCATCAGCACCACGTCGTTGTCCTCGATCAGGTTGCACAGCGCCGCCTCCATGCCGCTGTGCCCCGCCCCGCTGATGCACATGGTCGCGTCGTTCAGCGTCTGGAATATGTACTTGATGCCCTCCTTCACCTCGTCCATGATCTGTGGAGCAGCAGAGAGCAGGTCGTCAGTTATTTAACTCCAAACGCACACGTTAACTATCGCAACAAGGCATAAGTATAAGTTTTTTTTTTGGGTGGGGTTCGAACCTTCGGCTAATGTACTGAACTGCAGTTTGTAAGCTTTACGTAACTTGAAGTTTTTAAAGAAATTTAAATCAGTCTCATTTTACTTAACATAAACAAAAGTTTTTTTTTTCGGGTGGGGTTCGAACCTTCAGCTAATGTACTGAACTGCTGTTTGTAAACTTAATGTAACTTGAAGTTTTTTAAACAAATTTTTAATCAGTCTCTTTTTACTTAACATAAATAAAAGTTTTTTTTTTGGGTGGGGTTCGAACCTTCGGCTAATGTACTGAACTGCAGTTTGTAAACTTTACGTAACTTGAAGTTTTTAAACAAATTTAAATCAGTCTCATTTTACTTAACATAAACAAAAGTTTTTTTTTTCGGGTGGGGTTCGAAACTTTAGCTAATGTACTGAACTGCTGTTTGTAAACTTTACGTAACTTGAAGTTTTTTAAACAAATTTTTAATCAGTCTCTTTTTACTTAACATAAATAAAAGTTTTTTTTTTCGGGTGGGGTTCGAACCTTCAGCTAATGTACTGAAGTGCTGTTTGCAAATTTAATGTAACTTGAAGTTTTTTAAACAAATTTTTAATCAGTCTCTTTTTACTTAACATAAATAAAAGTTTTTTTTTTCGGGTGGGGTTCGAACCTTCAGCTAATGTACTGAAGTGCTGTTTGCTTATTAAATGTAAATTGAAGTTTTTTAAAGAAATTTAAATCAGTCTCACTTTACTTAACATAAATAAAAGTGGGGTTCGAACCTTCGGCTTATGTATTGAACTGATATTTAAAATGTAAAGTGCATATTTCAAAACTTTATGCAATATTATTTGATTTATCGTGAATAAAAGTATTTTCTTTGGTTCGAACCTTCGGCTAATGTATGCTATTTAAAAAGTGAGGTACTTATCTTAATCTTATTCTAATAAAAGTTAAAAAAAAATCCATGAAAAAATGTTGTTTATAAATTTGTCTTAAGTTTGGGGTTAAATTTATTTGAAAAAAATTGTATTCAAAATATTCCAAATAACTATGAAAAACTATAGTATACAAATTGCAGCTTATCACTCGATCAGCTTTAAATTGATTTTTAAAGACATTTAAACTGATTTGAAAAGCTCAACAACAAAATGCTAATAATAAATAATAACAATTTTGAATAATCCACAGTCCATCTCGGAAGATGGGTGGAAATTGTGTAAATTAAATGACCGGCCAAGGCCGGGTTCTGTGGTCGATATGGATATGGTCGACGTACCTGCAGGCACTCGGGATGCATGTGTCCCAGCACCGGGTTGCTCATCGCCTCCAGCACGCGCTGCGAGCAGTTGGAGGGGCCGGGGCCCATCAGCGTTTTGCTGGGCACGAAGAGGGGCCGCTTGAGCACGAGGGGCGGTGGCACCTCCATTTCACCGTTGGATGTACACTCTTTGCCTTTTTATATAACTATAAAGAGCAGTTTTTTTTTTTCTTTTTGATGCTGCTGCCTCTTATCACAAAAGTAAAAAAATAGGAAAATAGTAAACAAAACAATACGCAGCTCGTTCTCGTTGAAATCTGACGATCTAACTGAAACGTTTGAACTGCGGCTCGTGTGGATTTATAGCTGGGCGAGAGCTCATCCACTTCCCTTATCACTTCGACAAATAGCGCTAATGAACGCTCTTGAACAAGTGCCTGAATCAAGATGAGCGCACTCCTCTCACTGCGCATACACTGTGCGCAGCGTGCAAGGCGGGCGTATTGGTTGCGTTTCTTTTTCAAGAAATAACATTTTTTTTTTTTTTTTTAGTTGGGGATTAATCGCAGTTTAACGGTAATTTTTAGTGCAATTCGTAAATATAAAAACAGTTTTAGAATTATCGATTAGATATTAGCAATTTCGATTTCTGCTTCTAAAAATCCCCAAAAAATTTATATTTTAAGAAGAAGAAAAATTTAAATTTAAACTCTTTTCAGCCGGCTTTCAGCTACTTTTGCAGCGTGAAAAGCGTATTGCACAGTCTGTAGCAACCGACTGAAATGTTCTTACTTCTCTATTCTTATCAAGATTTGCTGGAGCAGATCGCCCCTCCCCTCCCCTCCCTCCAACACTCGGCCATCCGCCGACCCAGCGCTGCGTGATGTTACTGCGTTGTTGCTGCGAATTTCTTTGCCTATATCAATAATACAGCCTTCCAAAGGTTATAAGCGCAGCTTCATTGTGAAATTCGACGACTGGCGTCTGCATGGACCCATAAAACTACAGTAGCTACCAGCAAAGCGACCTCACCTGTTTTTTGCCAGCTCCCAGCTGATAAGCGTCAATTGCGAAAAAAAAAACATGTCAATAGATAATGCGAAAAGCTGTTTACATCTGCCATTCTAAGCTCTCCCAGGCAAATTTGATAACAATAGCAATATTTATGTAGATGTGTGTGTGTTCAATTGTATGTGTTATATATATGCACATAGTTATTAACAGCCGGAATCGAAAATTACGCACAAAAGTGGTAAGACGGAAATACATGTTGTAATGGGCTCAAGTGTCAAGGCTTGTCTTTTGTTTGATGTACTTTTTAGTGTTAAGATTTCTTGATTTAATTTACTTTTTTCTTACTTATTTTGAGTGTTCTAAAGGAATATAAGTTAGTTAGTAAATAAAGAAAGGAATAAATGAAACGACAAGTGAACACAAAAAAGAGATTACAGTAATCGATAATAATTAGACTAATAACATTAACTAATAATTTTAATTGAAATAAATAAATGATCATAACAGTGCTCTGTTAAATTTCAATTTGAATTAAACAGTGCTGTAAATAGCCGCACATATAACTGCCGATAGTTTGATGTCGTTGTGCAGCACTGCTATTGCCATTTGAATTTAGCAGTGCTGTAAATATCCGCACTTGTAACTGCCGATAGTTCGCTGTCGCTTTATAGCACTGCCATTGCTTTTAAAATGTAGCAGTGCTGTAAATGGCCGCACATGTAACCATATGTTTACTTTCCAACAAGTTGACAGGCCTTGCGCACAACACGTGCAAAGCGTAAACAAAATGCATTTCAAATAGTTTCACAACGAATTGCACTAAAAAATCAGCCAGAAAAAGGAAAATAAGAGAGAACAATGTCGCGCATTATAGTCAAACAGCTGCCGAAGCAGGTGAGTGACAAACTGTAAATATAATTTCACATTTAATCGCCGCCCGGCCGCAGATCACCGAGGATAAGCTGCGCAACATCTTCGGGACGAAGGGAAGGATCACGGATCTGCAGCTGAAGTACACGGCAGATGGCAAGTTCCGGCAGTTCTGCTTCGTGGGCTACAGCAGCGAGGCGGAGGCGCAGGCGGCCATCGAGCACTTCAACAACACCTGCATACAGACGAGCCGCGTGCGCGTCGAGTCCTGCGCGGCGTTGGGCAGCGAGGAGAAGCCGCAGTCCTGGAGCAAATACGCCAAGGACAGCAAACAGAATGTGGACAGGCTGCGGGCGGAACAGCCCGAGGCGGACAGGCAGCTGGAGCGCGAACAGGCGCGGGAGAAGAAGCGTCAGGACAAAGTAGATGAGATTCTGGGCAAGCACAAGGATGATCCGGCATTCCAGGAGTTTCTGGAAGCACACGACAAGACGCGCACGCTGTGGGCCAACGATGCGGGCCTGATTGGAGCGCAGGCGAAGCCAAAGGAGGCGGAGGAGGAGGAGGAGGTGAAGGAGACTCCAGCTGCGCTTGAAGATGAGGAAGAGGCTGAGGAGGAGGACGATGCTGAGGATGAGCAGGAGAAGCTGGCCGAGCAGCCCATTAGCGACATGGACTACATGAAATCACTGATGGCAGCCAAATCCGAGCCGACGCCGAGCAAAGCGAAAGAAAAGCCAGACAAGAGCAATCTGGAGCTGTTCACCATCAAGATACACAACGTGCCGTACAATACGAAGCGCCAGGACATCATCAAGTTCTTCAAGCCCCTCAAACCCTACTCGGTGCGGCTGCCCGGCAAAGTGCACGGCTTCTGCTACGTCGGATTCAAGACGGAACGCGACATGGCCAAGGCGATGATCAAGAACAAGAGCTTCGTCAAGGGCAAGCAGGTGTTCTTCTCCGACTTCACCGAGAAGAACAAGGTGACCAAGGCCAACAAGCTGGACGCAGTGCCCACCGTTGCCGGCAACGCCAAGTGGCAGCAGCAGCAGGAGAGTCTGCGCACCGAGGAGCACATCTCCGATTCGGGCCGGATTTTCTTTCGCAACCTGGCGTACACGACCACCGAGGCGGAGCTGCAGCAGCTGTTCGAGCCGTTCGGCCCCGTTGTCGAGATCAATCTGCCCGTGGACAAGGTGACGCGCCAGATCAAGGGCTTCGGCACGGTCACCTTCATGATGCCCGAGCACGCGGTGAAGGCATTCAATGCGCTCGACGGCACCGACTTCCATGGCCGGCTGCTGCATCTGCTGCCCGGCAAGGAGCTGGACAAGGCGCCCGACGCGGATGCGGACAGCGAGCCGGGGCTCTCGTTCAAGCAGCAGAAGGCGCTCAAGCTGAAGCAGAACGCCCAGAAGCCCATCGGCTGGAATACGCTCTTTCTGGGCGCCAATGCGGTCGCCGATCTGCTGGCCAAACAGTTCAAGACCAGCAAGGAGCGCATCCTGGACACCAGCGACGGCGGCAGCAGCGCCGCCGTTCGCCTCGCCCTCGGCGAGACCCAAATCGTCATCGAAATGAAGAAGTTCCTCGAGGAGGAGGGCGTCCGACTCAGCGCCTTCGAGGAGCCCGGCCAGAAGCGCTCCACGACCGTCCTGCTGGCCAAGAATCTGCCCGCGGGCACCGAGGTCGCCGACCTGGCGCCCATCTTCAGCAAGTTCGGGCCCATCGGACGCATCGTGCTGCCGCCCAGCGGCGTCACGGCCCTCATCGAGTACTGTGAGCCCTCGGAGGCGCGCCAGGCCTTCAAGAAGCTGGCCTACAGCAAGTTCAAGAACGTGCCGCTCTACCTCGAGTGGGCGCCGGAGCAGACGTTCGCCCGCACGCTGAGCGGCGAGGTTGTCATACCCAAAACTGAGCCCAAGCCGGAGCCCGAGCCCAAAGCCGAGCCGGAGCAACTGCAGCCGGCGGAGACCGTGGCCGAGCCCCTGGCCGAGGATGCGGCCGATGAGCCCGAATTGAACACCACCATTTTTCTGCGTAATCTCAATTTCAAGACCGTGCAGGAAACGGTGCTCGGGCATTTCCAGCATCTGGGCACCGTGCACACCGTGGAGATTGCCAAGCGCAAGGATCCCCAGAATCCCAGGCAGCTCAACTCGCTCGGCTACGGCTTCATTCAGTTCAAAAAGGCCGCCGTCGCCGCCCAGGCGCTCAAGAGCATGCAGCTGACCCAGATCGATGGCAACCTGGTGGAGCTGAAGCGCAGCGATCGCGTCCTCAAGTAAGTGCTCCGCATCGCAGGCGGGGATCGGGATGCGAAAAGGGATCGAGATTGGATGCTGCTGGGTCTGTGACTGAATGATTGACAGACTGACTGACTGATTGATTGACTAACAAACTAATTAACTGACGACTGATTGAATATATTGAACTATGATTGATTGGATTAACGCGCTGATTGACTGCTGATTGACTTCATGAGTGGGGACAGATTATTAACTAACTTATTGATTTATTAAGTACTATTAATAACTGGTGACTATTTGATCTATGATTGACTGGCTGGCTGATTGACTTACTAATTGGCTGACTGATTGATGGATTGGCTGTACAACTAACTGATTCAATCACTAATTGACAGACTAATTGATTGATTAACTGCCTGACTGATGACCTGTTGACTTATAGACTGACTTACTGATTGGTTGACTAACAAACTAATTAACTGATGACTGACTGATTGAATATACTGAACTATGATTGATTGATTGGATTACCGCGCTGATTGACTGCTGATTGACTTCATGACTGGTGACAGATGACTAACTAACTTATTGACTTATTAATTACTATTAATAACTGGTGACTATTTGATTGATGATTGACTGGCTGGCTGATTGACTTACTTGATTGACTATTTGGCTGACTGATTGATGGATTGGCTGTACAACTAACTGATTCATTCACTAATTGACTGACTAATTGATTGATTAACTGCCTGACTGATGATCTGTTGACTTATAGACTGACTTACTGATTGATTGACTGGCTGAAAGACTGACTGATGACAAACTGCCAAGATTGATTGACTACCTGACTGATGTCTGTAATCATGAGTGGCTGATTGATTGATTGACTTTCTGACCGACTGATTGACTCACTGATATGGTGACTGATTGATTGATTTAAGGTCGAATTTTCCCCGAGCGGGAAATGGATGAAAAAGACATAGACTTGGAATAGACAACCCGTTTTTTCTTCTAATAATTGAAATATAAATGTTGAATTCCACTTTCCAACTCCATAAATAAGCGAATTTGAATCTTATCTGAACAGGACCCAGGACGATGGAGCACGTCGTCGGCAGGTGGCGCAGAAGAAACAGACTGGCACCAAGATTCTGGTGCGCAACATACCCTTCCAGGCGCACTATCGCGAGGTGCGCGACATATTCAAGTGAGTGGCGTCAATTGGCCAACTGTGAGGCCGATTAATATCCTGTTTGTTGCTCCTTTTGCAGGGCCTTTGGCGAGCTGACATCGCTGCGCCTGCCCAAGAAGATGACGCCCGGCGAGGATGCGCATCGCGGCTTTGGCTTCGTCGACTTCACCACCAAGGCGGATGCGAAGCGTGCGTTTGATGCGCTCAGCGCCAGCACCCATTTGTATGGCCGCCGCCTGGTGCTGGAGTGGGCCTCCATCGAGGACCAACAGGATGTGGAGGAGCTGCGCAAACGCACAGCCGCCAAATTCGATGACAATCAAGCGGCCACAGAGGCCAAGCGCAGCAAGCGCGCCTTCTTCGATGTCGAGAGCAACGTCCAGGAGGCGCCCGACGAAGAAGAGGATAACTAATGCCAGCTAGCAGGCTATACGAACTGTACATCAAGTAGATATGTGTTAATGTGTAAATATAATTCTTATAAAAATACAATTTTTTTTGTAAACCAAAACATGTTTCCAAAAAGTCTCACATTTTATTAGTTTGGTAAGCAAAATTGGATGTAGATATGTAATCTAACTATGCAAATCGTTATATAACATATGTGACATCTGGAGGTATGTTACTTGAGTATCTGAACTATTTGCAAATATCCATGTTGGATATTTTCTGAAAACGTATTTAATTTTAATTCAAAAAAGGCTATATCTCAGCTAAATAGCGTCCGAATTTAAAAATTTATACCTATTCAGACTCGGAGAGGTCCATAGAAGTGATTCCGAAACAAAACTGCGTATGTCAAAACTGACCCAATTTTAGCAAAATTTTGTGAAAAAAAATTTTTTTTACCCCTTGACATTTTTTGTCAAAAATCGCTTTGAACGGAAAGCATAAATCTTGAAAGCAGATCGATAGTCCTTTCCCTGACGAGATCAAAAAGGCATATTATTTCAATATTCGACCACTTTTGGCGGAGATATGCGTAATTCAATTATTCAAATTTTATTTTCTGACAACATTTTATTTCAAAAAAGGCTATATCTCAACCAATTGACGTCCGATTTTGAAAATGTATACCTTTTCAGACTCGGAGAGGTCCATAGAACTGATTCCGAAACAAAACTGCGTATGTCAAAACTGACCCAATTTTAGCAAAATTTTGTGAAAAAAAATTTTTTTTACCCCTTGACATTTTTGTCAAAAATTGCTTTGAACGGAAAGCATAAATCTTGAAAGCAGATCGATAGTCCTTTCCCTGACGAGATCAAAAAGGCATATTATTTCAATATTCGACCACTTTTGGCGGAGATATGCGTAATTCAATTATTCAAATTTAATTTTCTGACAAAATTTAAACTTTTATTTCAAAAAAGGCTATATCTCAACCAATTGACGTCCGATTTTGAAAATGTATACCTTTTCAGACTCGGAGAGGTCCATAGAACTGATTCCAAAACCAAACTGCGTATGTCAAAATCAATCCAATTTTAGCAAAATTATTATTCTTGACATTTTTGTCAAAAATGTGTTGCAACAAAATGGCTAAACTTTTGATGTAGATCGATAGTCCTTATCCTTACGAGTTCAAAATGGTATATTACTTGAGTATAGGAACTCTAAAGGCGGAGATATGCACACTAGTACTCTGTAAATTTCAGTTTTGGACATTTTGCTTAACTTGACTTTTTACTCAAAATTGCTTTGAAAAATTCCTTTAAATAAATATAAAATATATAAAAGTACAACAAGCACAAGTTTCTAAATAGAATATATTTTATTTTACGTTTCTGTTTATATAAAACTTAAGTAATTAATACAAAACAAGACGAAAAAAAAACAGAATTTCTTTAAGCATACACATACAGATATCATCGTCATCATCAATCTGATCATCAACATAACCATGCCGCAAAGGGTGCATTATTGTTTTGCCTTTTGTTTTTATCATTTTTTTTTTTTTAGTAATATTTATAGTACTAATTAGTAATTAATATAGTATGCATATGTAGATATTTATATATATATATACGGTATATATAGTATACACACATATATATATATATATATATATATAAATATATACATATTAATATGTGTGTGTGTGTGTTGTGTTGTGTGAACTCGTTAAATGGAAAAGATTTGCCAATCTCTGCTACTCATAAATCCTTCATATTTTGCGCATCTCGATTTGCAATTGTTGCAAGAAGCAGGGGGAGGAAGGGGGCGTCTCACATATATATATATATATATATAGAGAGAGAGAGATGTATACATGTATAATATAAGTGTGCACTTTTTGTTTGCATATGTATAGGTAAAGCATATAGTTCTATATACTATAAATATGTTTGTTTATGGGTTTACGAGCAAAGCAGCTAAAAGCCTTGGTTGTTGTGGGTGGAGAAGGAAGTGCCTGGACTAGGACCGGCAACAGGATCAGTGTTGAACACTCGGCTACGCAGGTATACATATTGTATGTGTGTGTGTGGGTGTGTGTGTGTGGGTGTGTATTTAATTTTTATTGGCCCGCCATTGAGCACTTTGTTCAGCTAACAAATCGCCTACAGCTGGACGCATTTTTGATGCGCCTGTTATATACAATCATCAGCGTGTGTGTGTGCGTGTGTGTGTGTGTGTGTGTCGGTGTGTGTTGGTGTGGGTTATGTGCGGGACAAGCATAGGCCATAGTTTGTTTATATATGTGTATATATATATATATATAATATGTAAAATATTTGTTGTGAGGAAGAAGAACGAATGCCGGCAGCAAACATTTTTAATCCTTTTTGATGCGCGCCTGCAGGAAGCAATAGAGTATGCCCGCCTGGGCCATCACGTCCACGGTGCTGGCGGCGAGCGGATCCTTCTGCTTGACCTGCGTCTGGCCGGGTCGCAGCAGTGTTGGCCCGAATACCATTGCCAGATTGTGCAAGGACATTTTGTTATCCGCCTCCTTCTCGTGCACTCTGCAAATGATATGAATATAATTATTCTTAATTTGATTACTATTATTAATATGAATATTATAATTGTTAACATAAATATTCTTATTATTAAGATGAATAATATAATTATTAAGCTTCTATTGAACTCCCTACGGATTCTACAGCTCTTCCGTCAGCCCAATCTGTCTATGGCGCCTACCTCAGCTGGAAATATACTTGGCATATTAACCGGGGCCGTACCTGATTAGATGGTCGAGTATCAGATTGATGGAGGCCTTGTTGGCCTGCGGCAGCTCCTCGTACACCTTGAGCAGCTCGTTGATCCGTGTGGCTTCGTTGTTGTTGCTAAATGTGCTGAACGTCTCGAAGAAGCGCGGATAGAGCAAGTCGGAGAAGAGCGCCTCCGGCAGCTCGCGCAAGAATGTCTTCAGTATGCCCGTCACCGAGTGGATGTCCACCTCGCGCAGCAGCTGCTCCGCCTCGTAGGCATCTACGAGATGAGATTGTTGCACATTAGTTTGAGTTCTCTTATTCATCTGGCATTTGCTTACCCGACTCGAACGCCTTCTTGAGCTTGGCCAGATCGGAGGCGGAGCCACTGACGCGATAACAGCCCACCTCGAGCATCCCGCGTCGCTCCACTTCGCGTATGCAGGCACTGATTATGAACGGAATGTCGCGTTTCTCGCGTCTGCGAATTGAAAACAATTAATGGATTAGCAAACAGAATCAAAATATCAATGGAAAACAGTTGTCAATCAAAAAAGGAAGTAAGAGTATTCCAGTTGAGTGGAGTTAGCTGAGCTGTCTATATACCAATTTTTAGTTTTAAATGCCATATACATATATATATACATAGACAACCTTATAAAATGCCTTTCTAAATTAAACTAAATTTTCAATTTTATAATCTAAACTAGTTTCACTTCGTGAACGAGTATAAAAATTCTTGAAACTGTTTTATTTATTATTATTATTTATTACTATCTAAAAATTCGATATTTTTCAAATGTAATAAAAGCTATATTTCAGCTAAATGACATCCGATTTCAAACAGTTATAACTTTTCAGGCTCGTAGGCGTTCATAGAATTCCTTTCAAAACAAAACTGCGTATGTGAAAGCTGACCTCTTGACATTTTAGTCAAAAATGGGTCGGAAAAAAGGGGACAAGGTTTTAATAGTGCCTTTCCTGACGAGTTCAAAAAGGTATAACATTTAAATATCTGACCACTTTTGGCGAAGATATGCGCATTTAAGCTAAGCAAATTTCAGTGTTGGTAATTATCCGAAAATGTATCAAACTTAAATTTAAAAAAGGCTATATCTCAGCCAATTGACGTTCGATTTCAAAAAGTTATACCTTTTCAGACTCGTAGAGGTCCCTAGAACTGATGCCAATAGAAAACTGCGTATGTAAAAATTGATTCAAATTTGGCAAAATTTTGTGATGTTATCTATTGTCATTTTTGTCAAAATCGCTCAAATAAAAAATAAAAAAATTTCGATGTGAATCGATAGGCCTAATCCTGACGGGTTCAAAAAAGTATATTATTTAAATATCTAATCACTTTTGGCGAAGATATGCGCATTTAAAGTATGCAAATTTCAGTGTTGGAAAATTGTGGAAAATATTAGTTTTCATTTAAAAAAATGGATATTTCCTTATCGTATTTCGAAAAGTAATATTTTAATTTTTTTTTTTTATAGAGCTTTAATTTCTCTATTATTGCATTATTCAAATGGGCTACAGAGTATTCAAAAAAACTGAGACAGAAGACAATATATACATTTCTGGTCAGAGCCCGGCACTTACTTTAATACTTGACTCATTTTGGCACCGAAGAGTGCGCCCGGCTTGGTGGTGGCGCGGCACAGCTCGCCGGGCACGAAGCGGAAGCTGGCGCTCAGCTCGAGCGTCTCGCTCAGCTTGATGTTGCGCGTTTGCGTCGTCTCCGTCAGCCAGCTGCGGCTCAGCTGCAACAGAGAATTGAAGTTAGTTGCAACATGTGGCACGTGGCACGCGAACAGTTACCTTGAGTATGTGTTTGGCACGCAAGAGCGGCCGCTCCTTGGCCTCGTAGAGCAGCACTCGGACATTCTGACTGCCCTCCAGCTCGAGCATGAAGCTCTCGTTCCACAGCGGCGACTGGCTGCGACAGATCATCTTGGTGGTGGCCTTGCGGAAGTAATGGCCATACGAGTCGACCTCAATGCATATGTACAGATCCGCCGCCTGCTCGAGGCCCTGCAGGCCCTGCAACCCCATGTGCAGATCCCCAACCAGCAGGCTCTCGTCGTTCGTATTGCGCATCAGATAGGAGCCCATTTCAGTCTTCATGCCCTTCTGCATGGCCACGATGAAGGCGGTCACCTCCAGCGAGTTGATCGTGTTGGCCCCAGGCAGATTACATTTTTGCTGAAAATATAAAAAAAGATACAAATAAATACTAAATAAAATATGCTAAAATTAAAAAAAAAAAGAAAAGAAACCGCAAAAAATGCTTTCAAAAATAAACAAATGCAATTATTTACTTTTAATACATTTTTTGAGATTATTTGATACTAGGTTTTTCTTTTTATACATATAAATATACATGTTCCGCTCATATTTCCCCTAGTTTTTGTATAAATTCAGTATCTATAAGATGCTCTTGTATGTTTTGTAAGATTTCGATTCCGAAATTTTGAAAATCGAACTTTTGAAAAAAAAAGTGTTCCAGCCTTTAGACTTACATACATAACTCAGCGAAAACTGCATCGATTTTCATGTTTGCTACCATTTTTTATAGTTTTCGCTAGATTGGTTCTACATTTAATATATTTGAATTTTGAAATATATATTTTTTTGGTATATATTTCGAAAAAGCACGTACTTCCACTTATTATAATTTTTTTTACATTTTTTTTCACAAAATTTTGAATATTGAAATAGTATATTATATATGTAATAAAAACTAAGCTGTTATCTGACCTGACTGATCTATATGATCTCAGGATCTATTGCAGCTGGAACCTTTAAATTTGGTAGGCGAACTCTTTTATGCCCATCTCAAGGAATTTTATAAGTTTAAGCCACATGCAGAAATAATTCTTTTGCAAAATTGTAAAATTGTCGCTATTAAAAATAAACTCTTTATACTTCTTGTTAACTACCAAACGCAAGGACTGTCCTATAGATTCCATATAGATGGACATTTAGCTAACCTTGAGGGACATAATCGAGTCCATCCACTGTGTGCGCTCGAAGTCTGAGCTGAGGAAGAAGGTCATTGTCTTATTGTTGGCCTTGTTGCCCAGCCGCAGCACCAAATTGGGGGTGGCCAGCACCAGCTGTGACTCCAGATCGGCGAGCTTGCGGCGATATTTGTCGCCGGTCCGGACGCCGTTCGCTTCGAGTATAAGCTGATCGCGTACCGAGCGTAAATTGCGCTTCACTTGCGATATATTCGCGGGACTAGATTCCTTGAGGTCCGCACTGGTGTCGGACTCCTCGAACACGTTCACATCCTTGAGCGGTATAAACCATTTGAGCTCGTAGTCGATGCGATCCCTGCCCAAGGCCTTGTACTTGGCACACGCGATCACATCGTTGAAGAGGAACAAATGCCGCAGCTTCCGATGCCCATCGACCAGCTCCACGATGAACGAGTTGCGCACCATGCGGCGCAGCTTGCGATTCGATTCCGTGGGCAGTCGCTGATTGACCACGTTGAACTGATTGAGGAACATTTGTATGATATTCTGCGCCTGTCGCAGCGGCTGGTGATCGGGATGATTCGGCGGCGTCTCGTGCAGCAGATCGTTGAAGACGAGCGCATTCGTTTGGACGCGTGCCACCGGCTTGTGCAGCAAATCCTCGAGCGTTAGCGACTGCTCCGTCTGCAGATTGACGACGATCGTGGAGACGATCTTCTTGAACTGCGGATTGTTGGCGCTGCACTTCTTCACAGTGTCGATCGCCTGGCCATAGTTGTGCAGAAAGGCGCTGTACAGATCGAACATATCCGCCAGACGCTTGAACGGCTCCCCGATCAGCACGTCGCCGCCCTCGTGCGACACGATCGTCTTCAGATCGCCCAGAAAGGCCGTGTGCACCTCGTGCAGCTCATCGATCTTGAAGAAAATCGTATTCTCCTCCTCCTCCTTGATCACAGGCTGTGATGTGCCCTGCGTCGCGTGGATAGCGCGCTTATACTGCAGGAAAAATAGAAGGATAGAGAGAGGATTAGTTCAAGCAACGACCGGAAATCACCCTTATTTATAAACATTATCAGGGATCGCAATTAATTATTATTTCTGTGTTTAGTGTTTAGTCGAAATATTGTGACTTAAAAACGATTGATTAATTGGTGATTTTTATTAAAATCAATCATAAATAAATGACTAATACATAAGCTACTTATAAATACATAAATAACAAATAAAACTTTAAAAAATATTAATTCCATTGGAGTTTAAAAATAAAAAATTATTGTTTTTTTTTTAATGTAAAGTTTAAATGTAATGCAAAATAAAAATACAAAATATGTCGATTTATGGAGTTTTTATAAAAATAATAAGAAAAAAAGTTTTTTTTAGAGTTTTAATATTAAAATGAAAAAAAAAACTATTTAGTTTTAATTATTATTTCTTTAGTGTTTAGTCGAAATATTGTGACTTAAAAGCGATTGATTAATTGGTGATTTTTATTTAAATCAATCATAAATAAATGTACTAATACATAAATACATAAATAAACAAATAAAACTTTAAAAAATATTAATTCCATTGGAGTTTAAAAATAAAAAATTATTGTTTTTTTTTTAATGTAAAGTTTAAATGTAATGCAAAATAAAAATACAAAATATGTCGATTTATGGAGTTTTTAAATAAAAATAATAAGAAAAAAAGTTTTTTTTAGAGTTTTAATATTAAAATGAAAAAAAAAACTATTTAGTTTTAATTATTATTTCTTTAGTGTTTAGTCGAAATATTGTGACTTAAAAGCGATTGATTAATTGGTGATTTTTATTTAAATCAATCATAAATAAATGTACTAATACATAAATACATAAATAAACAAATAAAACTTAAAAAAATATTAATTCCATTGGAGTTTAAAAATACAAAATTATTGTTTTTTTTTTTAATGTAAAATTTAAATGTAATGCAAAATAAAAATACAAAATATGTCCGATTTATGGAGTTTTTAAATAAAAATAATAATAAAAAAAGTTTTTTTTAGAGTTTTAATATTAAAATGAAAAAAAAAACTATTTAGTTTTAATTATTATTTCTTTAGTGTTTAGTCGAAATATTGTGACTTAAAAACGATTGATTAATTGGTGATTTTTATTTAAATCAATCATAAATAAATGTACTAATACATAAATAAACAAATAAAACTTAAAAAAATATTAATTCCATTGGAGTTTAAAAATACAAAATTATTGTTTTTTTTTTTAATGTAAAATTTAAATGTAATGCAAAATAAAAATACAAAATATGTCCGATTTATGGAGTTTTTAAATAAAAATAATAAAAAAAAAGGTTTTTTTAGAGTTTCAATATTAAAATGAAAAAAAAAAAAAATTTAGGAGGCTTTGAAATAAGTTAAAAATAATCAATTATCAGCACATGGCACAGGTAAGGTATTACCTGTATCATCTTATTCAGACATTCCACGAAGATGGTCTCGCTGTGTATTATGGAGCTCAGTATGGACCGTATTTTGGCGCCACGCGCATTGCCCGAGATCTGCGTGTGGAGAAGTCATATTAATAAATAGATCGGAAATACGCTAAAAAGAACTCTTTGAATTGTGTATGTAATCTACAAATGTTTGGATGAAGGACAATTAGGTACTCTAGATACAATCCGTATACCGTTTCTAATATATAAACAAAAAGCCAGACATATATGTAGATGGAATATATTTATATATATAAATATATATAAATATGCATGTGGAGCAGGACAAAGGACAAATATATATATATGTATATAGAATAATATGTACAGCTAAAAGAAGTCTGATCATAATTTTTGGCATGTTAAGTATATTTACACATTGAAACGACAGAGAAAGGTAGATAGTGTGAGAAAGGGAGGGGCAGCATATAATATAAAAACTAACTATGCAACATTATTTTTGATTGGGACGTATAGTTATTATCATTTACTTTATTCGATTTTTAAAGTATTTAAAAAACAAAAAAATGTATTTATTAATTTCACAATTTAATATCTCTTCAATAATTATTATTTTCAATTGTCATAAAGTATTTTAATTATCTTTTAGAATTTGTGCTTAATAAATTGTTTATTTTGTATTTCTATTTTTGATTAATACTTAGTTGCATAGTGTAAAAAACGATATGGGTGTGTATGTGTGTGTACTGTGTAAACGGTTGGCAAAATTTTTGAAACTATAAACAGAACTTTAAAAAATGTATACAACAAAAAACCAATCACATTAACATTGAACAAGCGCATTCAGATAAAAGCTATACAAATATATATATGTACATAGGCATATACATTGAAAAAAATATATACATATACATACATATATCATGGCTGCATACAAAAAAACTTAAATCATTTTTTTGAATTTAATTTTACGTATTCAGAGAAACAGAAAACATGCGGCAATAATATTTTCAAACATTCTAAAAAACCATTGCTTTGAACCAAACTATTAAAAAAAAAAAGGTTCGGTTCAGCTTTGGTGATTTTTTTTTGGGGGTTTTTGGATTAAACCAATTCGATTAAAAATCTGTTTGCAGCCTTGATGGTATATATATATATATATACATATAACATGTATTAAGCGCACACATCCGACAAAAACATTGTTGATAATTTTTGATAACTAAAAATAGAGGCTGAGAGTCTAAAGCTTGAGAAGTGTTCGGTACTCACGAGTATCGCTGAAACTAAGTTCTGTTGAGAAAAAGTAAAAAAAAAATCAAAGAACAAAAGAGAGATTGAAGATAAAAAAACAAAAATTGAAAAATCGTTGTTAGTAAATATTCAAATATTAGTTAGCTATAATTATTATAAATATTATATAGAAGATATAGTTAATAAATAAACAAAATCGAAAAAAATGGCAGGGGTTTTCACTCTCAAATACTTAAAAAATTCGTAAGCGTTGAAACGGATTTTTTTTTTTGGTTAATTAGCATTGGGAGCGAGGCAGGTTATTAACTTTCTTTTATCTTAATTAATTTATAAGGGGGGTAAGAATGTAAAAAGGCCTGCACGAGCTGTTTGTAACCCTTAAGGCACGGCCTAAACTATTATTATATATTATTGTTTTCATATAAATAAAAGCAGGCTTAAAACCCCATTTTATAAATAAATTGAAGATTTCTACATGATTTTTTTTTGACAGGTTTTAGGTCTAAATGTAAAAATTCAATCAAAAATTTCTCAGAGAATTTAATAAATTCTTTCCTGATTATATGTAATCTACAAATTTTTAAGATTATTTTGCAGTTTTACATAAATTTTCCACACTTGCGGGGAACATTTTTTGAAAAATCCCCCTTGCAAAAGATGACTACAACAAAAAAAAAATACAGCTGCCTAGCTCTTATTGTTTCGACGGTGCATTGATCATCAATCAGTCAATCAGCCAGTCAGTCAATCAGGACAAAGCGCTTTGTACATGAAGACATGAGTTTATAATTTTAGTTATAAATTTTCAGCAACAGTTGACTGTCCTGCGTGCTCACACGTTTGATCGGCTCGTGGGTGTACGAGAAGCCGAACCGAGCCGAGCTCCTTTGGGCAGGCATTCGTAACTCCTTCGCGTTGTGGTTAAAAATGTTGACGGTAAAAAATGGCCAAATGGCTGCAAGGCGCGAGCACAAATGAGCCACAAGTCGGAGTCGAAGGCAGAGTGAAAAGTGGGGCGGGGGGAAAAGTTTATGATTAGGGCAGAAAACAGAAACAAAGAGAATTATCTAAAGACACGCGCTCGACGCATGCAATTTAAAATCAATTAGCCAAGTTAGCGTATGCTAATGCCCAAAAGGGTGAGGGGGTGGGGAAGGGCGGGAGATGGGGGCAAGTTAGAAGCTTAGTCATGAAATGTAAAATGCTTGCATCATCGGCTGCGGATGCGACATGACTGAATGCCAGTTGAATTGCAATTAGCCAAAGGCAATTAGCTGTTAGCTGAATCAAGATGCAACAGCAACAACCGGAAGTCACTTTTGTTTGGCAAGCAAATCAAAATTGTAACCAAATCCCAAGCCACACGAGGCTCTAGTCGTGAGTGTCCGACTAGCAGATGCCCTGCGCCCAAACTTCGAGGTGTTCAATTCAATTTTAGTTTATATTCGTATTTAGATCTGTACACACACACTCTCTGCACTCTCTCTCCTTTTCTCAGCTCCCACACTGGCAGAAATTTCAGTCCTAAATAACACTCTTGTAATTATGAAATATCTTTGAGATCTTTGTTCCTATGACAGCTCTAGGATATGATAATATACGATGCTGATCAGAAATATACTTAATAGTATAATTATAATAAATTATGGGAGAGGTTTTGAAGAGTGAAGTATTCCTGATTTGTGTCTGCTATCTCTAGCTCTAAAAATCTCCGAGATATGCCCAAAAAACATATGCTGAAAATCGATATTTATCGAATGGATTTAGCGATATATATAGTAGTTCTATTATATAGTAGTTCTATGTTGATGATATTTGCTGGCCATGTTTTGGCAAGGATATCTTTGAGATCTTTGTTCCTATTACAGCTCTAGGATATGATAATATACGATGCTGATCAGAAATATACTTAATAGTATAATTATAATAAATTATGGGAGAGATTTTGAAGAGTGAAGCATTCCTGATTTGTGTCTGCTCTAAAAATCTCCGAGATATGCTCAAAAAACATACGCTGAAAATCGATATTTATCGAATGGATTTAGCGATATATATAGTAGTTCTATGTTGATGATATTTGCTGGCCATGTTTGAAGCATTCTTGATTTGTGTCTGCTATCTCTAGCGCTAAAAATCTCCGAGATATGCCCAAAAAACATACGCTGAAAATCGATATTTATCGATAACATTAAAAAAGCTTGACTGTGTGGCAGGCGGATAAACTACTTTACAAATTTGTGCTCAATTTTTGTAAATTTGACTATGCCGCTGATCAAGAATATTATCCACTCGATGTGGGCACAGTTCATAAAAAGCATAAAGCATAAAGCATAAACATAGTTGCATTCAGCTGGCTCATCCAGCTGGCCACGAACCTTGCGTAGTGCACCGGGCGTGTGTGATGTGGATGTGGATGTGGTTTGCTGCTCATCGTGTGAAATGGTGCGCAATATGGGCGGACCCTCGTATTCGCCATCGCTGTCCAGTGAACTCGAGCGCGTCTCGTTGCTCTGACTGCAGGCGGAAGGAGAGCTTAGACGCTGTTGGAGGCGAGAATTGGCCACCGCCGTCACTTACATGAAATAATCAATGTTCACATAGTTGGAGGTACGGCCTGGAGATTCGGGATCCGTTACGCTCGCCTGACTGCTCAGCTGGGCCATGGGCAGCGTGCTGCCCGGCGTCGATAGATCGTCGCGACTAGACGAGGAGCCAGTGCGGCCGGGCTTTATGAATACGTACTCCCCATCCCCGTTGTCCAGGGGCACGCTGTCGTAGTACGGCTCGTTGTCCGCCTGCTGTGCCGCCTTGGTGCTGTCCGAGCTGAGCGAAGACACCGACTCGTAGCTCTTGATCTGCGCCAGAAATAAAAAAAAAAAAGGGTTAATAACAAAATTTTAATTTTTTTTTAGGTAATCTTTTTTCTATAAAAAACCTATAGCAACTATATGAAATAGTTGTTCGCTTTGAATAATATTATGTCGATCTGCTGGAAATATTCTTACACTCTGAACTGCCAAGTTTGGTCATTGAAAGTTGACAAATAAAAAAATGTCTTTATTTTGTTCACATTTCTCTCTTATAATTCTCAACAAGTTTAACCTACGAACGCCAATCTGAAGTTGACAGCAACGATTATTGATCTATTGTCGGTTTTATAATCGAAATATTTTTAAAATAACAGTCAATCACCATTTGTGAACAGTGTATAGACAAAGCCAATATACCCTCTTGCACTTTGTGAACAGAGTATGAAGAGCAAAAAAAGAGCTGTTTCTAAGGGTTTCCCCAGCCGCACTCACCACTTCCGATATGCCCTGGGAGGCGAGCGACTCCTTGGAGCCGACGCTGCGCTGCGGATTGGCTGACGCCTCCGCGTCGCTGGCCTGCAGGGAGACGCGCGACTTTTTCTCGAGGCTGCTCGTCGAGCTGCTGTCGGCGGCGGCCAGCTTGGCTGTCTTGCTGAGGCTGCCGGTGGGCGAGGCGCCGACGGTGCGACCAGCTGGCGTTAAAGCGCGTCCCGGCGTGGATGCAGTGCGTCCCAGGCTGCCGCCATTGGTGCCGCCACCGCCGCCACCGCCGTCGCTGCGCTTCGCATGCTCCAAACTGTCCGTTTTGCCAACCATTTTGCGGCCCAGCTCCTCCATCAGCTCGGGCGTATTGGCCAGCTTGCTCAGCTCGGGCGTTGTCTTGCGATTGGCCGCGTACTTCGACTCCAGATTCTCGGACGACTTCTGCCGCAATATGTCCGACGGCTTGATATTCCGCTCCAGCGAACTGGCCGGACTCTCGCCCGAGCTGCTGCTCGGCAGCGGCATCGCACTGCCCGCATAGGGCGACTCCCGCTTCGGCGACGACGACAGCAGCTGCTGCTGCTGCTGCTGGCTGGGAATGGTGGGCGGCTCCACGCGGCGAATGTTCTTTGGCGGCGGTCTGTGGGCAACAAGCAGTGAATTTATATAGTCAACATATGTGTATACATACATGCATATGTATGTATGTAAACCCGAACTACTTTCAAATATTCTCTTTATTTATTTGGCTTTGCTCAACACAACCCAAGGCCCATTTTGTAGCAGGTTTATTAAATAATATTTATTATTTAAAATATAGACTATAGTTATAAACTATCAAACTAACTGCTTTTAAAAAATATTATCGAAAACTAGGCTTTTAAATTGAATTGATTGATTGGAGCACAACATCCAGCTTTTTATTTGTAGTTTTTATTTACTGGAAAATTTTGAATATTTTATTACTGAGCAGCCCTTGGTTATATTTTGCTATTCCGGTTGGGTTTCATTTCAGATCTTTAAAAAATGTTAGTACCAAAAATTTATATTATCTCACCTGCCTCAGAGACAACCTTAATAAACGTTTGCTAGAAGATATGCTACTTCTTAAATCAAAAAAAAAAATAAAATAAAAAAACATTTAAATAATTTGAATATTTTTTTTTCGTTCTTTCAAATAATAAATCGAATAATTTTTTTTTTCAAACCAGGTTTAAGAATTTTTTTATTTTTTTTTTGGATTTGCAGCCTTAAAATTATCTTTGTTTTTATTTTCTTCTTCAATATTTAATCGTTTATATCTATGCATATTTTTCTCAATTAAACTTAATGGGTTTTCCTTATTTTTCAATTGGTATTTTCTTTGCTTTCATGTAAAGTTTTCTTTATTTTTGTATAGGTTTCATGGGGAATAGTGAAAATAGTTATTGATTGCTTTTATTTTTTTATTGTATTTTAATTTTTGTATATTGACATATTCTACAAACTTCTAAGCTCTTTTCTCGTTGAATACCTAATTATATATCTTTATATATTTTTATATTCCCTGACTTTTTGCACCTGAAATTTACATACAGCTACCTCTACCTCGGCTCATCCCATGTCATATATCGAATCCTCACATGTTTCTACGTTTATTCCCCAAGCTTACCTGGGTGGCATTTTCTTTTTGGCCTCCAGATGGGCGGCATACGAGGAGGCGGACATGGCGGGCGATGTCATCGACGGCGACAGCGGCGGCGCCGTCGCCTCCGTGGCGCCGATTTTGCTGCGCTCCGGATAGCGGCCAAATGTGGATGGCGGCGTCATTGGGATGTCGTTGATCGCCGTCGCCGTCGCCTGGCCCTGGGCGGCATCGTCGTGATCCTTGTCTTTGGCCTCCTTCACCTCGATGACGGTGACAAAGTGCGAAGTCGTTTTGCGCAGCGGCTTCGTTTGTGGCTGCTGCTCCATCGCGTTGCCTGTGGCCTCCACGCCCCCGCCCGCCTCCTGTTTGTTATCTGTTTGGGCCGCTTGGGGCCTTTGTTCGTTGGCCTTGAGGGCGTTGCCGCTGCTGCTGCTGCCAATGGAGGCGGCCAGCTCGGTGATGCACTGCTGCAGCGCTCCATTCGCGTCCTTCTCGTTGCCGCTGTCCTTCTTGTCCTCGCGCTCGAAGCTGTGCTCCGTCATGCTGCGCTTGCCCGTCGGCGGCGCCGAGCTCAATCCGCTGGCCCCGCCGCCCCCGCTGCTGTCATTTTGCGTGTACTTGTTGTCTGTGCTGAGGGACAGCCTGTCCTTGTCCTTGTCCTTGCTCGCCGATGACGCAGACGACGCCTCGCGCAGGTTCAAGCTAGATTTCTGCAAGGACAGAGATGCAAAATACAAAATTCAGATGAGGACCGAGTTCCAGAGTTCAAAATTAAAAGAAGACAAGAAAACAAGAAAGCGCAGTCGGGTGTAACCGACAGCGCAGTATACTTTAAGTGCAGAATCAATCTAAAGGAAAAATCATGACCAAAATGAGATCGAACATGAATATCAATTTAAGAAACGTAAAGCGCAAGCTTCTGTTAAAGTATGTATGTTAACTTATGTAGTTGATATCAACAAATTGATCAAAATATGTTCATCACGTTTTCAGATCGGCAAACATCAATCCATCAAGTTGGCAGGTCTTGAATACATTTTTTAAATTTACAAATATTTAACAGGTGGATAAAATACCCTATCGAAGCTTTATTTGACATTTTGTATATATAAACAAAAATGTGTTAGAGCAAATGTCTAGTCTGACAACATGTTCAAGTGATTGTTAAAAAAATGACTCATCGATTCATTGAAAAACTAAAATTGTAAATTTAAATTTGGGCCTAGAATTAGTCAAGGTTGAAAGGGAGTTTTAAATGATTCCAAAGAACAGATGTGATCACAATGTTGCTTGGCGTGAAGAAAAATCAAAACATGTGGTTTAACGTAGACTAATTAAGGTGATTAAAGTGCAGACGATTGAGAGTAAATTAGTAAAGTGGATTGAGGTGAAGAACACACAGAAAATTATGTGAAAATGAGAAAAGAATGCGTACAACTTTTTATGAAGAGAAAAGATAAAACAAAAACAAAAATATATAAAAAATTTGCATTTAACTTCTTGTTAAAAGGAAGTGTAATTAGAAATATTAATTAATTAAAATTAAATTTAAAAAAAAACAGCTGTCCGCAGATTAGCAGCTAGTGCAATAATATATAATATATATATATATATATATATATATATATATAAGATATTTAAAATTCCAAACGTTAACAGCTACTTTCCATTATTCACTGTCGACAAGTTGTGAGCACTCAATTGAACTGGTTCAAATGTCAAGCGGCTGCCAAATGAATCAGTTCGTGGCAAAGCACTTGCCACCGCAAAGTGAGAAGTTCAAAGATCCTCTTAAATGGCAAATAACCCCAAGCAGGCACAGAGAGCTTGGCTGTAGGTGCCCCGCCCCGCCCCGTCCCGCTGCCCGGCAGTCTTTTAGCCCGCCCACGCCCAGTTTTTACTTCGCTTTTGCTGCTTCTCGAGGTCATTTGCTCATGCTGGGCACGTAACGCATTTCTCTAACACGTTCCATTAAAGCCAACAACAACAACAACAACAAGTGGCAGGGGAAAAAAAGCCAAAGCAAACAACAAAACAGACAAATAAACCAAACTTGGCGTGGAGCTTGTGCGTGTGCCGGAGCATTTTTTTCAGCTTTTTTAACGCCTTTTTTGTATTTTGGCCAAATTGTTTTTGGCTACGAAAAAAGTGAAAACTACAAAAAAAAAAAAAAAATATAAAATAAAAATAAAGCAGAAAAAAGAGAGCAACTTTTTAATTTTAGTTTTTTGAAGCCAAAATAAAAAGAAAATTGGCAGCAAAAATTCAATTTTGTGAGCTTATTTATTGTTGTGTGTATTCGTGTGTGTGTATGAGGCGTTGCTCTGCTGTGTGTTGGGGGTGGGCCTGGGCTAAACAGCAGCCGGCAACAGTTGTGTCTGTGTGTGTGTGTGTGTGAGTTTGAATGTGTCCAAGCGAAGCGAAGCGAAGAAGAAAGCGTGCAATAAAAGTTGACGGCGAAGGTCGTACACTCACGCGCCACACACACACACACACACACACATACACACGCGCCACACACACGAACACGAGCACACACACACGCACTTGGCCAGACATAGTTATGCTCATTAGAGTCGGATGCGGCAGAGTTTCAAATAAGAACGTTGCATCGGAGAGCAACCGACTGCCCAATACTCTGATTACAGAGAGAGAAAAACGGCTAAAATAAGTTCAAAACTAGTGAGAACTCGTTCACAGTGTAATCAATGGGCGTGGCCAAACAATTTATATTCTTTAGAAAATTTTTAATTGAATGTATCTATCTTTAAAACTGAGAGATCTATTAATTTGATTTGCCACGCCCCCTGTGGTTGTAGCCAAACAACCTTAGCACTTTATCAGAGCCGGGTGTATACGAGTATAAATCCCAAGTTTCAAGTCTCTAGCTTCAAAAGCGCCGATAAAAATTGGGTTTATACCAACATTGCACAAGCGAGTATGGAAAACCTTCTTCAAGTATCTCTACCAAAAACTGTGGCAGACACACTTTGGTGTGTTCTTTTGCCGCAAAATACACATAAACCAATATGCCCTCTTTCACTTTGTGTGCAGAGCATACAAATATCGGATTGAGCGATTGAAGATGCCGTCGAAAATGCGGGGGTTACGGCAGAGAAATTATATATTTCTACGCACCCCAAAATATATGCAAAGTTCCCGAAAAGGGGAACTTTGTTTAATGGTGCTTTTTCAAAAATTTTAAATTTTTTAGTTAGTTTGTTTTATAGACAAATAAAAAAAAAATTTGCAATTCATAATTAATTAAGTTGATGGAATTCAACAAAATCATCTTTGGAATGGGCGGAATTCGAAGAAAAGCAAAAAAAGAAGAAAAAACTGTAGTCGGGATAAGTGGAATTGGAATCTCTAATATTCGTGCAATACGTCTGAGAGCTGAGCTCAGCTTTTGGCAGTCAATTTAGTGCCCCCCTTTCTCTCCGTCTTTCCCTTCCAAATCATGCAGGCATGTCGATACAATTATTTAGCATATTTTCAATCAACACACAGACACACACGCACACTCAGCTAAATGGTGTGAATGTGAATCATGAACGGCGCCAAGCTGAACAACAACAATAATAACAACAACAGCAACAAGCATTGAATTGTTGTTCAATTGTATACTATACGGAGAAAAATTAAGTGCAAGTGCTTCATGGAAATGCACAAATGTTATTGTGAGCGCTGTTAATGTTAGGGCACATACATATGTTAAAATATTTAACACCGTGTGAAAGCTGTTTAACATTTGTTGAATTTTATTCGAAAAATAGCTAACATCTATCTATTAATAACATAATATATACATTAGTGATTAATCCGAAATGAACATCGATTTTTTATATCGGATTAGAAAATCGTGTTGATAATCATCGATGTGTCGATATATCGAAAAAAAAAAGATTTAACTATTGTTCAACCTTCAGAACATTGTACGCTTATTTCATTTATGTGCGGGATAATAAAAAAATTTAGGTTTATGGATAGCCATAGAAGTACTTATGATCCCATGGATAAAAGTTAAACTCATTTAAAATTCTCAGTAAACCCATATTTTGAATTTGTTGGGGGTAATTTTTTCTTTTTCGGGGTAATTTAATGTGAATTTACTAAAAGGCATAAATACGTTCACCTTTGCTATATTGGTTTTAATTTGTTCAACCCATAGCTGGGATTACATAATCCCACATTTGGTGGCATTTATTAGCCAGCTGTGACTATAGGAACTAAAGGAAAGTAATAAAAAAAAAAGCACACTTATCATCAATTTAGCGTATATTATTTTGAATAGCTATTTACATATCGGGTGTATTATTACAGCCAAAACGATCTATAAAGTTTACATTGTGCTGTAACTTTGTCCCTCGTCAGCTGGAAGGTTAAAAAGTGTTGGCTGTTATTTCCTATACGAATGGCAAATATAATCGTAAAAAATATTATTTTGCTAATCAAACGTTTTTAATCAAATATTTCACTTGGCCAAAATAACAAGCGCTATAAGCAGTACAAATGTATTAGGTGTCTAAGGTGTGCCCCCTCCCCCTAGCTCGCCATATCACGCTCTCTCTCTCTCCCACTCTCTCTCTCTCTCTCTCTTTTCGCTGCACTTCACTATGGTCTAGTGAGTAGCTGTTTTGGTTCAGTCGCTTTTTTACTGATAGCCACAAGCTGCTTATCAACGCGGAGAATATGGCGCAGAGATTTGGATTTGTCGTCGAAGAAGGGCGCTATAGGCAAGCACACATATGTATATACACATGTGTACTATTCACATACATACACTTACACATATAGAGTATAAATGTGTCTGTGTGTGCATTGAAGTGTTGTACTTTACGGTTTTGGTTTACTTCTCTTAACGGGTTTTTAGTTACTTAGCTTTTTTTATTTTTTTAACTGTTTCGTGAGTTTGTTTTTTAGTGCTCGGTGCCCTTTAAAAATTAATCATATGGGGTATAGGAAAATTAGGCAAATGTTTGTAACAGAGGATGCTCCACACATATTCTGAAATCGATCTAGCTATTTTTTCTATCTGTTCGTCTCGATAAAAAAAATTTAATATTTATCGGCAAGATCGATAAATATCGATTTTGAGAAAAGATAACAAAATAAATATAGCTAATTTTTCTATCTGTTCGTATTTTTTATGCAACTTTACGACTTTTCACGCTTTGCCGAAATCGATAAATATCGATTTAGCCATATTTCTTTTGTCTGTTCTTATTTATACTCTCGATGAATTTTTAACAAGTCTGAACTCTGCGAATCAATAAAAATCGAAACCAGGCACAAGCAGTCTTAGATTTCGAGCTCCAATCTATATGGACTAAAAAATAAGTCAAGCTGGGTACAGGGCACTTGCCAGTTGAGCACGCCCGAGTACTTTACATTCATTTCAAGTCCTATAGTTTGCGTCTAGGTGCGTGTGTGTGTGTTTGTACTTGCGATAAGTTTATTGATTTCAACTTGTGATAAATACAACAACAGCTTTTTTTGGCTTGTTGTTGCAGCACTCATTCACACACCCACACGAACACACACACGGTCACATGGACACTGCATGCTGATTACGCACCCCTCTGGTCCATAATTTGAATTTCTCTTTGAAGGAAGCCATGCTCCTTAAGCCAGCGCCAGCAGCAGCAGCAGCAGCAGCGCCACTGTTGTTGTCTAGTCTCCCACGCTCTCTCACAAACGTGCG
Organism: Drosophila colorata; assembly: GCA_035041545.1. Classification (NCBI taxonomy): domain Eukaryota; kingdom Metazoa; phylum Arthropoda; class Insecta; order Diptera; family Drosophilidae; genus Drosophila; species Drosophila colorata. The sequence continues at coordinate 1,458,389 of JAWNLD010000295.1, read as the reverse complement.
CTCTCCCGCTCTCTGTTATTGTTGCTGTTGTTGTTGGTGTGTGGCCCACGCAATTGCAATTGCAAAAGCGAACGCAACGCAACGCGCTGAGACGACACGACGCGACGCGACACGAGGCGACCCGAAGTAGTTGATAGCCGAGCACCGCCCTTGCGGCTGCAAGAACAACAATTAAGAAGTTAAGGCAAAAGGCAACGGTGACTGCGACTGCGACGGCGACGACGACGACGACGCTGACGACAACTGCGACGCAGACGTTGACGTTGACCACGAAATTTGAGTCAACCAAACACGTAAAAAAAAAACACAAAAAATCACAAAAAAAAAATACGCCTGATTTACGGTTTAGGCCAAAACACTCGCACTTTATACACTTGAATTATTTACGTAATTTTTGCACTTTAATCTTTGTTTTCTTCAATTTCCCTCACTTCTTGTATGCAAAATACAATGCATGGAACTTCAGTTCAGTTCAGTTCAGTTCACGTCGGTTCTTTGTTGCTTCACATGCGTAAAGGGGTTTCTACAGGGGCGGGGAGGGAGTGGGGTGGAGGGGGTCGTGCTGTACACCACCTGGCTATGCAATATAAGATTGACCGGTCGAGCGACGCGACGTTGGGCCCGCTTTTGGATGTTGTTGTTCACCGAAACTAGTGACTACTGCCGACTCGCGACATCGACGGCAACTGCTCCGGGTGTCAGAGTCAGTCGGAGTCGACGACGACGACGACGACGCGTAAAACCGAAAGAAATACAAAAGCACACACACACACAGACAGACAATGAATAGAATGAATGGCTGAGTGTGTGCGTAGATAACGGGCAAATTTAAAGATATCGAAGTGGTAGAACAAACGAACGGACGGAGACCATACGGTGCACGCACACACATAGATACATATACATGGGCGCAGAAGTGGGTGGGTGAGGGGGTACGCCGAAATAAGCGGGCGGTTGGGCGACGTCATCAGTGGCAACTGTTGAATTCCGTTGGCGACAGCAGATGAACTGGATTACGGCCGTAGAGTCAACTGGCTCAGAATAACTGCTAAGTGAATCGGAATTTCGGAATTAATTTAGTAATTTCCTTTACTACAGCTACATGAACTTGAATTGTGGTTTATAATAAATCATGAAACAGCCAGCCCTTTAATCGGCTTACCAAGTAAATCCGAAGAATGAACTAGTTCCAAATGACTGCCAATTGAACCAGAACTCCGGATTGAAAGCGTAATAAAGCAACAGTTGGTTACTTGACTATGGAGCTTTTGAGAATCGTAAGAACGAACTAGTTCCAAACGGATTAGTTCCAAAAAGAACTACATCCAAATGAATTCCAAACTAGTTCAAGCCACTTGAATCGCTTAGGGGTGCAAATTGCGTCCCATGGCCACTTGAGCACATTTACAGGGGCTCTCGACGCGCCTCGATGGCTGAACAAATAGACGCTGACGCCGACGTCGACGCCGCTGCCCAAACAGCTGCTCTAGCCCAGCTGATAACGCCTGATAAGAGCGAGCGGGCAATGAATGGCAACAACCGCCCCCGTTCGCCAATTGCTGTGCGCCTGCTGAACGCTAACGGTTAACGCAATCAGCAGACGCAACTCTTGCAAGATCACAACAACAAATTGAGAAAGAAAAAAAATGATAACAATGAATAACAATAATAATATTAAGAAAAGGAAGAAGCAGAGGAGTAATACAAATTGAAAGAGCATTACAAACAGCTACTTACGAAGTCTTTGTCCACACCAGCGCCCGCAGTCGCCGTTGCGCCATTGGCAGCGACGCAGCTGCTGGCGCCGCTGCTGGGCGACTGCTGCGCTGCCGCCGCATTGCCGGTGGCTGCCTCGAACAGAGTTGTGGGATCGCCGCCAGATTCGCGATATTTCTCGACGTCGGAGAGCAGGCGCTCCAAATACTCCACGTAGAGCGTTTCCTGTTCGAGCTCCTTGCTCAGCTCGGCGATTTTGAGCTTATGTCGCTCGAGGCTGGCGCGCACATCCTGCTCCCAGGCGTCGGAGAGTGAGCTTTGTGGAAACCGTTGCATCCACAAGCGTTGAAAGTCATCGAAGACGCTCATTTTAGCAGCAGCTGTCCCCCTCCCCCCTACGCTCGATTGTTGTTGTTGCTGTCGCTGCTGCTGCGCTGCTGGCTTTTGATGAGCGTAAGCTTTCAGTGTGGCCTGCAGCTGGAGTTTTTATGTGAGAGAGAAAGAGTTGCGTTGCGTCGCCCTGGCCTGCCTGCAAAGGTGTGTGAGTAAGAGAGTGAGCATACAAGAGAGCAAGTGCGCGCTCTCTGCATCCTGGATCAACAGCAACAACAGTGGCTGCAATCAACGAATCAGCGACAAGCACAACAACAGCAACAACAACTTTTGAAAGGTTTACAGTTTCAGTTTTGTGTTTCGGTTTCTGTTTTGTTCTTATGCTTTGCCTGTGCTGCTGCTGCTGCTGCACTTGTAGTTGTCTGTGTGTGTGTACGTGTGCGTGTGCTTGTTGTTGTTGCTGCTGCCCTTTCTCATTCGTTTGGCTGCCTGCGCCTGTGTGCAACTGCAACAAGAGATGCTCTTTTTTTTGTTTTAGCCAAGGCCAACAAAGTTGTTGTGCATCAGCAGCAGCTACGTTGGAGGCGCAGACGCATTCATTTTGTTCAGTTTTCACGCACACACACGAACACACGCACACAGATGCAGTTTTTAGTGGCAGTGCCGCTCCTGCTGCTGCTGCTATTGTTGTTGTTGTTGTTGACTGCGCCCCTGGGCTTGCCACAAACGCACTTACATATGCAGCTCCTTTTTTTTTGGGGTCGACCGACGCGCGGTTTTATTTTTATTTCGCTCTGTTTGCCATTTCACTTGATATTATTTAATTCCAATTAGATTTCGCTTTGTACAAAAAAAAATCACTTCGCACACACATACACCCGACAACGACACATACGAGCAGATGAGAAGACATTTGCATATACATATGTATGCATTTGTATTAGGGATGTTAAAAGTACATCGATGTGTCCGACTATATCGATAGGTGGGCGCGATGCCATGTAACAAATACACAGCAAGTGTTTTCAAGCACTGGCCAAACCTTTGTAGTATCGATAAGCTGATGGTATTTTATATCTATCGAAAATACAACTATGGCTCAACAGAAATTTATACTATATAAAACATATAATCATGAGTTATTTTTATTGTAAGCACAGTAAATGGTTATTTAGAGGGAATAATTTTTGTTTTCACAGTAAATACTCAATGAGTACAAATTAACGTTGCAATAATTATCCAACACTGGAGTACTCAATTGGGCATTAACTTTTGAATAATATTTATAATTTATATTCTTCGGCTGCATAGCTAAATACCCTCAAATAAATGTTTGTTCAATAAATGCTCAACTCTATTTAAATGTTGACCACGTTTTAAAAATCAATAAATTATAAACAAATAACAATCTAAGCTGCATTTAAATGCCCTTTGTCTGTTATCGGTAACTGCAGGTGATTTATCGGCTGGCAATTAGTGTTGCTAAATGGGAAGTGTGCGCCAACATTCAAGTTAAAAAATTTAACGGATTTTCAATACACGGATAAAAACAAGAAAACAAAAATATGAAGATAGCTGCCCCGATAGATTGTGTTTGGCCAACGCTTAGGCGTGTACGCGACGTACGTGACCAAAGTTCAGCTGCAGCTGTGCCAATCATTTTATCAAATGCCTCAAATGGTTTATACGCTTGCCTAAAAATAACTAATAAACTAATTAATTTGTGGGGCCAGCTGCTGTGCGGCTAATGAAAATGCCCCAATATAAAGGCGATCTAAATAAATATAAATACTAAGAACTGATTCGTAATACTAATGGAATGTTGCTCTGTATTAACAATTCTGTGAGGTGATTAACGCTTAATTTCAATTACCATTTACAGTTTGACCTTAACTTATTCACGGCTGGGCTTTATCAGCGCACAGATAATAGATATATATGCACACATATATTTGTTTTTATGCGTTTGTGTATAATCAACAGCCTTTTGCTCACTTGATTAGACTTTCAGGTCCAAATACACTAGTTCTTCGTATATACGCATTTGGCGGCAAACTCCTTTGGTCTTCGCCCCGTCAGTTAGTCAGCCATCAGGCATACTTTCTACCTGAAACCCGCCATGACGTAGCCCCTTTTCGGCTATAGCCTAGAAACAGACCATTTGCTAATACACGGCTCTATCTAAGGCGTCTTATCTCTCGGTTATCCACCGTAACATTGCCGGATATGAACATGGATATCGCTAAGGGGCATATAAAAGCCACGGCACCCATTCGATCCATCATACTCGTTAGTAAACGGTTCGCGTTTAAAACGCTTAACTTATTTTTTTTCACCTAATATAAGCGCTAACATATAAGGATATTTAAAAACACAAAATGTCGTAAGTAAAAACGTCTCAAAAATGTTAAAGTGAAAATAATACAAAAAATATATGCATACATATATATATATAAAATATATACAAACCAATTATTTAAGTTTGAACTAAAAAAATATATATATATAAGTGTAAAATATCATTTGCATGTGATGTGCAAGAAAAATGGTATTTTTATATAAAAAACAAACTTAATCTGATTTTAATCAGGACTGCAAGCCCATAAAATATTGTTGCTGATTCGGTCGCAATTTTATACATATATAATGTAAGTGTTTTATTGACAGATTAAAATTGACAAAAATTTAAATTTTTTGGAAAGCTCTCGGATCCAAAGTTCTGATTCTGCATTTAAAATATATTCATTATTTAAAATAAAATTATTTTAGATTTTACAATCAAAAAAGTTTTAAAAAAAGTTATTCATTTTCAAAAAGAAATTTTGTTTTTCAAAATCTTGAATTGCAAATTTATAAAAATTGAATTGTAAAATTTGTTGTGAAAAATCGTGCTAAAATTGAAAATTTTTTTAAAAAAGTAAAATTGGTTGACGGTCATGATTCGTTCTCTTGATTGATTCTGCATTATTCTATGTACAAATAATGCTAGGGTACACGTTTTTGTTGTTATTCCACTGTGACAGAGTATTGCACTGTCGGTTACACCCGACTGAAAAGCCGGCTGTTGCCAACTTGATGCCTTTGATTGATTTACCTTCTCTTTCGCCCTCACCTTCAGCCACTGCTGCAAGAAATATGCCGTTGTTTGGATACTGCTCGTGCTGGCCGCCTTGGGCCTGATCTTTGGGCTGATCTTTGGCCTGGCCAGCAATACGGAGCGTCGTCGCATTGGCGCCGTGGCCTCCAATGGCGCCGGCTGCGCCGAGATCGGTGGCAATATACTGGACGAGGGCGGGTCCGCGGCGGATGCGGCGATTGCGACGATGCTGTGCGAGGGCCTGGTGCTGCCGCAGAGCCTGGGCGTGGGCGGTGGCTTCATGGCCACCATCTACTCGAAGGAGACGGGTCGCATGCAGACGCTGATTGCCCGCGAAACGGCGCCGGCAGCGGCCACGCAGAACATGTTTGTGGGCCAAACGAACATCACGGGCGCCCTCTCCTGCGCCGTGCCCAGCGAGATCTACGGCTATTGGCGACTGCACGACAAGTACGGCAAGCTGCCCTGGCGACGCCTCTTCCAGCCCACGATCGAGATGTGCCGACGCGGCATTACCGTGTCGCGGTATTTGGCCGGCGTGCTGGCCAACAACGAGGAGACCATACGCAACGAGATCTCCATGGCGGAGATATTCATAAATCCCGCGACCAACAATCCCTACAAGGAGGGCGAGATCATGTACCGACGCGTGCTCGCCGATACCCTGGAAATTGTGGCCTCCGAGGGCGCCGAGGTCATCTATCGGGGCGGACGCGTTGGCCGCTGGCTGGTCGAGGATATTCAAAGCATGGGCGGCATTGTCACCGAACGGGATCTGCAGGAATACGAGTAAGTTATCCTAGGCAAGCTGCAAAAGCGAATGACTATTTTGGTTAGATTGTTAATACAGGTCAATAATATATACCCTATAATAACTTGTATATATAATATATACAAACAAGTTAATGATTGCATTTAGACAAATTTCAACACAGCCCAGTAGGCAAATATCGTCTATGTATGTTTACAATAAGTTTTATATTTAAATTTGAGTCACTTTCATTGAATTTAAATTTTGGCGCTCAATTAAAAGCAGTCTGGCAACGCGCGCGTGCCTGTGTAGTGAGCTGCCAGCTTAGTGGCATATTGAGTGTTGCACAACAATTGTAAATATTGTTGTCATATATGAGAAAGCTACTGATAATTAATCAAATTCTTTTTAATTTATTTACTTTTTGTTGGCCTTTAAGAAATTCGTAAGCTATGCCCGTTTTGCATTACGTTCAATATGCATTGCACAATTTATCGAGCAGCGCTCATAATTTATCGATAACAAACCGGCAGCTTGAAATTTCAAGTTTCGTAACTGAAATTTAAAATAATTTTGGAAATTTAAATTTAAAATATATAATTACAATAAGCTAACTAATCCTTTCCGCTTTGAACAGGGTGCGCTGGGAGGAGCCGCTGCGCGCCCGCTTTGACAACGGCCACGAGCTCTTCACCACCCCGCTGCCGAGCAGCGGCGCCGTGCTGACCTTCATGCTGAACGTGATGGAGCCGCTGTACACGAGCAACCGGGACAGGTACTGGCATCGGCTGATCGAGACGTTCAAGCACGCGTACGGGCATCGCACCAATCTGGGCGACATACACTACGATCCCTCCGTGCAGGAGACCTACGAGAGCCTGATCGATCCGAAGTTTGCGGCCGAGATACGCAAGCTGATCTTGGACGATCGCACGTTCGAGGACTTGGCCTATTATGGGGCCAATTTCAGCAATGTGGAGGATCACGGCACCGCGCACATTTCGGTGCTGGCGCCCAACGGGGACGCCGTTTCGGTGACGAGCACGATCAACGGCCATTTGGGCGCCAAGGTGCGCTCCCGCCAGACGGGCTTCATACTGAACGACCAGATGGACGACTTCTCCACGCCGGGCATGACCAATGGCTACGGCATACCGGCCAGCCCGGCCAATTACATTAAGCCCGGCAAGCGCCCCATGTCCTCGACCTGCCCCAGCATCATCTTGGACGATGCCGGCAATGTGGCGCTGGTGGTGGGCGGCGCCGGCGGCTCGAGAATCACCACGTCTGTGGCCCAAACGATTCTGCACTATTTCGTGCTGCGCGAGCCCATCCAGGAGGCGGTCAACGGCGGCCGGCTGCACCATCAGCTGGCGCCGATGACGGTCGACTCGGAGCCGGAGGTGCCCAACCACACGATCAACCATCTGGAGAGCGTTGGCCACAAGGTCAACTTTCTGCCCAAGAACCGCGCCTACTCCGCCCTCACGGCCATCGGCTACATGGACACCGAACCGGAGCCCGTCTGCGATCATCGACGCATCGGCAGCGCCGTCGTCGTCGAGCTCTCCAATGACAATTGATGGGCATCAAGTTACACACAACACACGCCACGCACACCTGTTAACTGCACTCGCCTGCTTATCCAGTTTTTCTTAGCCATATCTCAATTCCGTTCAAGAATTTATGTCAACTATGTTTAGCTGAAGTTTTCAAATAAATAATTTTATTTATTGTTTGAGCAGCTACAAGCTAAGTTTTCTAACTCTAGCTCGTAGGGGTTTTTATACTCGTTCATGGAGTGAAATTATAATCGGTTTCTGCAATGTCCGACCGTCCGTATGAACGCAATTTGTATTGCCGCTATTGAAGCTAGAGATTTGAAACTTGGAATATATTCTCGTGTTTGCCCGAGTCAGAAAAAGTGCTAGGATTTTTTGGCTACGCCTACTGGGGGCGTGGCAAACAGTTAAAATCTATATTTCTTGGAGACGAGTGAACCCCATTGCTAGAGCTATAGTCAACAGCTTTGGTAGACAGTTTTCTGATGACATCGTCCAAAGATCGAGCCGAAAATCGATCGACTACAAATAAATAAATTTCATATTTTTCCAAAATTACAATAATAATTAAGACTGTTTTCGCCTATTTTAAACTGTTCTTACACTTTGCACGAGTATTGCGCGGTGATTTTAGTTCTTTTTATACCCAGAACCCATTTAAAATGGGTAAAAAGGATTTTTTCAAATGTATGTAACAGGCAGAAGGAAATTTTTAGAAATTTTTAACTGAAATATAATACAGTATAATAATATAATATAATAATAAAATATAGTTTGAACCTAAGCTTGCAAGGATATTTTTGGTCAATTTTGCAGCTATAAATTAAATTCTTCTAGACAAAATTTAAATAAATGTGACAAGCAAAGGTTCGTACGGAGCAAGCTACATTTAGATATACACTTTAAATAGTTGCCATATGATATTTAATTTTTTCAACACCCATAAGTATACAAATCTGTGACCTTTCTACTAAATGTGTGTTGTCTCTTTCTCTCTCTTTTTAAACAATGTTTAACAATCATTTTGAATAATTCATTAAGATAAATAGAAAAACAAAAAATAAGGTATATCATGTAACGTATAATATTATGGCATGCAGATGAAAAACTCTAAAAGATATTTGAACGAGACACTTATTAAAATAATTAAGCATTTTATCAGAATATATAAATATAAATATAGCCCTGCTTTTCGCTGCAGCTTTTGTTTAGCATTATTAGCATATCAAATAAAATAAATAAAAATAAATTTAGATATTCTAGTTATTGTTTTTTTTTTTACAATTATTATAGTTTTTATTTTGTGTCACGTAACGTGTTACAATTCGCTAGCTTATGTCTTAAATTTTACAAAATTTCGACTGCTGCCACAATTTACACTTAAAATATTGCCACTAAAATATACTACAAATAAAGGCCATGGTTAATGAATATATAAATTTGTATCTATGGTTGTCTGCTTAAAGAGAAGACGTTCGTACGATTATCTTGGAATTGCGCATAAGTTGATCTGGTATAAAACTTAACATTTGCTAAATTTAATTTAAACGTAATAAATTTCAAAATGAATTATATCGTTTATAATTTCGTGTGTATTGTTTACAGCTGTTGCAGTACCCAAGGGTGTTCCGGAACACCTTGTATATATAGGAACGATTTTACAGAATATACCAATATACCTAAACGGATATCGAGTATAAATACAATTGAGATATTCAATGGATTGTAAATGTACAATAAATTTGAACGGGTAGCAAAAATATTGTTGTTTTTAATTTTGTTTTTCTCTTTTTTTTGTTTTTTTTTTTTTTGTATTCTATAAATTTGGTCTTTCTCTAAACTACGGCACCGAGTTAAGGTAAAATAAGAAACAAAAACAAAAAAAAAAAACAGGACAAAAACGTTCAACAAATTAACAAGAAGCAGCGCCAAAAACATTATCCCAATGGAAGCTACGTAAAGTTCAGTCGAGAACTCGATAAATAAACAAAACGAAAGCATTCGGGTTGAACTGGGAATTGATAAATGTCGATCCTCTCGAGAAACGTTCGAAGGGGCGCTGCTTTAAACGTGAGATGAGTGGAAAGTGGAAAGACTGGCAATTAATCATCGATGCGTCCGGGACGCTTTTTGGCCATTTTGCGCTTTTTATGCATCGCCTCCATGCGCATATCCTCCAAATCCTCTTGTAAACCTGAAAGCCACAAATTGAAAACCAAGATTTAGTTGCAAGGTTTGATCAAGAGTTTTAAATTTATAAATTGTAGCTATTATTTTTTGAGATATTCTCCCCGGTTTATTACACACATAAAGCAACTAGAGTAAAAAATTCAGCTGCCAAGCTCTTACGGTTTAGACTGTGTGTTGCTCATCAATCATCAATCAACACAAACAGTTATATATATATATATATATATATATATATAGATGTACGTACCTAATTTCTTACTAATAAACTCCTCGCGCTGAACTTGAGCAAAGCTGGACTCCATTTGATCATCGTCCTCGTCGAGATCGCGATATCTGCGCTTATCATAGCCAAATATGTCGCGTATATGTGATGATATATCCTCCTCGCAGTCGCCGTCATCGATGAAGTCATCCAGTTCAGAGTCATACTCGGAATCATCATCATAAATGCGTCCTGAGAAGTTAATTTCATTTCATTAGTTATTCATGTCAATCATTCTTAGCTTAATAGAAACCTTTACCTAAAAGTTAATTGTGCATTTTAATTCCTAGGGTAGTTATTAGTATATCAGTTTATATAAATAACTAAATTATTCGAATATGTGTTTAAGGCATAGTTACAAAAATTTACCCTGTCTCTATTAATTAGTTAATAGCTTCAAGTTAATTTTTTTTTTTCAAAATAATCATATAAAATAAAAATTAAATAATTTGAAAAAAAAAAAAAAAAAAAAAATTAAAAAACCTTGCTTATAACTTGAATAAAATAACTGAGTTTTGTTTGAAGCAAATTTAAAGGAACTTTTGCTCAACAAAATTAAATTAACGACAGTAATAAACTAAAAAAAAAAAAAAAAAAAAAAAAAAAACACGTAATAACACTATACAATTCTGTCAAAAACTTAAATTTAAGTAAATAATTATTCATTAGGTAAGTAATTATTTAAAGCAACAGAAAGCTTTTAAGCCTTTAAATATTAAGTTTTTAGAGTTCAATTTAAAGAGAAAATAAATGTAGTTTCAACTTACGTTAAATTATTAATTAAAAGAATAAGCAAATAATTTAAACAAATGCAAGCTCGCAGTAAAGACTAAGGTTTAGAATAAACTTGAGTAGTTTTGAGTACAAAAATAAATTTAAAATACGCTCAGTTTTAAATTGCGAAATAATTAAGCAGTAATATTATAAAATTAAAAGAAACGAGGACCTTTTAAATTATAGTAAAAACATAGATTTGACTGTTCAAAATTACTTACGTAATTACGATTTTCGAAAGTATGCTTTAAGTAATAAATGAAGAAAATACTTGGGCACTAAAGTCCAATAATGTTAGCTAATTGTTATTTTTGGGGCAGCCGCTTGAAACTTAAATCAAACTAATTACAACTTAAGGATTAAGCTCAAGCTTCAGTTTATGGTTAATTACAATTTAATTAAACATATTGCGAAAATGGATGGGTAAACAGCTTCTAAGTCTTGAAACGGCACTCACTTTTGTTGCCCGGCTCGGCTGGCTTGCGTCCCGGCGGACCGCCGCGTCGGCCACGGGCCTCGCCTGGCGGCGCCGGCTTGCGTCCCGCCGGACGCGCCACGTCGGCCGGCGGAAATGCGCGCGTCCTGGATGGATCCCGGGGCGGAAATTCGCGCGTGGCGCCGCCTTTGCCAGCGGCCGCATAGGGATTACGAGATTGCACAGCGGCAGCCTTGGAGCTGCTCGCAGCAACAGCTGGAGGAGCAGCAGGAGCTGGAGCAGCTGCAGCAGCTGGGGCTGGTGCTGTCTTTGTGGCCACGGCCGGGCGCTTGGCGGCGCTGGGCTTTGTACTTGCGCTGATCTTGGCGCCGGAGCTGCTGGCAGCTGTGGGCGCCGGCCGTTTGAGGCTATCACTGGTGGGCTTCACCCTGGACTCGCTGGCAGCGGGCGTCGGCGGCATTGGCGTTGGAGCGGTCGGCGGTGGCGGCTTGTTCAGCTTTGGTATGCGTCCGTTGGGCTCCATGCGCGTCTGGTGTCCATTGGTGCCGTTCTCCTTGCGTGGCTCCTTGGCCTTGGCGGCACTGGCGTCGGCGTCGCGGGCGCGCTCGCGATCGCGCTGGGCACGCTGCTCCTTCCAGCGCTGGCGCTCCTCATGCTCGCGCTTCTCGCGCGCCGACAGCAGCCGCTCCGGCTCCTTCTTCTTCTCGGGCATGGCGATGGCGACGGGCTCGTGCTGTTTCTTCTCGGCGAGGCGCAGCAGCGCCTGAAAGTCCATGGGCGGCGGCGCCTGCGTTGGCCGCCTAGCTTTCGCCTTCTTTTGGTCCTCCTCGCGCCGCTTGCGCTCCTCCTCGCGCCGCTCCGCCTCCGGATCGTATAGCGACTTCGAGGAGGTGCTGTACGCCCGCGCCACCTGCGGCTCCTTGTCGGCGCGCGTCGGCACCAGGCTGGTGCGCTGCCTTGTGTGCGTTTTGGCCTCCTCGCGCTCGCGTGTGATGGCCGCCTTGACGCGCTCCTTGGTGCCGGAGAGATCGCGCACGGTTTGGGGCCGGCTGGGCGGCGCGAAGCCCTTGTCTTCGTGCACATCCTTGACCTTCTCAATGTACTTCTGATAGAAGGCGTTCGCCTCGTTCGACACATAGCCATAATCATCGCCCTCCGGCTGCTCCAGGCCGCCGTCCAGTGCCGCATTATCACAGTCCTTGGCATCCTCCAGCACCGATTTGTTCGCCGACTTGGTCACCTTCAGCATTTTACGTATCTTGTTCTTGGACTTCTCATCCCGCATCGCCAGCAGACTGTTGAGCTTCTCGCGCTCCAGCCGCTTGCGCTCCGCCTCCTCCGCGTCGCGCTTCTTGAGGAATTTCTGTATGTTGCTCGACAGCTGTTTGCTCTCCTTGCTCTCCTTCTTGGGCGGCGCGTACTTGGTGCTGTAGTATTTGCCCTGCTTGGGAGTGGCGGAAAGTTAGACCAGAGTTAGCCACTTGTTGAGATCGAATCTGTTGACCCCTCCCCGCCCCCGCCCCCGCCCACTCCCCCTCGCCCTCGCCCACACCCTTCTCTCCCACCACCCAAAGAGTGCATTTTGCGTGACCCAATTGGAGTTTCAGCCAGGTTGCAGGCAGATTGCGGCTGCTGCCAGTTGCTGCGGCATTTGTTGGCCCTACCTGTTGCTCCACGTACTGCTGCAAATTGTTAAAAGTGCAAATAAATACAAATAATATACAAACCAACCTCATCTTTTGTGGCTGCATCGTTCTTCTTCTTCGCGTAATGCAACAGCGCACCAAAATCCATTGTTGTGTGCTAGGCGTCTTGGCTATTTGGATTGAATTTGTTTGCAAACGGGGCGTGTTAATTTTTTTTCGTTCAACTTGTTTTTGAAAATGTTAAATTCGTTTGATTTATGTTTCTTTGTTTGAGACGTACGTTCTCGTCAGCTGAAAACTCTAGAAAGACTGATGTTTAGTGATGTGCCGAGTGATGGCAGTTTTTACGATTGCTCGCCTCAACTACTCACAGGTAAATCATCGTTTTCGCATACTTGTTACTTTATCACGAGTGTAAATTCATTGAATGTTGAACAAATTGGAATGATTTATGTTTTAAATAGAGCAATTTCACTCATTTTTTTTGCCTATTCAGTATGACCTTTTACAATATTCGTTTCGCAGCTTATTTAAATGTCGCTTTCCAGCACAGGTTTTTGTGGCGGTTGGCTCAACAGCTTATCGCAATGTAAACAGTCTACAACAGTTACAGTTCTAGTGAGTTGTTTTCTTTGTGTTTCATTTTATGTGGCATGAAAATGCCGATACTATCGATAACGAGAGAGGTACGGCTTGCCCTTCTGTATGGCATCGACAATTTCGTGCTATCGATAGAAGTCGATATTTTCCGTTAAATTAGACAAAAGTAATCGAATTTAAAATATTAAAATTTAACCAAAATTGTACCTAATTTGACGATTTTATTAGATTAGAGCAAACGCACGTTTATATTTATTTATTTATTATACACAGAAGAAAAAAAAAAAGTTTTACATAAGATTACTAAACAGAGAGAGGGAGAAAAAAGTTATTGCGAGCTCTTCGCTCAAATCTCAGGATAGGCGCTGCCAATGAGGTTCTTGCCCCTGTACCGCCACGAGTAGGTGACAATGCCGAACTTGCTGTTGCCCAGCGAGACGGGGCAAGTGCGATCCGGACGCAGCTGGAAGCAGACCGTGTACAGTGCCAGCTCCAGCTCCGGCGAGGTGCCAATGAACATCGTGTCCACCGGCTTGCTCAATCCCTGGTGCGTGAAGCGCAGCTTCAGCACCTTGCCCTTCTGCAATGTAAATGAAAAAATGTCTCAAAAATGCCCGGAGCTGAGTACTCTTCAATTACCGTGCCAATGTCCTGCTCCTTCATGTAGCCCTTGTAGTCGAAGCGACCCGCCTGCTCCTCCTCGTTGACATACACCCAGTTGTGGAAGCCAATGATGGTACCGTTCTTCACCTCGTGCACGAAGACGTGCTCGAAGCCGGAGCTGCCGATTTTGCCCTGGCCGCGCGAATACTGCGTAAACCAGAGCTCCTTGACTAGGTCGCGATGCGTCTTCGGATCGGGCGTCACAATGCCCTTCTGCTGAAGGAACAACATCGCCTGGCGCATTACGCTCGTGGCCATCACCGCGTCCAGGAACTCGTTCTCCTCCTTGCGCTCGTTGGCCGTCACGTGCTCGTTGACCAGCGTGTCCTGCTCGTAGTTGTTGAACAGCAGCCGCATCTTGGCAATGGTCAACGGCTCCAGGGCCTTGGCATTCACGCTCAGCAGCCTGCGAACGGAACTCGGTCAATTTCGATTGCTCTGCACCGTTAAGCGAGTAACCAAATTAACGTGATCTCCGCTAGAGATCGGGTCACAAAATAAAATGCCAAATTTGGTGGCTCTAGGACTAAAACTGTGGGAGTTATGGACTTTCCTGGCTTACCCGCTCGCAAGATATATGTGTATACTTGATTGATTTGCCACGCCCCCAGTGGGCGCAGCTAAAAAATCTTTACACTTTATCTGCCGCGGGCTTACACGAGTATATATTCCAAGTTTCTAGACTCTAGCTTCCATAGCGGCGGCAGAAATTGCGTTCATACGGAGAGACAGACGGACGGACATTGCATAAACCCAATATACTCTTTTCACTCTGTGAAGGAGTAATGCAGATTCGCAAAACTGTTTTTTTTTGTTTTTGCAGACATGTTTGAAAGTCACGGCTTGTGGCTGACAGTTTGGGAGTCCGTAGAAAGAGTCCTTTGTAACTCAACTACGCGCTGTGTTTACGGCGTGCGCAGTCTACTTACGGCTGTGGCGCCTCGTCGGCGCTGTCGATGGAGCGCGTGTGTCCCTGGATGTTGACGGTGATGTGGTCCAGCTGGCTGTTGGTCTCCTTCGTGTAGAGCTGCTCGGTCAGCTGGCGAATCTCGTCGTCGCTGGCCACGGAGTTGCCCGTGGATGGGAAGCCCGGACGCACCGTGGTCGTCGAGCCGCCCGTGTGCGGCACAAAGGAAACGCCGGAGTTGGCGCCACCGTTGCTGCCACCGGTGGTAGCTGGCGTGCCGGGCCTCACGGCCGGAACAGCTGGATGCACGACCGTGGGCGTGGGCAGCGGCGCCTGCCAAGCTGACGGCGATGTGGGCGTGGGCGTCGGCGTGGCCGCACCTGGCGACCGGGGCGTGGGCAGCGCCGGATACTCCTCCTTCAGCGAGGGACGACGCGGCCCGGGCAGGCCGGGGAACTCGTCCTTGGGCGCCGCCGGCCGCACAGTCGACGTCGCGCTGCCGAAGCGCAGATCGATGCCGCTCATCTTGGGCCGCTGCGTGGTGGTGCTCGTCGTGGTGCTCGTCGTCGTGCTGGTGCTGGTGGTGCTGCTGGTCAGCGGCGCCAGGCCAAAGCCGGGATGTGGCGCAGGGCCGCCGGCGCTGCCGCCGGCCGCGCCGCCCGAGTAGCTCAGATCGAAGCCGCTGGGCTGCGGCCGCTGCGGCCGGTACGGCGCAAAGCCCGGCGGCAAGTTGGGCGCTGTGGAGGCGCCAGCGGCCACCGGACGACCCGACTGCGCCGTTGCCGGCGTTGGATGCGCGGCGGCGCCTCTTGCTCCTGCTCCTGTTCCTGTTCCTGCTCCAATGGCCACTCCCGTTCCTCGTTCTCCGCCTGGTCCGCCCATGCCCACGCCCACTCCGGGCCATTGCGGGCCGTGTGCGGCCGACGCGCCAAAGGGCGACGAGCTGGGCGTATCCGGCCGCGGTCCCAGCGGCATTAGCGGCGCATGCGAAATGACAAGCGGCGGCGGCTTCTGCACGGGCTTGGGCGTTGTTGTTGTTGTGGTGCTGGTGCTGGTGGTCGTCGTCGAGGTGGTGCTGGTGGTGGTGGCGTCGCTGCTGCCGCTGCCGAAGAACTTCTTGAAGCCGCCGAACCAGCCGGACTTCTTGGTGGTCGCCTCCACATCGGGCGCCGGGGTTATCTCAATTTCGCTCCGATAGCCAGCTGCAAAGGAGTCAAGCGGTTATGCTCTGTTTGCTATGTGAAAAAGGGGCATATTGGTTGTTGTGAAACGTTCGTCTCTTCGTCTGGCTGCAACTTTTGTGGCCAGCGATTTGCAACTTGGCAAATAGTTTAGAGTCGTGTATACCCCACTTGAGACAAAGTGGAAAAAGTTCGTGGAAAATTGGTACTATTTTCTATTTCTATATCTACTATTTTTAAATATATTGTCTTTCTTTCTATATTAGTGTATATGAATGTGTGTCTGTATATGTAAACGATTATGTATCTGTATCTGTATTTGTACCTTTAAGTGTATCTTTATTTATGTATTTATCTGTATCTGTATCTGTATCTGTTTTATATTTGACTTTATTTTAAGTTGTATCTGTATCTGGAATTATATTTGTATCTGTATTTGTGTATCTTTTTGTATTTGTATCTTTATTTATATATTTATCTTTACTTTATTTTAAGTTGTATCTGTATCTGGATTTATATTTGTATCTGTATCTGTGTATCTATTTGTATTTGTATCTTTATTTATATATTTATCTTTACTTTATTTTAAGTTGTATCTGTATCTGGAATTATATTTGTATCTGTATCTGTGTATCTTTTTGTATTTGTATCTTTATATATTTATCTTTACTTTATTTTAAGTTGTATCTGTATCTGGAATTATATTTGTATCTGTATCTGTGTATCTTTTTGTATTTGTACGTTTATTTGTATCTTTATTTATATATTTATCTATACTTTATTTTAAGTTGTATCTGTATCTGGATTTATATTTGTATCTGTATCTGTGTATCTATCTGTATTTGTACGTTTATTTGTATCTTTATTTATATATGTATATATATATATATATATATATATATATATATATATGTAACGGTATTAATATTTGTATCTGTATCTGTTTATCTGTATTTGTATCTGAATTGGTTTCTGTAGCCGTATCTGTATCTGTACCATTATTTGTATCCTTGCTTATATATCTATCTGTATCTGTAGCTGAATCTATCTATCTATATCCATATATAAACATATTGTATCTCTGTCAATATTTTTATCTTTTTTTTAGTAAATCTTTATTTTTAGAGCTAGACTCAACGAAATTCAAACCTGGAGTTAACAGCAATTCTCGCACAAAAAAATCGCCAAAATAATAGTTTTCTCTAAAGTCAATTACTGACAAGATTCTTGTCAATCAAATTACAGTCCTGTTTCACGCCATAAATAGGGTATTGCGCAGTCGGTAATAGCTGCAACGTTCTTGATGTTTACACAGGTAAACGGCATTTGGGCCTGGCTACCTACCTGCAATTTGGCACTGGCCGGCGATGACAGCGCAAACAAACAACGCGCTCAATGCCAGGCAACGCATGTTGTTGTTGTTGTTGTTGTTGTTGTTGCTGTTGTTGTTGTTGTTGTTGCTGTTGTTGCTTTGCTTGCTGTATTTATTATCACTTTGCGCGACTTCTTTTCACTTTTCACGCGTCTTGGGGAGCACACAACCAACTGGTCAGAGATTCAGCGCACGACTGAGACCCGAGCCGAGACCTGAGACCTGCCAGAGGCCAGAGACAGTTGCAAAGCGGGCATCCGCTTCATCTGTGTTGTTGTTGTTGTTGTTGCTGTTTTTATTTCTGTGTTTAATGCTTTTCTGTATACACTGGCAAAGGGTATTCGCGTTTTATTGTGAAAGAGAAGTGGACGATTCCGAACTCGGAAAGTATATATATATATATTCCTGATCAGCAAACTGGTCTCTCAATGTTGCATAGGTTCGTCATAATTGTTGCACACTGTACATATATATAACATATATCTGTCTTAGGAACTATCTTGAAAAAATTGGATTTTGTAAACCTTTTTTTTTTTGAGATATCTAAACCTAATTTGGCACTTAAGAGTATTCTCATGCTTCTAACATAGCTGCAAAATATTATCAATATCGAACCCCTTTAACATATGGCTGCCATATCGTAAAAGTTAGTTTTGTTAAGAAAATGTTTGTTTTTGAATATTTTTAAAATACTCTACTTTTACAAGCCTAATTCTCAGCTTAATATATGAACCAATATCTCTATAATAGATTTTTTTAAAATAATTATAATATAGATATGTAAAATATACCTCACATCTTTTTTTTCGCCATCAAGGGTATGTAATCTTCGACACTGCATTGTAAACTATACTGTTTTCGTTTTTTCTTGATTTGTTGTATTAATGAGCTGATGTAGTCGCAGCATTTAGCGTGGGTTTGGGCCGCTGATCGCGGCGCTACCTCGATTCGTTTGGGGCATTTATTTGCACGCCGTGTGAGCTGTATGCCAATCAGCTTTTGTCTGGCAACGCGCAAGCAACGCTGTGTCCTTAGCTCTCTCTCTCTCTCTTTTTTGTACTCTCTTTTAAATAGTAAAACAAACAGAAAATAAAATTATTTTATTTTTAATATTTAAAAAATAAAAAAACCCAAAAGCTTGTGGTTTGAGCACGCATCCTCGTTGCTCAGCTGACTTTTTAAATTATCTGTCGAGCACTGCATATATGGATATATACAAAAATTCGCCCAATTTTTCGCTCCAGGCGAAAATCAGTTTGATAGCGAATTTGCGCGGCGTCTTGATGATCTATTTTGAGATACCAAACAGGTTCCCAGGGCGCTGGAGGAACCCAGCCGTTAAACCAGAAACTCGAGCATTTAAAGCAAGGTTCGATAGCGCCCCAGGCACAGATTTTTATACATGCAAATACATTGTATAAATATCAGGGAAATTACATATAAAGGTTTAATGAGAGAGAGAGAGAGAAAGGGAGTGAGAGAGATGTAAGTGTCAAAACTGTAGAAAAATGGCAAAATATATATATTCAAACTTTTTCATAAGCCCTTTAAAATGTGTTTTTATAATTTTATATATTTTTGATTCATATGAGGTTTATACAAATATTTAAATTTTATACAGTTTTATACAGAAATTGTAAATTGAAAATTCATTTTCAAAAAAATTATATTTAATTTGCAATATAGTAAATATCGCTCTGTAAAGTCTGTTTATAAAGTCAAATATGACATATTAATTTTATTTATTTATTTGGTTATTCTTACTGGTTCTTCTTACTGTTCTCTGGCTATTACAACCCTCCGCTGTTTACTAATGTGTATACCTATTAAAGTATATATATATATATATATATATTATATGTGATCGCCTTGGCTTTTCTGTCGCAGCGCATTAAGAAGTCGTTGCAGTTGAATGTTTCCTGATCGTTTTACCTAAATTCATTTGAACTTGCCTGTGGTTCAAGCGCCGAGGGTTGTGTGTTCTGGGTTGAGGGTTGTGGGCTCTTTTTTTGTTTGTTTTCAAAACGTGCCGCAATTATGCTCGCCGTTATGTGCAGAGCTTGATTATGCGCTTTAATTGCAACAGCCGAAGAGGAAGAGAATCACAAATAAAATGGAAGAAAAGCGAAAATAGAATTTTTACATTTGATTTGATGGGATTTGATTGTGTTTGATGACTTACATAAAATGCTACAAATGTTGTCTCTGAAAACTTAGCTCTTTCACACAATCCCCCTGCCAGCCACCCTTTTTCTGCCACGAAATGCGGGGTATTCGGGGGAATCGGGCGAAGCGGCGACCTCAATTCCGCTGAATTCGTAGATTCGAGTACCCACAATTATAAATTGCACTTGTTGTTATTGTAGTTAGATGATTTTAATACCCTGTACCTATTAAAAATTGTTGAAAAGGGGTAGATTGGCAAATAGAGCCATCTCTGAAACGATGTCCACCTGCTTGTTATTGGGTATAGAAGTCTTTGTGCATCATAATTGTTACTATCGTCACCTCCTTCGGTTTTCCCGAAATCGATAAATATCGATTTGGAGCATAGCTTAAAGAAAACGTTTTTTCGTTCCCCCAATATTGAAAATTGGAACGAAGAAAGTAGTTTCAGCTCGTAGCTGGTAAGAGGGTATCTGCAAGTTGGGCAGTTCCAGTCTGGAGCACTTTTACTTGTTTTTTTGTTGTAGATGTTGTTTGCTTTGAGCTCATTTCTAACAAATAATGAAACTGGAAACTTGAAACTGTGGAACGCTTATCAATTTTCTATACGAAAAAGGCCATTGGGAAAGGTTATTCGGTATTTGTGTATATATTATTCGATTCATATACAAACTGATGTATCTCTTATGTATACGAGCAATTTATGTGCACATAAGGTAATTGAATAGATAGTGTAAGCATATAGATATAGGTATTTACGTATTCACAATCCAGAAGTTTGTGCATTTCTCTTGGTAATTAGTGGGAAATGTTTCTTTGAACTTTATTTCACGGTATTATATCATTATATTATAATTCCACAAGGTTTAAATTTTCAGTTAAAATGAAAAAAAATTTATTTCGGAATTTCCTAAATTTAGTAATAAATATTATCTTTAAAGTAGTTTCTTTTTTTGCGTCTAAAGTTTTCCGATTTTGGAGTATATAGAACTATTCGAAAAGAAGAGTTAAAGTTTTCTTCATTATCTATTGTAAAGTGTTTACAGTAAACCCAATATAACGGTATAAGCTAACAAAACTACAACCAATAATTTTAATTTTACATGTTAACGAGAATTTACTTCGCCCGAATATAAAAATAGTATAAATTAACTTAAACGTTTTTTTAACAAATTTTTTTTTACTTAATTTTAGATAAGGAATTGGGTTCATTTTTCAATTTTAGTTTTTTTGCCAGAACTATTTTTGTATTATTTGAAATTTAAAAAATGTTCACTTTAAAGAATTGTTTATGTTTTTAGGATTTTCACGCGCAATTAGCCAATTAGCCAAGCTTAGGATTTGCAGTTAAGATTTGTAGCATACATTTGGGCTTGTCAGCAAATTGCAGTTTTAAATGGGATAATTGCATATATTTCTTAAATCGGTTTTGTGTGTATATAACGTGGATTTAGAGTATATTCCCTGAGTGTCTAGAAATGCCCTGCATCGTAATCTTTTAAGCCGTCCCACTTCCTTCTTACCTGCTTGTTTGGTTGCAGGTTCAAATAAGTAATAAGATTTATTTCAAATGTGAAAGCATTCAAGCAAAAAATTGTTCTATGATTGACAGACATTTTTACATAGATTGTTAGATTTAAAATACATTTATTTTTGTACATATATTTTCTATGTGCAGAAAATCCGACTTTTCTCTCAGTGTGGTGTATAAAACGATATGCCTGGGAAATAGCAGAAGATTAATGAAATTGCAAAACATCAAATTTCGTACGACGGTCAGAAGCTTTTTTTTATTCGACTGAACTTTCAGAGAACACTTTTAGGAGTTGAGTAAAAAAAAATATTTTTTATGAAAATGAGTCGAACATTTGGCTGATGATCAAACGCTATTGTGGATCAGCTTTTTGCGTATGGTTTCGTCCAAGGGCGGAATGGCCTCACGAGGTATCAGAAATGTAGATAGGTTAAACAGATCGAGGAATACTTTGTACCGATCACTGCAAAAATAATAACAACAACGAACAATGATCAGCGATCGCTATTGATCAGGTGACAGCTCGCCTAACCCACCTGAGTGTAGAGCGCAGATATTGATAGCCGGATGAGCCGCCGGTGCCCAGCTGCTGGGAACCGATCATGCGTTGCACCATGATCACATGATTGTCTGGCGGGAGAAAAGTGAAAGTCAAGCAACGAGTGAGAGAGTAAGAGCGAGAGAGAGAGGGAGAGGGGGCGTCTTCAACTCACAGCGCCACTTGGTGATCAGCGAATCGATGTCCATGAGCAGGGTCAGCAGCTGGTGGGGCTGGCTGAAGCGCGGCTCGTCCCGATAAAAAGTGATCATGATGGCGCCCTGGAGCGCCCGATGGCTGAAGCGGCGATCGCCGCGCTTCACCAGCGCCTCGTGCACGGCCGGATCGAAGATGGATCGGTAGACTTCGCGCCGCTTCTCGATGTCCATCAGGCGATAGTTTTTGGCCCGCTCCACCGGCTCGAGCAGGGCGCTCTGCACCTGGGCGGCCAGAAACTGATCGACACTGTGCTGGAACTTCGACCAGAAATTGAAGCCGTCCTCCTCCAGGCCCGGCGTGCGCTCCAGCCAGCGCTGCACGAGCACCAGCAGCGAGGGTGCCTCCTCCGAGCTGCGTATCGCGTGGAGCGCCCCCTCGTCGCTCCCAAACACATCCGAGTACTTCTGATTGTACTTGACGCGCTGTTCGGTGAGCACGCCCAGCTTGTTCTCGATCAGGCGGAACTGCAGCGACTGAAAGCCGGACGCTGGCGCCAGATACTTGCGGAAGTCCATGAAATCCAGCGGCGTCATTGTCTCCAAAATGGGCACCTGATCGACCAGTAGCTGACAATGGATCAAATTGGGAGTGTTATTTGAAGAGAGCATGGCAAGATCTATGGGGTTGCTAGCGATCGTTTCCCGATTGTAAAATCTATTAAATTGCTTGAGATCGTTTAAGAAAATTGTTGAAGGAAATACATTGTAAGATACACAAGATAGATAAGTTGGTGATCGTTGTGATCATAAAACAATCGAACAGATTAATAGAGATCGTTTGGGTAAACTAAAGAAAGGCGCACTTTCTAAGATATATAAGATAGCTAGAGATCGGTGTGAATATACATAGTTTTTTTTTTTAATTTATTCTTTTATAATTCGTTAGCTTCAAAATTCAAGTATCATTTGATCGCTAGATCGGTTTTTTTTTTTCAAAAGCTTTATGCAAAAGTTTTTAAATTTGTTCACACTTATCGAAGATATTATTTACAAGCCCATCTTTTAATTACATAAGCTAACTTAAGTAGAAAGCTTAGCTTCCTAGCTCTTATTGTTTGGGCTATGCATTAATCATCAATCATTCGCCAGTCAGTCAATCAATCAGTCAGGCAGTCTGACAGCCAGACAATCAGTCAGCTATTCAATCTAGCAGTTAGTTATTTATTCAAACAGTCGGTCAGTCAGTCAGTCAATCAGTCAGTCAATCAGGCACTCAATCAGTCAGTCAATCAGTCAGTCAATCAAGTTGGTTAATCTGTTAACAATTTAGTTAGTCAGTCATTAAGTCTGTCTAACAGTTATATTCATTTGTATCAAACAATCAATCTGTCAGTCAATCAATCAATCAATATTGTATACAAATATATGTAAAACAGAGCAGATGCTTGAAGGTCGCTTTACTATTAGCTGCAACATAAGTGATCAATCATCAATCGCCATCAATCGCCATCAATCACTTACCTTAAGTATGAGAACGACGCGATTGAGCCGCTTGACAATTTCCAATGTTTTCGTCTCATGGATGACCTCCTCGTCGAGCATGTGCCGAATGGAGTCCAATTCAAAGATGATTTGCTTGAACCACAGCTCATAAGCTGCCGGTAGAGACAGTTAGAGAGCGAGAACAAGAGAGAGAGAGAGAGAGGGGGTGGGGATTATTTACACACCCTGATGCGTGATGATAAACAGATGCTCATCGTGCACGGGCCTCTTGTCCTCCGTGGAGAGCATGCACTGCGCGTCCAGCAGCTTGTCCAGCATCAGATACTCGCCGTAGATCTTGCCCACGTCCGTGGACAGTGGCACGGCGCCGTCGTCGTGTTCGGCACTGCGGTTGAATGTTCGCAAATGAAGAAGCCGAAAAACGAGAGAGAGCAAAATCTTACCCATTGCCAGCGTAGGGGCAGCTCATGATTTGATAGCGCGTATTGTGCGACGAGCGTTCGAAGTGGATGCGACGCGCAGCAGGTCGAGCGTCAGACTAAACCACCAAACCGCTAAGCCACCAAATCACTTCGAGTGCCGCTGGCCGGAGATCGGTCGCTCAGCAAGTGGACAGTTCCAGGCCAGTGCACAGCTGCCAACTCTGTCGCACAGTTTCGAGAGAGCTCTTCCCATTGGAAACGGAAGAGAATAGGTAAAGCAGCTTAGTGCGCATTAGGCATATATATTCACGATCAGCATTTTGTATTTCTGTACACAGGAAAAAATTGTTGGTGTTTTGGCTCGAACTGTTGTCTGCCACATCAATGAACCCTGGTTCGAACCTGCGACACACTCTTTGAAGCTTAAAGCAAAATATTATATTTATTTTTTTTTTATAAGAAAAATATAAATGAAAGCCAACATATTATATATATATTTTTTTTATGGGTTCTTACCCTTTTCAATTTCCTCTAAAATTTAAAAATAAATAAAATAATTTTAAGTTTATCCTTTTAGTAATTTAATTTTGTAAAAGAAATGAGAGAAGAAAGAAAGACAAAACAGCAAAAACAAAACAGGGTATCTGTTAGTCGGCCACTCTCCCCGTCTAGAGCGCTCTTATCTCTGTTGTTTAGTGTCGCGACGTTCAGCGTTTTTCTTTTTCTCTTCTGTTTTCGGCGCTTATCAGTGAAGGGCTTGTTTGAACCCTTCCCCTAGGCTGCCCTTATCAGTTGAATAAAAACGGCGAATTTTGTAGCTTTTTTCATATAATTGTTTTTTTTTTTGTTTAAAATTTATTTTTGAGTCATTGGCTCAGTCATATTTTTAAATTTGTTATATAACTTGTTTATTTATGTTACCTTTTCTGCGGCTTAATTTGTTGTTCTTGTTTTTGTTTTTGTTTTTCCTCTGTAGTTGTTCTTTTCTTTTTCCATAATTTTAAATACTATGTATATATATATATATATTTATTTGTTTTTGTTGTTGTTGTTGCTTATTTCATTAATGAATACACATTTGCACATTTGTTGTGTGTGTGTTATTTGTTGTTGTTGTTGTTGTTTTCTTTTTGTTCATCTTCGTTTTGTTGTTTGTTGTATGCCACAAAAAAATCATCATAACCATTCAATAGATTAGTGTATATGTATAACTAGGTATATATATATATATGTATATATATATTTATATATATATATAATTTGTCAACTACATTTTGCATAGAAAAAAATTAGTTATAGCTGATATTCAGACAAGTAAAAAAACACAAATTTTGGAATTGGTTTTCTATCATTTTTTTGGTTTCTTGTTTTCGGGGAATATCATTGTTTTCTTAGTTTGTTAATTTCTCTGCTTTGTTGTTTTTAATTTAATATTTATTCATTTATGTATTACATAAACAACTAAATATATATATTGTTTTTTAAATATATATATATATGTATATATATATTTAATTTTTATTTAATATGCAAATCCCGCTGCTTTGTCAATTCAAATTTTTGTTCAATATTTTTTTCGGCTGGGAAAATTAAAATATATATTTTGGGGCATTTTTTTTATTTAACATATATATTTTTTAATGCTGTGCGCCTAAAACTGCGCTTTGGTATATATATATATTTGGTATATATATATATTTTTTTTTTGTAATATTTAAAAACTATACATACATATATATAGTTATATGCTCATATGGTATATATATATATATGTATATATATATATATATATATATATATATATGTATATGTGTGACTAAGTTCGTTTTGCGCTTTGGCTCTATAACTAAAGATCTATGTCTTATATATCTGTAGCTCTATCTAACTCGGCTTTTGCTCACTGCTATGCGTTGTCTTTGTTGCTGTTATTGCATTTAATAATGTATAATATATGTATATATATATATATATAAGTTTATTATAGACATGAACGCAATATGTGAATTTTAAAAAATAATATTTGCTTCCGACTCGATTTTCGTATGTTTATAATTCTGTTGCGAATAACATATGTATAT